>JAACIZ010000025.1:0-505229 GCA_017140785.1 Calonectria pauciramosa | reverse complement strand
ATCTCCTGCGAAACAGGAACAATCACACTCAACTGGCAGGGCAGAAGTTGAGATGGCTCTTGTGGGGCCACAACTGCCCGCCTCGTTTCTGCTACTGATCTCCGAGCCCCCACCGTAACTGCTTGGTTGTGACGGTGTTTTCTTCATCCTGACTGCGCACCTCTATTCCGAATGTGACAATCTCGCTTCACGCGATGTTTCCTTGCGAAGCCTATTTCTTGCTAAGTACCGCTTTGTCAACTAATCTAATCGTTTCTAGTCCAGCCGGCTTTTCTTCAAACATCCCTTCCTCATCTTATTTAATCACTCCTCGTTGGCCTCCGTTTCTCCTCGGCACTCTTGTAATAATATTCCTCTTTCATCGTATTGATCGCTCCTCATCGACACTCCGTCTCTCGTCGACCTCTCCTCGTCAACCATTCCTAAATTCATAAATAATTAAGCGATTAATAAATTAAATAAAGGCTTTATACTTTTCTCTTTCATAATTCATCATAAACTATACTATAAATAATGTAGGCTACACTGCATACAGAATTCGGCTAAACACACAAAGTTTCCCTCTGTTATTAAGCCGCCCTTGACCAAGGTAGAACCACCCTTGACATTATGCATAGCCTCGGCTGCTAAGCCCCCAGCAGGATGGAATCAGCCTTGTTGTTTCAAATGGTCTCAACCACTGAATCATCAACAAGACACTGGCCCGGATGGCCCTTTTAAAATTCTTTCCGTTTCCTAGGCCCTGTAACCCCGAACCTGTAGGAAGCCCTGTTGGACGCGATCGAATAAGCGAGCAAGACCCATTGTACCGTTTCCTTGCCTCTGGTTAGAAACAATTGTTAAGAACCATAATGGGGTTGCCGCATAACAAAGTCCATATGGTTGCCCTTCACTCCCATGAATAGTAATCCCAATTCACAAAGTGTATATTTATCGATCTATAATCGACCTTAGTGGGAAGTGGACGAGACGTTTTATCACATCTCAATCCCTTGCTTTACCGGTAGATCAAACGCCCTGGCCCTTGTAGTCGTGGACGAACATAGCTGCTTCTCTTTTGGTTCCATTCTCAACTCCCGTACGGACACACCACCGCTTCTCCCCTTCCACCTCTTGATATCCCCAAACTTCGGCTAGTTTCCACTGCTTCTTGCCTAGACTCTTCATCTCAGTGTACACAAGAGTAGCCTCTTCATTCTCTACTATCCACCCTTTTCTGAGGAAATCATCATCAATCTCTGAGAGCTTTATCCACCGCGCACGCATTTCTATTTTACCAAAGAGTGCGTCAGAGTGTTCGTGTGCAGCGTTGTCAAGAATTCGCTTCTCCTGCGTCTCGGGTATACCCATGGCAGATTGAAAAACGTCCAAGCGGGTTGGCGTCTCCGCGGAAGGGGCAGACTGGCTGGAAGATTCCCGAGACTGCTTGATTGTGATGCGGATCTTTGCCGCCCCAATGACTTTCCGGATAAGATAGTTAATACCTTGGAGCGCAAGGACTGGCTCTGGGCTATCGGACAAACGGTCGTTCTTAATAGGTTAGCACAAATCGCGAGATCAAGAAGCCCAAGGGAACAAAGTCTGCTCACAAATGCCCATTCTCCGCTGAAATCCGACAAGGATTTGGTACCTGGTGCTGCCATGGCGAATGTAGGGATAGGGAGGGGGATTATAGTCGTCTTGAGTATAAAAGTGAATGCTGAAAGCTCAATGTCGATGATTGGTAATTGCGAAGAAAGGATGAATTTATAGCAGTCAAGTAACTGATTTTTGAGACAATGAAAAAGAATAGCGGGCCTCGTAAAGGGATGAACAAGTATCCATCACATGAGACAACCTGGTCACAGTTCCAAGCTGAGTCGTCTGTGTTCCCTGTATCACAAACAAAATCCTCACTGTCACATACAACTAATATTACCTGCTGAGAAAAATAAGCGGTCATCCCATGACATGACTGAAACATCACCTCAAGACTAAGCAAACTGTCACAATAAAGATGGGGATGAAGATCTTTGTAATTAATTAAAGCGCATAGGATAACGTAGTCGTACTTAATAGGAACTAATTTAAGCTGGATTAAGAGTAGGAGTAAATGTACTGTTAAAGTTTCATTTTACAGTTAATAATATACTGAGGCCAATGGATTAAGCGGTTCTGGCACTATGGTTAAGGGATTGAAATGGATTATTAACTCAAGTTAGAATATATATATTATTGGCTTATGTCGATAGAAAAGGCTAAAAAGACTGTTACTGATACTAAACCTGAAAATAAACGAAAATTATATTTTTATGAAAGAATTCTGTTCTAATAGTAGGAATAATCTGATAGCAACAATCTAAAGAAGTGTTAATTCAAGGTACCTTCCAATCCACGGCCCGTAATGCATTTTCCCTTTTGCCTAATTTGCCTTCTTCGAGCAAAGGCCAAGAAGACCTCTGACAGGAACATTCATAGCGGCCCCAGATTCAACAGTCTTTTCAAGCTGTACATCAACACCCTTTTCGAAGATAAGGCAATACGTGGAACCTCCGAAGTGAAAACTGCCCATATCGTCACCAGCTTCAACATAATCATGCTCTTGAACTGATATACCGCAGGATGATACTTCAACCATGCCAACCGCAACAAAACAGACTAACCCAATGCGGGGATCGGCAGATCTGATGAATACAAGCGCGCGAGTTGCAGAAGCAGTGAGATAGGGCTGCGAAGCAATCATCGGAAGTGGATCAAGACTATGAGCGGTAGAGAAATATGTGCCGTCCACCATTAGAACTCTTTCGATGGTACCCGCGATGGGCGCGTGGAAACGGTGGTAGGACAACATGCTAAGATGAGCCTGGTAGACAGTTCCTTCGACGAACCGATCTGCAAGTGGGTCATTGTTGAGAATGTCCATTATAGAGTATGGATGGTCCTTAAGCCAGAATTGGGCGGATGCCTGGCAGTGGCGCTCAATTCGGATCATTTGCGATTCGCAAGCATTAAGAATTGGGGCACCGCTCCCACTGGCAAACTGACTCGGGGTTGGAAGAGGGCGAACACCGGGCTTCAGTTTTCGTGAGAAGAATGCATCCCACGATGGGAATCCGAATGTTTCCTCGTCTTTCTCATCGGGGCACTCATAAATGTCTGGGAAACGTCTTTTATCTCCAGTTGGAAGGTTTGCAACGGATTCCAGTTTGGCAAGTGCAGTGGGGGAGAACCATCCGTCTATGGAATTAAAGGATCTTCTCGAGGCCCGTGTTTGGAGGAATCCACCCCATGCCTTCAAGACATTTCCAATGCAGCGGTTGACTTCCTTGTGGCGGAAGAATTCTAGCCCGCTTGGAGTGGTTGCGAATTGATTCAGCACTTTGCAGAATGGAAGACCCACAAGACTCGATGCAACATCTTGTTGGCTCCAATGCGGTGTTTCTTGAAAGGTAGTGTGTAGAAAGGAGATGAAAAAAGAAATATTGTCGAGTGTGATGCCGGTATATGGGCTCCTTGTATTGTCAGAGAAGCCCGCTTCTGCGATCATAGCACTGCAAAGTGTATTCAGTTTATCATTGCTTTTGAGAGAATGATAGAAAGAAGTAAGGCTGAGATGGAGAAGTGGCTCTTGCGGTTCATCGACCAAGCAAAGAGCGTATCCATCGACCGCATTGGGGCGAAGATGTGAGGTAGTAGCCATAGTGAAAACTGTAATCTCTTCTCAAGGCTTTTGGAAGCGTTCAATGGGCTGCCAAGATGGATGAAGGAGAAAGGGTATAGAATAGATTGGGACTGGAGCTTGTGCTGATTTTATACGTAGGACTCTAACCGCACTAGCATCATCACTGTAGTGATAACGTGAACAAGTCATTTTTGGCCCATATTCGTAGGCTTGAACAACCATAAAATACATCCCGAAATCACATGTGAATGAACAGGACTTCAGGTTACAGTGTGATTGAAGTCCGTGGTCTTTTTCTAGATCTACCTTGGAAATGAACGAATATTTGATGTCAGGTATTGTATTACAGACAGATATTATGTGTTAAATTAAAGCTATCGACTTTATCTAATATTTCCTCTTCTAATGAGGGTAGCTTCTCTCTCGAGAAGGACACAATTAGTAGTTGACACAAGGCCAAAAACAATGATAGTGTGTACAATGAGACTACTTCCCAGCCCTTCAATAGTGACCAAAATGATGTGATGGTGATCAAGTACTACGTCAAAGGATTCTAGAACCTTGATGCTGGCCGGAGTTAACAGTCAAGCAAGCTTTTCATGATTCATTGTGAATGACCATTAGACTCTACGGCGAATAGACCTTAAGGTATAGAACCCAGGTTCATGAAAGCTTAACCCAAATTAAAGCTATATACGATTGAATCGTTCGAAATATATAAATATTAAAACCCGAAGTAAGTTATTTTTTCATCTTTGTAGATCTTTCTAACCTCCCCCTACATGCTAATATCAAGAGCATATACTTTTTTCGCTTGTGGAAGATCTGTAGCGGTGGGCTTACTATCTCACTATCACATTCTGCGACAGATACTATTGTGAGTCGCCGTTGTGATAATGCTTGAAGCCGGTGATTTCGGATAAATGTGATTTAGATCATCATCACTTTCACAGCTAGGCTGCAAGTTTCCTCCAGGAATATTGTTTGTGACTAGCCCGCACATTTCATTGTCCGCTGCTAAGAAGGGAGGCTTCGGTTTTAATCGCTATAGATCCGAAACAAAAGCTCTGTTGGAGAAGGGTCTGCATTGCATGGGCTGTCAACATGCCTGCAGTTTTGACAATATCGCAGCGGTCATTTCGGAATCTTCACAAAGCCAATCGTACGCGAGTGAAAGTCGTTGTCTACCGTTTGATTGAGTATTCAATCAAAACATTCTGAGATATGGGTGACTACTTTTTTCACTGCCCAAATCAAGGTTTTGCATTGATAACAAGTATCACAAACATGGTTAGAAACAATGACCCTGTCGATCACTATCACATTCGTGAGTGATTTTCATTTTTGCCGTCGGTGTCGACTTCAAGACCCACCTCCCACGTACGGGTATTTGCAAACCGATACCGGCTCTATTTGCGCTCGGGGGCTTGAACTTTTGTCCAAGTACTATTAGCCATAGGCACAAAATTCCCATTCTTGAATGTTTTGAGTGGAGGAGAAAGGCCGTTTACCAGTACCGCACTCTTCTGCAGGTTAATCTCTTATTGGAAACGGGAAATTCAAGATGCGAGCAAAGGAATACTCACGTGAGAAATTTACTCAGGGAAATAAGAGATGAGAAAAGAAGAATTTCTTTATTTTTAGAGTTCATATCTAAGATAGCAATGCCCAAAATTAAACCACTCAGTATCAATGCCCCAATTTCTCTTACTAATCCTTTCCAATACTTCGAGGCCTCCCACCCACAAGAGATAACTCATATGCCGAAGATGGTTCACAAGTTTGCATTCGAAGAATCCGTCTTCTGCAAAAAGATCTTCGCCTGTGAATGATGAATTCCATATTCTTTGTTTATAATATTTCCAATCATGAGCAGCAGAGTCTTTTCGCGTCCCCTGACATATTCATCACTGGAAAGATCTAAAGGGGACCATAGCGGCCACAATGATCGATCGTTCTCAGACATTCTTCGCCACGCAAGATCTGTTTTAGGATCCTCAAATAAAAATGAGGTACCAAAAATAACAAATAGACTAGCGACCCTCCACTGGTCTTTCGACTTCCAGTGATCATTAATCCAATTGATCGTTGGATAGCCCCGCCAGTGGCTTCGAAGTAACGATGTGTGCATCGCCATGGTTTCTGAGACTTGCCGATCCTCGCCTCCCGCAACGGCATGAACGCAGCCAGTAGAGCCAAGTGCAGTATGAACTATCAATCGATTAACTACTATATCAACTGGTATTTCATCAATAGTAGCTTGGGATGGATCTTGAAGCTGGGTTGCAACGTTGAGCGTAGTTGGGGGGTGTGCAATTAGTGATGCCATAAATGTTGTAAGTGGTGTTGATCCAATGACTTCGAAGAATGGATAAGGCTTTGAAATTGCAGGTCCAATGCACGATGGTCGAAATATCATGAGCTTGTTTTCAGACTTGGCATCAGAGAAAATCTGCAAAAGCAATCTTTCAGTCAAATGCTTAGCATAACTGTAAGTGAATGGATGTCGAACATTCCGGTACTCCGGAGTTGTTCCAGACTCCATCAGTTCCAAAGCCTCCTCTGTCGCGGATCTTGTGGAGCCTGGATAGATTGGGATTATATCTTCTTTGATAGATGCATCAGCCCCGTAAACGCTTCCATTATCTCCATATCGAAGAAAACCATTAGTGTATGCAGTTGAGATGAAGATAAAACTTGTGAATTTAGGGCATCTGAGGGCGATTTTGGCAAGCCCAATAGAAGGGTCAATAATCTGTTGTGCAACCTCATGAACTGGGAGCCGTAGGTGAATCGGAGAGGCTCCATGTATAAAGATGGAAACATTGCTGTGGACCATGTCCAATTCTTTCTCGGTAAGCCCATAATTAGGGCGTGTAATATCACCCTCGAACACAACAAGCTTCTTTGACTCTTGAAGCCTTTGAACCAAATCCGAAGGCAAATTCTTTTGCCAGATTTTCCATAGCCGACTAAAGTTTATTAGCTTATAAAAATCATCACGAGTAAAATATTGCTAACTTGCCTTTCTCCGCCTCTAACAATGGCATATACTTGGGCGACTGGGGTCTCCAGTAGTAACCTACTTAAATATGCGGTTCCTACTAGTCCAGTTGCACCTGTATAGAAAATGCAACGGCCCCGGTAGAATTCGGCAATATCATTCTTCTGGTATTCCTGCATTTTGGTTGAGGATATTTTGATGGTAAAAGTAGTGTTCAAGTCTTCTTAGTTTAAGGATATTGAAGAAAGAATAAGTATTGTTATCTTGTCTGTAGATAATGACTGGAACTGTCAGCTGGAGCACGCTGTGCTTTTATCCTCAGAGTGGAAGTTGAGAATTGTTGAGCAAGATTTCCACGGTGATTGATTCATTATTGTTGAGGTAGATCGAAGGTGACAATCTCTATTTTGTCTAAAACAAATACTATCCTATAGCATGTGATAATCATTGGTGACAGTTCCAAAATTGGCTAATTATCCCTTTGCGAGCGGGATAGCTGCAATCAGGTACCAAGCAAAATATCGTACCAATCACACAACGCACAATTTGGTATAGAATATTTTTGAATTCTATTATGTGACAAGATTGGCTTTAATAAGTGCTGGATTTATTTGAAGCGATATTGTATTTTTCTAACAACCTTTTTTGCCCGATTGAATGGAGTGCGGTATCTGACTGCAGTTATCCCGCACGCAAAGGGATAGTTGAGCAAGCTCGAATATGACAGATTTTATTTCCTTTAAAACAGAACCTACCCTACAATTCTTAATAGTTTTGTTCCCGCCCCCAATTATTTACTTTCAGTGAGCCCAATAAATGAGCGACTCAGACTCAGAAAGGCATCGAGGAATCTTGACGTTACAGAAGTAGCAGGTAAAACTAATATTCAACAAAAGCCTGGGTCATGATCGTCTGTCATGTCTAAAACGGCAGCCAGCTAGAATCATCTATAGAAAACGCACACTGATGTGTGCATCTGTGCTATATAGGCCCTAATATCCCGTGTTACTTCTAACCGAGGCACAGGCAGACCTTTTGCTGTAGCGGCTAGGGCCTACCTACCCCACTTCTGTATCACACACTGTGGAGTTTATGCGTCTAAGATAGGCTGATCCCTGACACTCAACATGGCTTCCCTTGGCAAGACCTGTGTATGACAGGACTTTGGCCCTGCCATAAACCGCTCCTAACGCGGTTTAATGTCCAGGCCTCGGATGACCCGTGACGCTCATCAACCGAGGTAAACCTTGAGGGGGTTCTGTGACATCTCATCACCTACGACCGCACAAATCTGTTTCAGAAACTCAGCCGTGCCATAATGGTACCTGTTTCAGATACTTAGTTGTGCCGTAGTGGTGCCTGTTTCAGAGACTCAGCCGTGCCGTAATGATGAAGAAGCAAGGAATTTTTGTTACTTCAGACATTTAATCAGAGGACGAACATAGAACTTGGTATAAAGTCCATACTTTCTTCCCCGAAAGCCTTTGATCATCACTCTTGGCATAGATCGCCTGAGCCTGCCATCATTTCCCAAAAGACATCATTTGCAGTTCTTCAAGGTTATAATCCATTGCACCCCCAAATTCAATATCCTTTGATCATCTAAAATCATGGTTGTTGTTGCCGTTGCAGGTGGAAGCGGAGACGTTGGTCGCACTTTCGTCGGTGCGCTGGTGGAATCTGGCAATCACGATGTTTTTGTGCTGTCCAGAACTGTGAGTTACTGTATCATGCGCATCACCAAGTGTCATTTCCTCATATAAGCCAGGCACCTCTCAACTCCCCAAAAGATAGTCCCAAGGTTCTAGCCGTCGACTACAGTGATGTTGATAACATCACGTCTGTCCTACAAGAAAAAAAGATTGAAGCCGTGGTCTGTACCCTACTTACTTGAGATGACGATATTACACAGGCACAGATTAATCTTATTCGTGCCTCTGCCAAATCGGGGACTGTAAAGAAGTATATCCCCACGGAGTTCTTTTGTGGACCACAATATTCCTGTTGAGTAAGAATTCACTTTAATGTTATCAAGTTTAAATGCTAATCAGTTCTTAAAGTGGTCAAGAAATGTATCTAGAAAAGTTTCACCGGCGGTCTCACGATGAGCTTAAGCGCCATCCTCAGTTGACTTGGACCCGAGTTCGAAACGGACTGTTCCTTGATTATCTCGCTATGCCTTATAGCCCCAAGCAAACATATCTCAAGGGTGCATACTCCTTTTTCGACATGACTTACGAAGTTGGTGTTTTTCCTGGAGATGGAAATAACACCATAGTATACACACATTCAACGGATGTCGCTCGATATATTGAGCAACTGATCAGCCTCCCAGCGGCAAAATGGCCCCAAGAGTGTTTCATCGCGGGCAACAAAATGAAGCTGAATGATCTTGTGCCAATCATGAAGAAGCTTACAGGTAAACACAAATCCAATAACGCTATCTGGGCGATGGAATGTAGAAAGGTGCTAACAGAGAAAAAAGGTCGAGAACTCAAGGTCTTTTACGAGTCGGCAGACTCAATCCGCAACCACAAATACCTTCGTCTTCCTTGGGGTCCCTATGTCGCTGCAACAGCTCCTGTGGAGCTTATCCCGCTAATGAGGATCCTAGAACAGGAGATCTTTTTTACAGTTTTGGATAACGCCTTCGAAAAGGGTTTACCGGGAAGTAACCTTGCTGAAATGTTTCCCGAAGTCGAAATCACCAAAGTCGAAGAATTCTTGGAACAGGCCTGGGAAATCAAGGAGATGTTTCAAGACGGGCAGCCACACTTCGTCTTAACCAAAGGCTCAGAGTTTCCCCAGGCCTCGCACCTTTAAGAGCTAAAGTTCGGTTGACTATATACAATCTATCCCTAATATAATCTTTTAATTTTAGTAATTAATCTAGTAGAGTATGGTATTAAGAACCTTGATGTCTTATTTTATTAGAATATTTATAATAGAATTATTTACTTGTAAAAAAAACAAAATGATACGAGCTTTAGTAGTCAAGTTAAGGTAATTACAGTAGCACAGTTTGTCATTCAAATCTATAATTTATTAGTATAAATTAATTTTATTTCTTAAATACAATATTACCCAAAGAGTTAATATTATACTTAAAACTTATTACATACTTTGGCTGTTATAATCCAACCCATAGCTGGCTGGCTACCCTACAAGGCTCTTGGGTAACAAGGCCTAGAACGGGCACTTAGACCATGGCAGCGATGGGACTATTAGATAAAAGTGAAACGGGGGAGTACCGAGACTGTTCGCATAGTATACAAACACGGCTGGTTGTGCTTTGACGATTGAGAACTCTGCTGTGACGGGAGGGCGTTGGCGCTTATCTGTTGCAACTGATAGCGGGTGGGTCTCGTCGCGGGACAACGCGCTTTGATTGGTTTGTTGGTCAAGGCGACCGCCTCGTTGAGAACGCATGAAGCCACATCGCCTCCGTCACGATCTCTGGCACTGAGCATCAAGACCGGCTACTGACGGTCGGCTTCCATCTAAATCATGAAATGCTGCACATTGTGCGGCGTCCCAATTACAAAGCGGAGGTTCAGCGAGCAGTGGCTCACAGAGTTCCGAGTAGGTGAGTCCGGCCCCCGCATTCCCACCGAGTCCAACAGAGAACTGAACCTGGCTGCGTAGTTTGCGTTGCACAAGATGACTGGCATGATGTGAAGCTGTCTGGGGTCGGCGTTTGTGACGGGCACGATAACACTGTCACAACAGTCGTCCCCACTGATCCGCATCAACGCTACGATGACCCGCTTAGCACAGACTCTATGATCCAGGTCAACGTGACAAGGCACACGCTCAAAGATTTGGTGTATCCAGAACTTGCATTCGACCGAGAACCTTACTGGGGCTACGCATTTCATGATTCTTGCTGGCTCATGCTGACCACCGACTTCAAGCCCAATCTCATTCATCTTGTCGAGGCCTGTCTCTCCATGCCGATCGGCAACTCCATACTAAACTGGGGACATGATTACGGGGGCATAGCAAGCCTTTCAAAGAGAACTGATGTGCCTACTTTGCAGGATAATTTTGATTGGGGACCCATGCCTATGTACCTGCGAGCGGATCCTGTCCACATCCGCAGCCTTCACAGAGCCATAAGGCAGACTGCTCACTTTAAGGCAAATACACTGCGGTCGAGTCTCAACCCCGACACGATCAATCCGGAGACCGACAAATTTTACCAATTACCACCAGAGGTTCTTCATTTGATCGCAGTCTTCCTCCCGACCGGCGATGTTCGCTCTGCGCGTCTTGCCTCTCCAGCCTTCGCCACGCTGGGCCTGTCGGAGACATTCTGGGCATCGCGATTCCAGCCAGGCAACGAATTTGATCATGTCATTGAAGTCAGAAACAACCAACCCGACTCATGGATGTCTTTGTACCTATTGCTTCAGGTATTGAGCGAGGCTAATTCGGCTTTGATGAACCGAAAACGCGTCTGGGACCTCACGCAGCGTCTCCAAACAATGCTCAAGCAAATGGAAGGTGTTCCGTGCGATGGC
The DNA here is from genome assembly GCA_017140785.1 of Calonectria pauciramosa. Lineage (NCBI taxonomy): Eukaryota > Fungi > Ascomycota > Sordariomycetes > Hypocreales > Nectriaceae > Calonectria > Calonectria pauciramosa. The sequence continues at coordinate 494,041 of JAACIZ010000025.1, read as the reverse complement.
ACTCCCTTGCAAACCTGGTACGAACCTGAACTTGCGGGTGAATCTGGGGGAGACCACAAGGCCGCTTGGCAGACGGCTGCACGTGGCCTCACCACGCCTGAGAAGAGCTTTCTCCACGGGTGCAGAGTTTTGCGAGCTCGGGCTCATTACCTATTCCAGCCCCTTCAGTTGCAGTTCATGTCTGTCTCATTTGTTGAAGCCCCCGGCGGTTTGTTCGTTTCAGGACTCGTACTCATCGATAAAGATGGGGTACAGAGATCTCTTGGGTACATACGCCGCAGCCAGTGTGTCCGCATTCAGCTTCCTGTTGCTCAACGCATCCAAGGATGGCAACTTGCTTTCGATATTTCAGGAGTCAAAGCCATTGCGGTCATTGCCGAGGACGGATCGATTTCACAATGGGCCGGCGAGCCAGGACAGTTTCCTCGATGGCGCTTATCGGAGCCCAGGGGTGTCTTTGCGATCAAAGGAGAGTTTGATGTAAGCTTCTCTCCTTCACCGGACTCGCACAAACGACCCTACCTGCTAATTTTCTCATAGGGACTTCGACTTGTCTCATTGAGTGTGAACAGTTCGCCCGAGACTTCGAAGCCTGAGCTGTGGCGAAGTGGGTGCCTTTGGTCTCCCGATGTGCCTCCGGAGCGGATGCTGTTTAACTGGAACGACGGTGATAAACCGCCAAGTCGTTTTGACCTTCCTGTTGAATCTGTTTTCTTCGGCGGGGCAGACGGCCAGCTTCTCCCAAGCCTAACTGAAATCGTCATTTGGACTTATGACATTTCATGCATTTCTGGTATAGAGTTTGTCTACAGTGACCCTTCCAAAAACCAGCATCTGGGCCTTATCGGATCATTGGGCCATGATTACGTCATTCCTAGGAGGTTTAACCCCCCTGAAGACTACCGCACACCTATTCCTATCCAGGGCTCCGAGGGGGAGGAGGTGACAAGTATCGAGGTACATTCAGATGGCCTCTACTTGACTGGGTTGAAGGTATGTCCGGATTACCAGCCCGAACCCTTTCAATGACATTGTTAACCAGTTTTCGTGTTATGCGATAGATCCATACCAGCTTTGGCCAAAAGGTGGCGTCTCGTGAATGCCCTTATTCAAAAGCACAGGATTGGGTCACTATCCAGCCAGAAGGTTCAAGAGTGGTTGGACTATTTTGTACTCGAGTAAGTCAGTCCTTGGAAGCTGATGACTTTCTGCCTGCGGGAGGATTTCCGAACTCATCCAAACAGCGGAAAGAGTACTAACCGATTGTTTTAGAACCATTTCCTCTCAAGCTTGGGTTTAATATCAACATCGCTAGGCAGTGGCACTGAATGAGCTTGAATGAGTTACAAAGTAAGGCATATTAATATATACATAAAAATAAAACGACTTAATTATTACTCAGTGTCTAGAAAGATAGTTAGCCCTATTCCTATAAGACAGCATAACGTGTTCCAAAAACACTATAAGTAAAAAGCAAAGGAATTAAATGACCGGAAGGTTACATACTGACTCTACAGAAAATACCATAACAAAATCCATTCACGTTACTGGGCTAGCCAATCATCCCGTTCCTCGCGGCGTGCAATGATACGCAGGGTTTCCAATTCCGGCTGAGCTGTGCCGACAGGTCATACACCTGTCCCCACCCGCTGCTGACTCTCTTGGTGAGCCGACCACCCCGGTATGTGACACCAGGGATGATCACGGATCATTGCGGGTGGCAATTGGTGGCCACTACGCCAGAGTGACGAAAATGCGTTGATCTGGCAATTAAATCACCTAACAGGATGAGGGGATCGCTTCGCCTCATGTCGTATCATGGCATGAGCATTTGGGCAATCGCAATGATAAGCTGGTGAGTTGAAAAAAATACCATAAAAAGGATGAGTAATGCGAGCATTATTGCTCTAGAGGAAGCGGTTGTGGGAAAAGTGTGGATTTAGTGGCGATTTGTGGTAGTGGAATGGGGCTCGCTCATATTGCCTTTAACCTTATCCTCCCCATTGCCCTATACCCGGAAATAAGAGCCAGCCGTGTTGGAATACGGGAGTCAAGACCTTTGAGTCTCCTGTTCCACGGGAATTTACATAATGAGTGAAGAACTATCCAGCCAAACGAGTTAAACACGGCAGGAGATATGGAAAATGTAGTCGCAGGTCTTTGGGCCGAAGTTACAAACACTTTTGATGGGGGGATCAATATGTTCCATAGGAAATAGTAGTCGAAAGATCACCCTGCAGGTTCTTGAATTCTCCAGACTTGAGAAAATACAAATTAGGCTTTTTGCGCCGATCTGAAAATGCAACTCCCTGTGTGATCATCGTCTAGATGTCTAAGTGGTGATCAGCTTGTGGCGAGCTACGCTGGCCTTTCTGTTTCGTCTCAGAAACGCCAACATGGATAACATGGGGCATGGTCAAGCTAGATTATTATATCAAGCTTGAGTTCTACAGAGTAGACCAAGATGGGTGTCGGTCTATCCGCGTATTGCTGGTTTTTTTTTTCTTTTTTTCAAACAAAAAAGATCGGGCACAGACCGTGCACGCCACATATGATTCACATTGTGAATCCACGGCACCCAGCACTCACTCTCTTGATGGGCCAATGCTTCAATTGGTGCCCGGCGACTATGTCCGCAATCGGAGAGCCCCGTTTCCGTGGCGCACGCTAACGCACGAATTTGCCGAGTCTACACGGGAGGTGCATCAGCTACACCAAGCCATGCCAATTCGCTGATGGATGGCAAAATCGGAATTTTATGCGTTGCCATTTTTATTCCCTTTGGCAGGGGCTTCCCCTGCATCGTCGCACATGGCTGTGCACCGCCACCCAGATTGCCGCCAGCACCGCCGAGCTATGTAGTTACAACGTTGCATCGCTGCATACCGAAACCACGTGCAGCAAGCCTCGATTGAACTGAGGGAGGAATATGAGGCAACTTCATTGGTGAATGAAAATGGAATTGAAAGAAAATAAAGTCTATTGAACATGAATCTAGCTAAACTATGATGGACATCCAGCGGGGCTGTCTCGCAGGTTATTCCCCCTAGTAGCTTATGCAGGGCTGAAAATTGCGACACAATCCCAGTCTAATAACTGTCACCTGGCGAAAAACAACCCTTCTAGTTCTCCACTCGTCTCTAGGTCGACTGGTACACGGCGAAATACTTGATGCGCATTGAAGCCTCGAACCCGTCGACTGTAGCATCAGTCGCCAGGCCGCCGTAGCTGTCGGCCTTCTTTCCGAGGGCAAAGTTGAAAATGGCAAAGTAGGGGCTCTGGGCCAGGATCTTCCAGTCGTTGGCGTTGCCGATGCCGGCGCCCGTGACGCGGAAGAACTGCTGGTCGTCCCTGTACATGGTCAGGCTCTGCTTCTGCCAGTTGCTGTCGCGGCGGTCAATCTTGAGGGCCCAGGTGTGGTAGTTGCCGCTGAAGGAGATGGTGCCCGAGTGGCTGCCGTCGTCGCTGCCGTCCGGCTTGGCAAAGTGCAGCGTGCCCTGGTTGATGCCGGCCATCTTGTTGGTGGCCTCGAAGATGTCCCACTCGCCGCACTTGGGCCAGCCCGTGCCCTCGCGGCTCGACTGGCCCTTGGTCCAGAAGGCGGGCCACATGCCGTTGAACTTGTTGGGCTTGCCGTTGAAGTCGGGGACCCGGAGCTCGCTCTGGAAGATCATCTGCTTGCCGGGGGGGCACGTCCACGAGCCCTTGGTCTCGAGGCGGGCAGACGTCCAGTATGTGTTGCCGGTGGTGCCCTTGCCCTTCTTGGGCACAATGTACAGCTGGCCGTCGCCCGACAGGTGCGCGTTGCTCGCGTAGTCAGTGTAAATCTGCTGCTGCTGCAGGCTTGCCGCAGGAACCGGTGTGACTTGGTTCCATTTGGAGCGGTCTGCCACATCGCCCTTGAGACCGTTGAAGTCGTCATAAAAAATGGCCTTGTAGCCGCTTTTTGAGGGGATCGCGGCTGCTGCCGTCGACAGCAGGAGATACAAAGTGGAAAGTTGGACAAGCATCGTTGCGATGAGAAAATGAGGTCAATGAGAGTGTAGAGATGAGAAAGGAGTCTGTTTGTATCGAACTCTTGGTTGATGGCGAATATGTTCCATTCTGGCCGGATGTCTGCAAGTCTTTATATGAAAACTATTAAGCTTACTTTAGGGTGTAGACGCCGTTAAACTTGTGGGTTTATCCAATTTTGGCTCGGCAATGCCTCCTGCACCAGAAGCTCAGCTAGAAGGCTCGTATTGAGCTGACCGCATGGCCCCACCTCGCCGTGGACAAAAAGCTTCGCCCTCCAATCAACGGCCAAGTGATGGCCCGGGCCACTCCATATCCACCCTCATAAGCGGCGTTCAATTTTCCCATACTTTCACCCCAAGAGCCCCATCGTGATTGGGCAAATAGCCGACATTCTGGGGGCTTTCCATCAGCCTTAAGACGCAGTCTAGTCGGTAGCCTGTATCAGAAGTGCCGCTTTCCCGAACCCTGGCCTTCAGCTGAAAACGCCACCACCGGACGAAAGACGGGCGGAGGCCGACCTGTGATGGCAAATTTGCATTCCCATGGCCTGGGCCGCAGATTGGTACAGATCCAGCATGGCAAACATTAGCCGAGAATGCTCGGCCTGGAACATGAGCTTTGGGCTCTATTTTTGGCTTGGCACTAAGCACTTTTCGCCGAGAAAACACAAAACGGTGAATGCATCCTCTAAGGCCTTTGCACTGCTGCCCAATGAATGCTTTTCCTATTTGTGTTTAGTTTTCTCATGTGCCGCACTTGTCTATCCCTGAGGCAATTCAAATGGATCCCCGCTGATTCTCTAATTTATACCAGCCTGACTTTATGGGTCGTTTTCAGTAACTTACCCCATGTCGCCTTCGTATTGTCGGGAAGGATGAGTGCCACCGTCCAAATCGTGGTTCTTGTGACCTGGACAGCAGAACCATTTTGGATAGCAGGATGGTCAGTTGGAGCAGTCCTTATTAAGTGAATATTGATCTAAAACAAGGTAATTTTAACCAGAGCAAATCAACTGAGCTGGATTCGTTGGGTGACTTTGGGCCTAGTCATTTCGCTGCGTCCACAAGCTCATCGCATCCAAAAACTTAGTATGCACCTCAGCATCCCCGCTTATCTTGAGCACCTCCTCATACTCTTCTTGGCCCAAGGTTTTCCAGAAGAGCATAATCGCTGCCCATATGAAATCCGTATAGGTGAGAGTGTCGCCCAAAAAGTATGGGCCTGAAGAGTTTTCACTCAGCAGCGCCGTCATCTCACGAGCAAAAGGCTCGGCTCTTTCAAACGCCCCAGGACCCTTCAGCTTCCCGTATTCGTACAACGGCATCCCGACATCTTCTTTTCGCGTGGTGAGAAAAAAGTCGAGGCTCTCTTCGCCGAGAAGCTTCTGTGCTACCCCGGGGACGTAGATTGGTGTGAGCTCCCCCATAAAGCCAATCATTATCTTTCTGAACTTGCCATGCAATGAATCGTCCATTGGGAGTCTTGGCTCTGGGTGCTTTTCTTCAATTATGTCGGCAATCTTGTATGAATCCATTATGTAGGATCCGTCAGGCATTTGGACTGCTGGCAGTGTAAAGTTGGGCTCCGTTTCATTCGGAGGGACACTGAATTCGCATATTGTTAATTGTTTTCTGATTGTTGATGAAGCCTGGCCTTGACTTACTACTTATCAAGGCGGGGTCTGATGTCAGGATATTCAACCTATTAGCGTCAGCATCAATCGCCCAATCCCTACTCCTACCACTGGCTGCGGCTCACCCATTCGGTCTTGTATGGGAGACCCTTATAGTTTAAAACCAGCCTCGCTTTATACCATGTTAAAGTCCAGCGCTTGAAGATAAGAGAGCAGACTCACTCCTCCAGGTATTCATGGACCAGCAAATTTGCGGTGCTTTGGTAGGGATGTCAAGTAATGTGTACATGCCGGACGTCATGTTGTTAAATGCCCTTTGGATTTGTATTTGTGAATGTAAAACAACGAATGCGTACTATCAGCCCTTCAAGTCAGGCGTATGTAAACAAGGTGAGTGGAAAGTGCGTGCAGATCCGCTGCAGAAAACAAAGCCACGAAGTAAGCAGCTGCTGACATATCAGTTAATCGCTCAGATCCCCCTCACTACGATTTAGGAAGGCGCCAAAAAGAGACCCGCATTTGCATCTGCACCACGATATTAGTTCGCATGATAAATTAAGGATAAATATTAATAAGGGAAGTGCTTTGCATGATTTTGGTATTTTCTTCTGGTTTAAACCTCAGGGAATAAGCTATGCCGGGTTGTTTCCAAGTTGATAAACCGAGACGGTCGCTAATGATTAGTAATGAAATGCGCAACCCTGATCACACAATAATTTAAAGCATGTCTTCTTGGTGTTTGGTAAAGGGGTTGTTTGTGATCTAAAGTATCGTTGAGTAGAACCTCATATATCATGTCTAGTGTTGCGCCTGTGCAATGGGCACTCTAAGCTCTATGATTCTTGTGTAGATAGTCACGTTCCAACTCTAATTCAAAGCTTCGCGGAACTTGCTTCATTCCAGGACTTTTGGATCACCTTCCAGTAATTGTCTGAGAACATGCGCATATGTCCAACATGGCCACTCCCTTGAAACTCCTCGGTATCAGCAATGTAACCTTCTTCCCTCGACAGATTACAGTGGAGTTCGATATGCTCTGAAGGAATCAATTGATCTTCCTTGCTGTACATGTATAATCGTCTTGCTCCCTTCAATTCATATCTCTCATCGTTGATCAGTTTCTCGACAAACTTCGGGGTGCTCTCGATCCCGGCGATCTTCAGATAGATTTCATTACATAGCAAAACCGTTATGCATATAACCTGTGTGACCATGAATGGCCAAGGAAACCACCCGCACATCCCCAACGCCATGGCACGAGACCACCGCGTCAAGTTGCCCCAATCCATGGCGCTAGTGCCGGGAGTAGAATCCATAACTAGAAGCTGATGCGGAAGAGGATACCCGTACTTTTGTTGAAATGAGCTTATGGTAGATGCATAGTTGGTGAGGCCAGTGTTCGACATAGCGTGGATCAAGATGGATGGTGGCCCATCCTTGGTGAGTTCAAGAGAGCCAATAACCTCGAGAATTGGTTTCATGCGGTCGGCTCTCTGTTTTTCATCCAAAAGCAGGACCTGGAATGCGGGCGACAAGGCCACGACGAGCCTCGAGTAAGGGAATAATTGTTGATAGCCTTGGGAGTACTTGGCAAGATGCTTCGGCAACGCGTCTCCCCAGCCGTATATGATGATCAGCTTGGGATGATTTGGAAGTATTGGGTGTTCATTGTTGTTGTTAGAGACCAAAATCTGGTCTGATAAGGGTTGAAACCCCGGGATGCTTGGTAACGAGCTCATGGTCCTTGCAGGCGCTTGCAAGTGAGATGAGCATAAGACAAAATTGGTTTCGTTTTTTTTTTTGCTTGCGAACTCGCGGATTTGGCATAATAAATAGATATTATCGGGGACTTCCTCTTTTGTGCTGTCGCCTCAAAGTTAAGGCACCTGGTGTGATAACGAAGCAAGCATGCATAACTACCCTGGTCTTGGAAAGAATGTGCTGGGGTTGTAAGAAATAAGGCGTGAAATCTTTATCCACATAAACGACTACCCCTGCCAACTGGATCGACTCAGCCACTCTTCCTAGATGCTAAGCTAGTCTCATGAAAATATCGCAGCCACTTTCCCTTGCATCCGTAATGTACCTCGGTGTATGGCGCCTACAAAGTTTACGTCGAAATTCGGAGAGCAGCATAGTAAGAACATGTAACCCTAATTTGCCATCAACCCTTACAGAGTCATCATTTTCCGCCCGATGCGTTCAATGAAGTGTTGCGAAGCATTTTCTCAACCAAAGCATGCTCTGAAGCACTAATATTCATCAATGGGCGCAGAAAAGAGGCAAATAGCTACCTGTCTTCTTCGCCAAGGCTAGGCATAAATGCTACTGATAAGAGAGGTGGGCGCTTTATGAGCTCTTGATTCTTGGCGTATTCTTCGTCGCCAATGATGTCGTTTACTGTGTCGTTTTTTTCCGCTCCATTTTTTCCCGCTCAAGGAGCTCTGTTGGAAAAGCTCCAAAGGAATGCATTATCCCACCTAAATGATATTTCAATCCATGTTGCCAGCTTGGGTGTACTCGGCCATCAAATAACCGAAAAACATAAGAGAAATCTTGGAGTATGGTGTTAAAATTGCACTAATCAGCCGTTTCATTTTAAGACGCGTTGATGAGGATTTCGGGGGAGCGGAAAAAGACCAGTTAGATTGTCTCACAGAGATGTTTATCCTTTTGGCTAGCTACTCCCTAGTCTTCAAGGCAGATTTCGGTCTCATGAACAGCCTGAATATTAGCTTCATTGAATGAGAAACTTTGAAGTGGCCGAGAGGGAATAACGGTATGCTTTGCCTCGGCCCGCTTTGCGTTGTGGTAGCAAGGTTTGCCAGGTAGGACTCAATTGATAAATAATCTCGGAATTTGGCAAGTACATTGTCCGAATTTATGTGTGAGCAGCAAGTTTAGGTATAAGACATAATGATCGAGTGCATCGAAAAATACCGGCGTGGATGGTTCGGGCTACACATGCTTACACCCAGCGCATTGGCAAGTCTGGCGCGGCATCCTGAGTATATCACCTTGTAATTAGGATACTCTTTTTTGCACAAAAAAAAGAGAAGAAAAAACAGAATTTAGAAACCAGATTCAACATGAGTTACGATTTTTTATTAAATACAAACGTTAACCTAAATTTTATCTTTCGAAAAATCTACCATCACCTCTAAGAATAGATACCTAGAAAGAATTTCTTGTTGGCCACCAATTTGTAGCTATGGATCCCAGTAAAGATTCTTTCGTAAACATCACAAGTCATCATCTCCCTAGCACTCTTCTCTCAAAAATGTTTTTCCATCGCCTAATTGCCTGGTTTGCGAACCACCTGTTGCAGTACCTGGCGGACTGTCGCATCCGCTCGACCCGACTAGCTCTATTTAGCATGTCCAAGCGCCGTTTGCGGAGAACCCGCGATCACCAAGTTCCATTGTTCGTTGAGGCCCAAGATTCACAATCCACACAAAAAAAACATCGAGGGCTAATGTCGAAATTCGGGTGGCGAAATAGAGGAGATGGATCTGCACTTTTGATTATCATATGACTGATTAATAAGGCTGAGACGACGAACCCCATTGATCGGCCTCCTTTCATTGGTAAATCCGGACCCCCGCACAGGGTACTCCATCGGCTATTTGATACGTCAACCACGCTCCAGTGGCAGCCTGAATCAAACACCATCACATTTTCATCTCCCCAATTCGCCGTTACCATTTGATACTTCTGCGGCAAACTCGCACCATGTCTGTCGAACCCAGCTCAAGCGCAGTCGAGCCTGTGATGCCGACCCTGTCCAATACACGACCGCCAGGCATCCTTACGCCAAAATCGTCACAAGACAACTTGAGCTTATCCGCACTCACTTTTGCAGAAGAGAGCCCATTCTTCTCCAAGCTTCCATATGAGATCCGCCGCAAAATACTAGTCGAAGCCTTTGGCGGCCGCGTTGTGCACATGGACCTGACGTTCGATCATCCCGAAGCTCCCTTCTTCGGCGATAAGATCGACCATTTAGGCCAGAAGTTCATCCCACACTGCAATAGGAACATTGCCGAATATCCGACAGGTGGTGGGCCGCACATGCAGCTGGACTATTCCAAACCCAAACAGTGGATCTGGCGTAGTTCCATCTGTCACCGCGATAGCGCGCTAGCCCCGTTTTTTGGGTTTGGCCAATCCGTTGGCATGAACGTCGCAGAGGATCGATGCCAGTTTGGAGGCGTCAACTTGGATCTATGCTCGGAATGGCGAGGCGATGATGTTTCGGGCTGCTTCATCGGCGCAATGGGATGGCTTCAAAGCTGCCGACAAGCGTATGTCATTTGTCGCCACCAACATGATATTTTAGGGTCAAAATTCTAACAAATTCCAGGTATTGCGAGGGCATTGATGTGCTTTATGCCACCAATACAATCCACTCGTCTAGCAAAGAGATGGTTTTGAACCTGGACAAGCTGCTGCCTCCGCAAAGACTCGATAGTCTCAGATCTATCCAGATTGTATGGGAATTCAAGGCTTTTACATGGCCGAGTGACACCTGTGGTCCATTTGAAGATCTAGAGTCATACAACAAGCTCATGACGGCCTTACCAACCATGTTCCCCAATGTAAAATCCCTGACGGTGTGCCTACAGGGCGTCTTGCTTCCTTGTAAACGCGACAATGGGCAGGGGCGGCATATGACCAACGATCAGATCAATGACCTCATAGAGACGACTGTCATGAAGCCTGTTGATACAATGGTGGCTAGTCTGAGGCGCCGCGTTGAGGAGTGCGTCATTGCGGTAGCTAGTAGCCTGTACAGTCTGTTGAGAAAGCGAGCCTTGCAAGCGGGGTGGTTAGTTGAGCAACAGCACCTGGGTGGCTCGCTGGATTCGCCTGAGCGGCATTGGCGACCCTTGGTTCAACAGGAATCAGGTTTGCAAGGTTACTGGGTGGAGCTTGGGCGAAGAGAACAGGTAAAGGGGAGTTGGAGCAGAGCGGCTGCAGGATTTACGTTTGAGCTCGGCCAAGGTGTTGAAGACGAAGTCTTTTGCATGCCGTGGTATGCCGAATGAGACAGAAGCTCAAACAAGTCGCCGACTATGTCTATTTGTTCCTTCAGAATAGGGACCCATGGCATAGCACACTCTCTCTGGTTTGTCAAGATTCGTTATTGGATTGTCTTCGCTGGAATTTGCACCTTAGCTTACAGTAGTTCTAATGTCCCTTACCTAGGATCGAAAAATGGTTCGTGAAATCGGCCTGAAGCTATTGCTCTTGCCCACCCTCCTTCACCGCGCCAGAGTTATAGCGCCTCTTAAGAAAATGCAATTATCAATGATCAGAGATGGCAATCTTGTCATGTGACTTTGAGTCCAACCGTACCCATCAAGCTTAGCAACACTTTGACTTAATCATCGACAGGAGGCTACCCAGTAAGGCTTGAGCAATTAGGCCTAAGCTAAAAGCAGTCGCGCCATGATCAAAGTTACAACAGCTGACCCGCGCGCCTCAGTACCATGAATCGTTTCCGGCATGGCCGAGCGTGAATTAGTCTGAAACTAACCCGTTTTGAAACACGACTTAGAGACGGGAGCGACAAGAAGGAGATTGCAAGGGTCATTCACAAATGAAGGCATGAAAGCTTAATTCCAACAATTCATTGACACTGCTGCTATATAATCATGTCACTGCGCCAAACTCGGCTAAACCTTTTTTTCGCGTTCTGCTCTTGCTTTTTGTATTGCATCATTTCGCCCATTATGTTGCTCAGTAAAACGCTCCACGCTCCTATTGTAGCACTCCTGGCGCTTGTTAGTGATGCCGCTGCGGTCAAAGTAGCCTCAACGTATTTGGCTGGATGGCACACTAACAATGGATACCCGATATCTGCCGTGCAATGGAGCAAGTATACCGATATAAAATATGCTTTTGCGTAGGTGCAACCGCTTTTCGCTGTGGAAAAAGGGAAATAATTATACCAACCAATTTTAACTCCAGCGCAATCACCGCGAATGGTAGCCTCACCTTGGACGGATCCGAGCCAAGTCAGCTTCCCATATTCGTGAAAACAGCCAAGAAAAATGTTGATCTCCCGCTTCCAAATCCAGTTTCCCATTCTGCGTCCTATTCTAACGCTGTTGCACTATAGGGCGTCAAGGCCACAGTTTCAGTTGGCGGCTGGACTGGGAGTCGGTTCTTCTCGACCAACCTTGCCACGCCTAAGAAGCGAACTGCTCTTGTAAAGAACTGCATGGATTTCATCAGGAAGAACGGCCTGGATGGCCTTGACTTTGAGTACATTTTGTTGACATCGCATTGTTGTAATGCCTACTGATGCACATTACGCAGCTGGGAGTACCCAAATCGGCAAGGCCTTGGCTGCAACACGCTCAAAGCCAATGATACCATGAACTTCCTCGCTTTTATTCAGGAGCTCCGCCAACAGCCTGGAGGTAAGAACTTGTTTCTGACGGCGGCCGGCTCCCTCTATCCCTGGTACAACACCAAAGGCGTGTCCTACAGTAATGGGGAGCTCAAGGGCTTTTCCGATGCTCTCAACTATGTTATGATAATGGGGTATGATGTTTATGGAGCGTGGACGACGACCGGTGGCCCCAATGCTCCTTTGGCTATGTCTTGCGACAAAAGAAACACCCAGGGCGGCGTTAAAGAAGGTGTCTCGAAATGGATTCGTGCCGGAGTCTCCGCCAGCAAGATCGTACTCGGCGTCCCTGCCTATGGTCATGGGTTTTCGGTCAACACGACATCGGCGTTCCCTAATATGAATGGCGTCTTGAACGCGTACCAGCCGCAAAACCAATCTCATCGGTTCCGAGGAAGCAGCTGGGATAGTGATACGTCAGTCGATGTGTGTGGGAATGTCTCGCCTCCTGGCGGAACCTACGAACTGCGGAGCTTGATTAGCCGGGGCTTCCTGGACAAGGCGGGCAGCCCCGCCAAAGGCATCTACAGTGGATTCGATTCCTGCAGTCAGACGGCAAGTTCCATGTTGATATGTATGCAGCATTCGCTAACGCCTTTTTAGCCGTATCTTTACAATAAGGCCAAGCAGATTTGGGTGTCATACGACAATTCCCAGTCGTTCACCTCCAAAGGCAAATACATCGTAAATTCTGGGCTCGCAGGTTTTGCATTGTGGGAGGCTGGTGGTGACTACAACAATATTCTTGTCAACGCCATTAGAAAGGCCACCGGTCTAAGAGTGTGAAAGATGGCTGAAGTTAAAAGGTTCCAGGTCTACGAAATTCGGACTTTTGTTCTAGGAGCCTCGGTTGAGTAAAGAAAATGAAAACATGCCCAAAATCCTGAAATATGGAATGCACTTTGAACCAGTGGCTTTGCGTACAGTACAACTTTAATCTCAAACATGAACCTCTTCCTTTTTTCCTTGAAGCACCGATTTGCGCCAGTTCGTGATTCTAGCCTAGAGGTTGATTATAGTGCCGTCCCAACCCGAAATCACAAATGGGCTACTTCTTCCTTTATTGCTTCAATAGTATAGGAATGAGGAAGGCGCCAAGGCTGGTCTTTTAGACTGCATTCACCTGTATGTGGTGTTAGCACGATCATCCGGCCTGTCTTACAGCTGTATATTACCTCGATCGTCCTCTTTCATTTGCTCGGGCAGTGCTAACCAAGGGACGCTGTCATGCTCAATCAAACGCGTGAGACGCATGTTCTGGGATAGCAACGCTTGAATTATCTCTCCCAAGCCATGGCTGTATTGCGCGAATGCTTTTGTCTTAAATTTGTGCCCTTCGGTGTCAACATATGAGTCTTTTTCTTCCGAAACTATCGGCTCGGGTCGCTCAAAATATGGATGCTTTAGAACAAGCTGGTCCGGGTTTCCGTAGTCGATGGACAATAAAACAGGATGGAACTCTCGAATAAACAGACGGCCTCCAGGCTTCAGCAACCCAGAAACAACTTTCGCCCACTCTTTGATGCTGGGGATCCAACATAGCGCCCCGATGCCGGTGAACACAAGGTCAAAGTTCTTTGGCGGCAGAACCTTGAGGCTGTCGTAAACTGATGCTTCTACGAAACGGAGCTTTTCGCCTCCGGATCCTTTTGTAGCATCGGCCAGCTTTCGCGCTTCATCCAAAGATGCGCCGGAAAAGTCAAGGCCCGTGACAGAAGCGGCGCCGAGCCTCGCAAGACTGAGCGTATCTGTCCCAATGTGGCATTGAAGGTGAACGCAATTCAACCCTGAGATATCGCCGAGCAAAGGCTTATCAAATCTTACTACGTCGCTGATAAAGCTTTTATCAACAATAAGTTGCTTGAACTTATAGTCCGGAGAGGCAGCGTGCTAGAAAGAAAGAAAAAAGGCTTAGTCAAGGTCACGGTGGTTATTCTATGGACTTACCGCAGGAGCGCGCTCATCCCATCTCGACTTATTGATCGCCTCATAGTCCATGTTTTGAATGCTCAACACTTGTACACCTCTTCGCGCGCTGGTAAAAGCGCGGGATGTTCAACATCTATAAGTACCCCCTTTCTTTCCCATGGCCCTAACCCTAGCCTGGATGGGCTTCAGCCATCGCTTATCTGATGAAGCGACTAGGCAAAACTTGAGCGGCGGTCTTCAATAGCTCGACTAGGAAAAGAAAGAGGTAAAGAACAACGGCTCGGGCTAAAAGGGCTATGCATGATTCTAAGTCGCGCTATATTGCCGAGAATGGTCTGGATTTTTAACATGATATAATTTGGGTATGGTTTGATGTCGTCTACAGGGCTCTGATTGGCACCGCCCTCGGTAAAACGCCACATCGTCTCATTCCAATACCGGGCTCGGCATTAGCTCATTCGTCGATTGCACCCATGTTACTAGGTAACGCGACCCCGCACATGCAGTCAGCCGTACTGGCTTACTGGCCACGGCAGCACCTGTGGAGGCTTGTGGAGGCCTGTGGATGGCCTCAACACGTGCGAAATACAGTAGACGAGCCATATTCTAAACCCTGGGAAAGAAATTATCGAAAATTAGCGCATGTCACAAACTCCGTATTAAGCATCGTCTTTACCTGTCTAATGGATTCCGAATCTACCGCTAACTCGGGCCAAGCCACCATCTGGGTGCATGCGGAGGCCTTCGGGTACGGACCTAGTGCACTAGCCCTGACAATTCTCTCGAAGCTGCGCGACTTAGTCACTCTTTCTGGATCTTTTCCGAGCATTGAGTACATTGGCACTGGTCATTCGCTTGATCTGAATACATCTCCTCCTTGGGATAATGTTCACGACTGTGACGTGTCCGCCCCGAACGGCAGGAAGAACCTCGAGCATCTTATTCACCTCCACCACCCAAGCCTCATTATCAGCATTGTGGATGAAGAGTTCATAGGGCTAGTGTCGCAGATCGATGCGACCAAACTCATCATTATCGATCAGCTATTCTGGCTGTGGCCTGAAATCCCTCAGACATGGAGATCAGCGAGGCAGGTAATTGCGGTCGAGTATATAGGTGTTAAAGAGAGGATTCAGAACGAGGGCATGACCAACGCTGTGATTGTGCCACCTCAGCTGCCTCCCATCGGAGAAACTGCAACGATTTCGGAGAGAAAGGGGACTTTGATCAATTTTGGCGGGCTTCAAAACCCTTATGTGCCCGTCGCTGAAAATGTGGCATACGCAAAGCTCATATTACGCCTTGTCACAAAAGCTTTGGAGCGTCGCAATGATCCTAGCGATTACCCGCTATGGTGCCTGGCCAGCCAAAAAGTCTGTCTCGGCATGGACTCTGAAATGGTATCGTCAAAAACTCCAGGGGAAGCTCGAACGTTGTTGGCGCAGTGTCGCACCGCATTCCTCACGTCGGGTCGAACGAATACGTATGATGCCGCGGATTGCGGAGGTCGCGTCGTCTTTCTTCCACCAACAAATCAAACCCAGGGCATGCAACCTGACCTATTGAGAGACAATCTAGGATGTTCAGTCCACCGCATAGACTGGGCAGATTTCAACTCGGGTATCGAGCGAGTGGACTATGGGCCCAGTGGCGAGCAAGACAGCTTCTCTCTGATTCGACAACATCAGCAAGCGCTTGTGGAGAGCGAGGAGGCTCAAGAACGACTCCTGGGCCTGATACTGGACTCGTTCGAAATTTCACCAGATAATGCAAAGTCTCTACAAAAGATTTTTGAGTCCTTTGGCCGCGACAATGGTAGTCTTGTCGCTAAAGCAATTGCGGATGCACACGTTGGATTTAGCATTCCATGAGAGTTTAGTTGACATGAGGCGGGAGAGTTTACAGGGCAATTTTTCCTTGGTATTGGAGCCTAAATTACAGAGAATGCGGAACAATAACAACTAGAAAGAAAAGAAAGAAAAATTAACTTTGTTTTGAATATCATTTAAATCAAGGCTTCGACATTGTCCCCACACCATGTCGTGACAGCTTGCCTTGCTTTACTTTTCCGTGTACTGGAAAAATAGGGTCCATAGGTACCCATGTAGTCTCAATCTACCCTTAAAAATTATTCTAGCTTTCTACGCTCATTTCCCATGACAAATTATCCACGGAGGCCCATGATGTAGGGTATCGTTGAATCGATACAGGGATCTCAGACAGCCGCAGTCATGTCCAATCATATCGCGGAGCGCAGAGCTGGCTCTTTGCCGCAGCGAGCAGCCAATCAGATAGTGGAGCGCCGGGCGATTCTGATGCACTACCAAACCCCGGTCTAGCGACTCCGCCGTCAACGAAGCGGGTCAACATGGATAGAGTTGTGATTCATCAGCCAGACTTGTACATTGGCCAAGTTTTCCCAGTGAGATTCTCGGTCTTTGTCAAAATACCGAAATTTCCAGTGCAAGACCCCTTGTGGGTACGCGTTTACTGTCCCTGTCTGCGGCTCAAATAGGGCGTTCCCGTTCCAGTTGCACCAATGGGATCAGCACTTTTGCAATAAACAATGACTCTGCTTGATGGGTTTACCGGTTTGATTTCTAATCTAATTGGCTTTATTTGAGGTCCTTGTTCATTGAAAGCATTATTCTACCTGTATATATTGCCTCCTCCCTCCAAGCTAATTTTCCTCAGTCCATCATCAAACTACCCACCACCACACACCATGCCCAAGACGGTTGTAATCCTCGGTGCCGGCTATGCTGGCTTGCCTGCAGCCCATTACATGCTCAAGCACCAAGCTGAGAAACTTGACCTCAAAGTCTTGCTTGTCTCGCCAGCTGACGATTATTACTGGGCCTTGGCCACACCCAGAGTCGCTGTTCCTGGGAAGATGAGCGACGACAAAATCTTTTTCAACATCCCGAAGCTCTTTGCAAAGTACCCTGCTTCGCGATTTGAGTTTGTTCACGGCAAGGCGGAGACGTGGGACCCGGACACAAACTCGGTGCATCTCGCCATGAACGATGGGACATCTCGCACCATCGACTACCACACCATCATCGTCGCCACGGGCAGTGCTGCCAAGAACAAGATGCCCTGGAAGCTGGTGGGGAGCAGCCAAGAGACTCGCGCTGCGCTCGCAGATCTACAAGAGCAGGTGAAGAAGGCCAAGTCCATCGTTGTGGGCGGCGGCGGTGCCACTGGTGTTGAGGTTGCCGGCGAGCTGGGCTCTGCGTATGCCAAGCTGGGAGCGAAATCTGTCACCATTCTCACGAGCGACTCGATGCTTCTGGAAAAGCGCATCATGGACAGAGTTCGCAAGGATGCGAGAAAGAGCCTGAACAAGCTGAAGGTCAAAATCATGACCAATGTGAGAGTTACAAACAATACCCAGGATGCGCTGGGGATGACAACCCTCGAAATCACCCGCGGGGACGGAACTGTGGAGACTCTGAAGACCGACTTGTTTATCCCGACCTGGGGCATGCAATTGAACTCGGACTTTGCGCCTGCTGGTATGCGACTGCCAAACGGCCGCCTCAAGGTCACCAAGACGAGACAGGCACCAGGTTACAGCAACGCCTTCATTGTTGGCGACGTAGCTGATGGCGAGGACATGCAGGTAATCTATGCAGAGAACCAAGTGAAGCATGTTTTAGCTGTTTTTGAAAAATACTTGGCTGGCAGCCAGGTGCCAGAATATGTGCCCAAATCTTGGTTCGGGTACTTTGTTTCGATTGGTCCAGACTACGGCACGTGTCAAGTGGCTGGTTACAAGCCGTGGACTTGGCTGGCTTGGTATTTCAAGTCGAGGACACTGGGGACCGACTATGCACCTGCGTGTGCAGAAGGCCAGCGGTTTATTGTTTTAGGCTCCATATGATGAAGCAGTGGTTTGAATAGTTTCTTTTTTGTATGGCTCGGTTGTCAATGGCAGCTAGCAAAGATTTCGTTCTAGTACAATATTGCTCAAGACTAATTTTATTTTATCTACAAGCCCTCCATGCTCTCAATGCAACCAACTGTTGATGTGTACATAATATCTATCTTTGCCCACACAGATGTTGTAACCGGCTATCAGGAACAGCCACTCAAAATGCAAGGCAAAGTTTAATTATTCTAAACAAGTAGGATATCGGAGGTCATATCAACACATCCTGACCATGTGAGGGTTGGTGTTTCGCATCTTCTGCTCCAAATTTGTTCTAAAATTGGGAGTATTCTCTGTCGATGCTGCATGGATAGGTTGAGCAAGGGTGGAGAGGAGAGCAACTGTCGAAAGATCTGCTGTTCACCTGGTTCCGCTACTGCCCCAATTACGTAGATCGGGCAAACAACTGCTTGTACGGCTTGTGGTGAGAGGCCGCTTCGAAGGATTTCCGTGACCGCAGAGACTTTTGCACGCAATAATTCTAGGTTCCGGAACCCATGCGCAACGAGGTGGAGGTAAACCGAGCTCATGTGAACAAACATGAATGTGACAAGAGTTGAGGGATCAGCTTTGACGCTTGGATGTGGCGGGGCCTGACCATAAAAAATGCCGAAGCCCTCCAAACCTTCATATGCGAGAAGGTCCAAGCCAATATCGCCCACTGCTTGCTCGAATTCCATAGAATTAAAGCACCCTTCCTGTGATTCCTGATCCTTCTGTGCATGTAGTGAAGCAATGCGGCCAACCTGAACCATGATTAGGTTCTTGCAGCCCATGATACCCTCAAGTCGTGTCAGGGATTGGGCGGCGAGGGCAGAGGAGTGATATGACAAGAGGTGCGGTGCTCGTCCTGTTGTTATGGACGCAATAATATCGAGCCAGAGCATCGTGCCACCTAGGAACCTAAAAGCAGTCACCAGCTCTGTATTCGCGACATCGTCTTCTGAAAGCGGGTGGTCTTCAAACAAACTTGATCGCACCGATTCGGAGAAACCGAGATCGACCAAGCCCTTTGCATATTGGTCGTCATACATGTTGACCAGCACATCGAGATGCGCTTTCCACATATTACCAGGGTTGATATAAACCTATTTGTTCCGTTAGTTCGCATCTAAAGTCTCCAATGTAGGGGTTTGTCTACCTCAAAAAACAGCAATTGGATAATCGCAGCTACGTTACCGATTTTATTTCCTGAGCAAGCTCCTTCAGTGGATTGGTGGATTAGCCTCATGCAAGCGTCAAGGTGGTGTTCTTGTTGTTTCAGACAAGCATCTTGACATTTTCCACTCATGAATCTAGCTCCAATGACCCGCCGATGGTGTGCACTCAGTGCGAGGGCAGCATGGTAGAGCTGTTTGATATGGAGCAACACAGACAGCAGCCAGCCTCGCCCTCCCTCTGAGATATTTGGTTGGTACATTGGGTACTCTGATGGAAATACATGGTCCAGAAAGTGCATAAACAGTGCAGATTCTTCTCCCATGGGAAACGACGGTGGGCCATTGTTTGTGAGGGAATCCTAGATTGAATTAGAATATCCCACAAATCCATGCAATGTGCATATTGCACTCACGGCGGATGTATCTAGTGGCGGACTGGAATGACTTATTTGTAGAGATATTTGATTTGAATCAAGTCCCTGGTCATTATCGTGGTCGCTAGCTGATGGTGGCGTAACAGAGGGATTTTGCGCCGAATCACTGGGCGACTTTTGGGCTGGTTTGATGATGCGAGCGCTGTGCCGTGGAATCGGGATGGCAGGTTTTCGCCTAGACGTGTGTTTCACAGTCTCCCTGAAATTTTGCAGTATCGCTTGCCTCTCTTCTGCATTGTGCATCCACTCAGGCTTTGGACCGAACCCATAGCAAGTGATGGCGAGTGATGCGCAAGTGTTGCACTCTGGTCGAACCTCGTCGCATTTCTTTTTGCGGAGCCTGCAGGTCCAGCAACCTTGCTTGCTCCTAAGGGGCCCGCTCATCGAGATGAGGCTCTGTGTTGGTTGAAAGGAGTGGTTCGGCATGGTTGATTGATTAGTACATTGATTAAGTTTGAGGAGATGCTGGTGTGCTTACTAATCAGGTGAAGAATAACTGCACTACGACGGATTGAATGATAAACTGACTATATTGATGACTCTGCCTTGGCAGGATAACTAACTTATCGACCAAGTAGTTTCAAAATTTTCTTGGGATTTCAAAAGTCCGGTCTAGTGTCGTCATGTGCAGAGTCATACCAATGCACCCTGGCTGGATTATCTAGCTATAACATACCCGCGACAGATAACTTTTACCATTAGTTAATATGAAGGTATGAATTCCTTTGGTCTATTTTATTCGTTTGGCTGAGCGTGCATGTTCGCGCAGATGAAAATGGCACTGCAGAGACGGGGAACACCTCGTGCACTAATACCAATGCTCAAAAAGTAAGCCTTACCATGAGGCAAGGAACCAATGAATCAAGTACGCCAGTTGAAGATAGAAACTAGGTTCTTTATAAAGCTAAGGGGTGTTGCATGAATTGAAGATAAAAACTATGTTCTATGTAAAGCTAAGGAGTGATACAGTATTCAAAGATCAAACTATGTTTTATAGAAAGCCAAGGAGAGATGCCGTAGATACGCTGCGGGAATATATACAGAAGTTAGGGTTTGCGTAGATGTTTGGGGTCGTCGTTGCCCCGAGGAGCGACTCGATATTCATTTGCAACCCATCCTAACCTGGTCCAACCTCTATTTTCAATACCCGGATAACCTGGAAGGGCCGCGTACTTCTTAGGTGTGGTAAAGACCCCAGGTAATGGAGCTGGTGCCGGTCAAGACGCCGTCGCAGGACATGACACCCTTGGAACCAACAAGGCCTTCCCACTCAAACCTGGAAATGGAATCATTGATGAGATCAATGACATCCTGGTTTCCAACAACAACCGCGTACGTGGGGTTTTCCATGACGCCAATGGCACAAGTGCCATATGTTCCCAGCACACGGGTGCTGGTAATAGTCCAGGTACCACCGCTTGCAATGTTGGCTGCAATTTGCTGGCAGTCAGAGACTTTAGGAGAACCCGAGGAGCTCTGGTTCACGAAGGTGGAGTCTCCACACTTGTTGTTGGAGGTTCTTTTGGCAAGAGGATTGTTCGCCTCCTTAGGTGAGATAGGTGCAGGCGCGGCCGTGGCCATGGCCAAAAGAGTGGCAATAGCGGTAAAAGTAGGAACATGCATGATGGCGGATTTGAAATATGAGTTTTGTAGATGAAGGAGCTTGTGTAGTTTGTAGTTTGTATGAGTGTGTTGGAGTAGATTGGTGATGATGTTTTGCTACAAGTGGTAGATATCTGCTACAGTTTATATACCTACAGCGTTCTACTTGGTGATTGATCGACGTACAAGGTTGAAGATCCCATTGTCGTGTCGAGTGGGTACGAAGCAATTGACGACGAAGATGAATTAGACAGTAACGAATTGTAGCCGGTTGCATAATTAGAAACCGTTGCTTTCCTCGTATATTTGACCAAAGTGGCTCGATGTCATCCTTTCACGCACGCCGGCATTTCCATATTCCACTTCTGCAGGCCGACATGTAGTGGCTTTGTGGATAGCAAACGTATCCACTAAACCATACTGGGCACTGGCCGAGATAGGGCTATTTTGGTTTCGACCGCGTTGCGCATGCCTATATGCCGTATGCGGAAGTACCCGAGGTGGGACTACTTAGCCAGCATCCACCCCAGCTTACCGCCTGGCCCCGTAGCCCGTCGTGGCTATACATCGGTGGCCTTGTCCACATTTCCCGGACGCTCCCGGCTCATCGGCCTCGTGATGCTCTCCTCAATTGGGAGACCTGGAGCAATCCATTCGTCCCAAGCGGGCATCGCACGTCTGATTGGACATGCTTTTCGTATTATTCCATTCTCAGCACCACTCGCTCCAGAATGGAATCCTTTGCAATGGTTTGTCAAAATTCCTCGGCAGTCTTTTTATTCATTCACCGCCCCCTAGAAATTCGAGCAAGAACCCTTTTGCATTGGTATACTGGGGAGGTTGGGTTGGTCTCGAGGTGAAAATGGGGAATTGGCGGCATCGACAGTCGGCGATCATAGTGGATCCCCGATGTCCTCCTTTCGTTGGGTGAGCTTTTCGGGTTTATATGTGGAGTCACTCTGTAATTGGCTCTATGGGCAATATGTCTAGCAAAGACCATACTCCCGTTAAAGGTAGACTTGGTGTCATTCAGCTTCACTTCAAACGAGTATATCAAAAAGACTCATCACATCCACAACTGCAATACATACTAGATGCCCTCCATAAGTCCCGCGAGGCGTGCAGATGATCAACTGAACATCGCTCTCCACCAAACAAAGGAAACCATGCGATTAGTGAGATTTTACTGTAGTAGAGCGGAAGAGGGAAGCAGAGCACAGCTATTTTAAATATGGGCAGAAGGAGAGCTTTTTCTCTGCAACGTTGATTTTCTTGAGCCGCCAGCAGACAAGAAATATTATGATACAATTCTGAAGAGAAAGTCGCATGGGGCATATTACCCAAGTTGGGCTTAGTAATGAGGTATAGATACGCATGTTGTACCACGTCGTGAAATGCAGAGACGGCAAGTAGGGCAGGGGGGGCAGGCTCCCCATTTTCGATGGCGGAGGAGGTGGAGTCAGGAAGCTATTGGGCCCTCGAAGTTTCAGAGGAAACGGTGAGATGAAAACGGAGCAGGAGGTCTGTGGGTCCGTTAGGACCATTGTGGTCGGGGCCTCATCTGCTGGAGATACAGATAGTGTGTTACAGGCAGCTTACTTTAGCGTTTGGTACATATGTAGAGTTTAATTGTTCAAATCGTACATGTGTTCCCCCAAAGTGGCATGTTTTCATTACCTTGTTTGGGGCAGATTATTCGCCATGCAACCATCCAAGTGCTACGGCGAAGCAGCAAATTGCCCACATTTGTATCCGATCGAGCTAACCTCGACATTCCACATCATGCAATGTGCATGTTAGGCTATTCCTGGCAGAGGTTCCAGTTGGATTAAGGAATCAATCGCGAAGTTGGAATTCAGCAATTCACAGCCTTAATGAAATACCGACCAAGTGTTGTAAATGTTTAATATAACCCCAAATTTGTGTCTATATTACTAACCATAAGACTATCAATTGTATCAGTATCTTCAGAGAGCCTTTCATTTTGGAGGTAAACAGTAGAATGTTATCATTACTTGGAGCTTCAATCAATAGGTCAGAGTCAAGAATCTGCCAGGAGCCCTGTAGGGTAGCCAGCCGGGTCAAGGATCAGGTCATAGGAACCATAGAAACCTTTATTATTACGTCTAGTTCTACTATAGAGATGTCCAAAACCACCACTAAAACCTCCATAGACATAGTAGACTCTTGTGTAACTGACAATGTGGCTCAAACCCCCAGCTCTGACGGCCTGAGTGACCAATCGTGGTCAGCAGGCAGTTATAGCTCTATTATCCTAGCTCCATCATGGGAGTAACGGCATATTATCATTCGAATAGTGGCCTAGGGCATTCTTAAGTTTACGCCTCTTGTTTTGGCCACGACTGGTATGAAAGCATTACAGTAAAGCAAGCATTTCCATCGATGGATCGGGTATACTCCAATAGACCATTTCCGGCCTCTAAGACAGCGCGCAATCTCTCATTATGGTGTATTATACGCCGGATAAAAACCAAGGCCTGGTATTCAGCGAAAAGGAGTGCGGCTACAGATTACTGCGAAATATATCTCGAATGGAATGGTGATGTTCCAGTAGGAGGCACGGTTATTTTGCAGAACGAAGAACAGCCCGCGAATAATTACCAATAAATCTGAGCAACTGTTACAGCACCGGCGGAAATTAGTGCAACGCTGGTATTCTTGTGCTATTAGACGACGTTGGGTAGAAAGGATTTGCACTGTCGGTGATTAGTGCGGTGGCCATCAGCGGGAAAACCGGCAACGGATTACAAATTCACGCCACATCTCTCATTGCTCTGGCTCACGTGGGGCTTTGGGCGCAATAGGGGGTTGGTGCGATTGTGGCTGCGCCGGCCATAGTTGGTCGCTCCTAGCGCGGCAGCGAACACCGTGGGCAGTGAATGGTCTGTTTACCCAACGAGCCAGAACAACCCTTCATTTCAAGCTTTCTGGAAGGCCGGACCTGTGGTCTGGTTATAACTCCCGCCGCACCGTAGGCATGGTTGTGGGTGTCAAGTTCGCCCAGGATATATAGCCTCTTTCAAACCCTTCCACGGCATCCACGGCTTCCCCGGAACTTTCGGCTTGTAAATCCCCTTAAATTGCGGGGACATTCGATCGGCCCGTGGGCGGCTCACAGATGATGTGAAGGGGATGTGTGGGGCTTTTGTCCAAATAGGGTATTGTGTTCGTGGAAGGCTCAGGTCTCATTCCATTTAGTTCTGCTGCAAAAGCAAATACCGCACAAAAGACTGGGGTTGGTGGTTTTAGGGGTCAGGATTAAGTTAATTCCGCGGGGTTCGGCCAGCAAATCTTTGCCCCAAACACGAGGATGAGTGGGCTCCCGGCGATCATTGTCCAACTACTGGAGTGCGTCACAGCCTAGCTGGGAAGGTCTAAAACCTCGGGATTTGCAAAAGTGTTAGCTAACACGATGCGGCCCGGAAGGCAGTGCAATTTCGCTTGGCGGTCCAAGCACCGTGATCTTCATCTGAGCGCTTGGCGTGCGCACGGTGTCGACATCAACAGAGAATAGCCCGATGAACTGCATCCCCGATCGGGAACGCGTGCCAGGAGTCTGGATTCTTTCCCACTGCACCGGGGCGTCCAAGTTGCCCTACCGTAATGTCCGTTGACCTGTCACTTCGCAGACATGGGGCAAATGCCGCCTCACTGGGTCCTTGGCGGTTACAGACACGCGATATTCATCGCCTTATTCTCGTTTAGGCTAGCTTAGGCTCAGAATAACGACCGGTAGATGCCGATGAGACTATTTTCGATTATGGCATGCAAATGACGAAAACATGGCTCTTACTTAAATACCCCGAGACTCCATCCAGACACTTGCTGGTGACCACCTATCCGAAACACCAATGGTTTAGCCAGCACAGTCAAGCCATGGTCATCGTAGTCTGATTCGTTCCATCCATTCAAGCAACTTCCCACCCACCTGGACCATCAATAATATCGAACCAATGAAGCTTCGCGCCTCTTTTCGCCATGTGCTGCTACTCCAAGCGGCATGCTTAGGTCAAGCTGCCATCGACGACATCATCGGATCCAATCCAGTGTTGACTCCTCTTACCGAGACCGTCACCTCTCTCCTCAAAGGCCAAGGACTCGTCGAATCCTCACTTGGTGCTTTGGGAGGCGTGCTAGGCAACACCCAGACATTCGATTACATCATTGCGGGAGGTGGTACGGCTGGAAATGTTGTCGGAACTCGTTTGGCAGAGGCTGGCTTCAGCGTTGCCATTATCGAGGCAGGCAGTTTCTACGAAATCTCAAAGCCCGTGTTGAGCACAACTCCTACCGGTGCCATTGTGGGCGTTGGCCGAAATATGGGTGATTCAATTGCGACGATGGATTGGGTATATCAGACGGAGCCTCAAGCTGGTGCAAAGAACAAAAAGTTCCACTATGCCAGCGGCAAATGCTTGGGTGGAAACTCAGCCATGAATTTCATGCTATATCACCGAGGCACGACCGGAGCGTACGACATGTGGGCTGACTTGGTCGGTGATGACAGCTACCGGTTTGTCTATTTTCGATTACGTGCACAACATTTGAAACTAACTAGGCCATAGGATCGCAAATCTTGAGCCTTACTTCAAGAAGAGCGCCACCTTCACTCCTCCTGATACGAAAAAAAGACTCGCCAACGCTACAAGCGTCTACGACGCAAATGACTTTGCAGCTGCCGGACAAGGTGGTCCTCTGCAAGTCAGCTACACCCATTATGTGTCGGCATGGGCAACCTGGTTGGAGCAGGGGTTGAAGAACCTTGGCTTGAAACGAACCGTTGGTTTTAACAAAGGCAGTCTCCTTGGATATCACTATGCGCAAACCACAATCCGCCCAACGAGCGCGGTCAGAAGCACTTCGGCAGATTTCATCCGCAACGCTTCCAGCAAGGTGACCAATAAGTTGAAAGTGTTTACCAAGACACAAGTTACCAAGATCCTTTTCAATAAGAACAATACAGCTACTGGCGTCACGGTCAACTATGGAGGGGTTTCATATACAATCAAGGCGTCTAAGGAGGTTATTCTCAGCGCAGGCGCCTTCAGGTCACCGCAGCTATTGATGGTCTCAGGCATTGGGCCTACAGAGACTCTGGAAAAGTTCAATATTCCTGTCGTCTCAGCCCTGGAGGGCGTTGGCCAGAACATGTGGGACCACATCTTTTTTGGCTCCTCTTTTGTGGTTGACTTTCAGACCTTGGGCCGCACCATCACCGATCCGTTTCTACTTGCCAGTGCGATTTTGCAATATACAACGACGAAAGACGGCCCGCTGAGCTCCAACATTATTGAATTCCTTGGATGGGAGAAGTTGCCAAAGGCCTATCGCGCCAACTTCTCTTCGGAAACGGAGAAGAGCCTGGCCAAGTTCCCAAGTGATTGGCCAGAGCTGGAGTTTCTCAGTGGCAACGGTTATCTTGGGAACTTTGACTGGCCCATTCTGCAGCAGCCCACCGACGGAAGAAATTATGCCACTGTTCTTGGAGCGATCGTGGCTCCCGTCTCTCGGGGAAACGTGACTCTCAAATCCGCATCGGCATTGGATGCACCTGCAATCAGCCCCAACTGGCTTACAGCAAAGGCAGATCAAGACGCTGCAGTTGCATCGTTCAAAAGAATGCGAGATGTTTGGAAGGTCATTAACTCTGTTACTGTCGGTAATGAGTACTGGCCTGGCGCTGGAAAGAACACGGATGCGGAGATTCTCGACTTTGTCCAGGACACGTTCATGACCATCTACCATGCATCCTGCACTTGCAAGATGGGAAAGAAGGGAGACCCCATGGCAGTTGTTGACAATCTCGCTCGTGTATACGGCGTGCAGAAATTGAGAATCGTTGACGCGAGTGCGATGCCGATTCTCCCCCCTGGACACCCACAGAGCAGTATCTATGTCCTGGCAGAGAAAATCGCCGATGATATTATTAAAGGAAGATCTTGAACTTTTAATGTATAATTTTTCAAAACATTTATTATTAAATTTCGTTTCTCCACTCTTGTATGAATATTAGTTTCGCAGATAAGGTCTGAAGTGACCCAAAGAATACAAAAAAGTTCAAGTACATACCAAATCATCGCGCGTCAGGCCGAGCTAAGCAGCTCTGTTGCTGATAAAGCTGAATCCAATTGGAAAAGTTATACAGATAATCCTTTTCCGCTCTTGAACATGTCGCGTCCCTTGTAGCCGTCACTGTAATTTCAGCTGCGCTGTCACATCCATGCCAACCATTTCTGGGTGAACCCAGTGAAAAGAGACCCAAGTGACTCTTCACGTGATACTGCCATTTTAGCGCCTGGGATGCTCACAGCCTTGGAGGTCCGTGATCTTCACCGCGAAGGGAGTGGCTTACTGGATCGCACCAAGTGCCCGCGACCCCTGGAAATCGACAGCATCCTTGTCATCAAAGACCCTGTAAGAGGCTACAAGCTGTCATCAGCTGATTTGGGGGGCGATTTCACCGCAGTGAAGCTTGAGACTGATTCATGGTGAAACACGGCTTCTGTCGCATAAATTGGTTTTAGCTTGGGCGTTTTCCACCTGAGCAACCTAGCCTATCACTGCCTTGTGCTTTGCGACGGTGGTTGACGTTAGGGCCTCTTGGCGTGAAACATTCGAAATTGGAGACCCTGATATGATGCCTTGACATGAGTCACAGCAAGCTCATGTTCGCTTCTTTTTGGTGATATTGAAGCACCAAGGGTTTGAAATATTTGAGGGCCAATGGGTGTAGTAAACTGATGCTCACCTTTGCAAGCAACTGCCAACGGTCCGCATTCCTCAGCTCCAAGCCCCAGATAAACGCTTGGCTATTCGCTGAAGGACTAGAAAATTAAGTCTTCCAGTTTGACAGTATTTCTTTTCATTGTCGGTCATGCGTTCCCTACCTCAATGGTTAGATGCGCAAAAGAAGAAATGCAGCGTCAGAAATTAGTTGAGCCATGCCTGTGGCCCATGCGCAAGGCGGCAGCGTCTCTCCAGTCTTGCATCCCGACAGGAATCTCCAACGAAGCCAAAAGCCGCATCAGGTTTACTGATCAAACCTTGATCTGGAATTTGGAGGGCTTTTGGCAAAGAACATGCCGCTGGTGTCACCAAAATGCGCGCGAGAGTTCCCGCCTGGCTGAGCTCGACCAACCACGCACGGACACGGCCCAGCTCACGCCTCATCAGGATTAGCCCCTGTCCCATTTCGCGCCAACAAGCCAAAGTCGAGCGATCAAAGTGCCCATCGACATTCCCGTGCGTGTCGAACCCTCATTTTTGATCCTTCCTCTTGGTTTTCGTCTGCACTCCTCCCCGATGCCCTCACCACCGTGGCCATGAGCCCTCCGTCAGCAGCGGCCGTCCTGGTATGTCGCGCCCTCGACCCGTTTGGGAAAAGGAAAAAAACGCGTTCTTGGGTTGACGTCGCTGTGCTAACAAGACCATGGCAGGCCGTCATATACACACTCATCGGCCTCAGCACCGCTGTGCTCATCGCGCGCTTCTACCTGCGCTTCAAGATCGAGAAGGCTGGGTTGCTGCTCAATGACTACTCCATGATCCTGGCGTGGTGCTCCGCCGTGTCGTGCTCCTTCTTTGACGTGGTATACTATCTTGAAGGCATTCTCAGACCCGATCTTAATTATACCCTCGTCGGATTTGAAGCTAGCCCCCAAAAATTGGAATTTCTGCTGAGGGTATGGAATTACGAGCACCTGCAATCATAAACATTCCCCGCCAAGCGCGGCCATGAGACTAACTCTTTGCAAAACCAGTTCATGTGGGCCGGTTCTATTCCTTGGTTTAGCACATTTTATCTCTGCAAAGCCACCCTTCTTATCGTGTACTACAAACTCTTCCCGGCGTACATGGTGAAGAGGAGAATTGCATTATGGGCAACCATAATCTACTGTGCTTCAGCATACGTGGTATCCATGTGCCTGGTTTTCTTCCTCTGCTTTCCCATTAAAAGGAACTGGTAAGTGACAATACACCTACCTGCTCGCGTATTCACGGCTTTTCACCACAGAGCCTCTACTAACTACAACAAAGGGATCTCTCGAAGCCTGATGAACTGTGCAGTGGCGACGTAGTAGCCCTTATATTCCAAATCGGCTGGGCACTACATATCTTCGGCAGCATTTTTGGTAAGTGAAAGCTCTAGCCTCACAATATACATGATCATCCACTATTTTCTTGAGCTAACGACTGCTCACAAGTTTTTATTTTACCATGGCTCGTGCTTTATGAATTAGATATGCGGGCCAGGACCCGATACAGCGTCTACGGGATTTTCCTCATTGGCGTAATAGACATAGCCATGTCAATCACGAGGTTTATGACGGTTCAATTTGGCAACCAAGGCCAATTCCGGGCCATGACAATGATTGGTGAGTACAAGCAATTCGCTCTTGTTGCCGTTGGCCTTTTATCAGAATTGAGTGTGCTGACGCGTAATAGAGTTGTGGAGCGCACTGGATGAGTATCTTGGACTTCTCATCTGCTTCCTGCCGTCGCTAAGCCCATATCTAAAGCCAAAAGCAGTATCTTCATTTGAGTCTTTGCCCAGTAACTTACCAACAGCTGGGTTCGCGACCGATGACGCCGAACAAGCTATATCTAGAGGCGTTGGTAAAACACCGCAAGTGGTTGAGAACGCCGATGCTCAACGGCACGGGTCAGTCGCCGTGGTAATAGAAAATGGTTCAGATGGGTATGATAAGATGTAAGACGAGGCGTACAAACGACCATACAATATTTAACGAGATCAAAGAAAAAGGAAACAAAGCTGCATAACTGGACGTGAGGGGTTTAACTTTTGACATACAGAACAAATATATCTATTCCAATGGCTCGCTCACAATCTTGAATCCTCTTTTATTCATCATCAGTTGTGGGGTACACAAACCTGTTTTTCTGCTACCATGAAACTCTGAATTCAACCTCATCCTCTTTCCCATACAGTAGCGCTAAATCATTGACCCAGTGGAACAAACAAGAGCCGCATCCGCTTCTCGCCCCGAAGACGTTGAGCTCAACAAGTTCAAACTCACCACTGTCTTGGTCGAAGAAAACATCAAAGGAGAAACCCTGTTTCAAGAGTAGTGCATCCTGCTCCTCTTCTGCCTTCAGATCTGCGATAATCTGGCCATGAAGATGTATAGCGCCAGACAAAATATTTTCTGCCGCCTTTTGCATTTCATCCGGTGGGAGAGTAGCAAACAGCCAAGACTTGTGCCAGCAATACTGACTAATGGCAGCTATAGCTCCGTTTCCAGGGGAGCAATACACCCTGTACTCTCGGTTGCTAGCCATCCGAATGTTGAATGGCAGAAAGGTCAGGTCCAATGTTCTCTTGGAAGACTCGAGCGTTTTGGTGATGCTGTTGGCTGCTCGTTGCGATGTCGTGATACGGAGGATGATGTCGTCAACAGAGTGTAGACTCAGGCGACCGGGCACCGTTTGTCTGCCATCTTTCAGCAAACAAGCATCCAGTCGCATAAAAAGCCCTTCGGGTGGGAATCGAAGTGTTGAAAACGCGAGGCAAATCTCTTCTCGGATATCTTCCTCAAATACCCGACTTTTCTCGCCAGTAATGATTGACACTGCTGAGGCGTTAAGGAGAACTTTGGCCTGGGATGGCGAAAGGTGGACTGTTTGCGCGTCGGTTTCGCTTAGATTGCGTGTCTTCAGAATCAATGGGAGCCAGCGAGAAAACGAGTAAGGTTCTTCAGATGGGCGCGGGAGATCGATCTCATCAATCGGATGGAAATAAGTGTTGAATTTGGACGATCGACCATTTTCGCAGTCAGCAACAACGTCGCCGTGGTTTATTCTGACGAGTTTCATTATTTCTCGGGTTTTTGTTTTCTCGTAGAGAAGCCGCGGTGTTGGGGGAGGTGTTTTGTTTTTCGAATTGAATAGACCCGGATTTATGAATTGCCGCGTCTGACTCACGCCGTTGTAGACCACCTTGTTGGGCACCTTTTTGGCTGGGCCACAACATGGGCCATTCAATGTGACTTTGCACAACAAACGAAGCCTGCAGATCACACAAACATCAATTGTTATTGGAAGAAGAATAACTGTAACGGAATTTGTGCATAGAAAGTACCGCTCAAACTACAGCACTATTTCCCCCTTCAATCAGTCATCACAAACCCCATGCGTTGAGACTAATTGCTACCTAGCTACTTGGTTATTAGAGCGAAAAGCCGGTATTTATAACACCAGCGCAAGTTCATAGGGGCCTGAATCGAGCTGTGATACCTATCCACTTGTTTTCGGCAAAGGCAAACAAGGGGAGAAAGCACACAGGTTCAATACCTCAAGCGCCAAATAATTTGGATGAAACCTTTAAGAATCTCACTTAGACCTGCGCAAGCTGGTTGAGAGTCCACATGGCCGTGGGGTCAGTGTAAGTCTCCTCGCCCTCGAAGCCACCAGTGATGGGGCCTTGACCAGCCAGCCAGTAAGGAATGTCGACAAAAATGATTTCGTTGGTAATGTTGGCAACAAACACACCCGCATCGCCCAGATCCCACCGCAGTATCATGCCACCAGGTGCTGGGGTATTGGGGACCAGAGGCCAGATCTGGCCTTCGCCCCAGCCCAGGGTGTTGTTGGGGCTGTCAACGCAGCGAGAGGCAATGACGTGACCAGTCTCCCACATGGTAAGATACTCTGAGCTGACGTCGGCTCCGTCCTGTGAGCGGGCGTGCCACCACACGAGGGCGTACGGCCCAAGGCGCGCGTGGCCCCAGAAAGCAGACTGGAGCGCAGCGGCGAAATCTTTGCCGCACCATGTTTTGTCGTGGTAGCCATATCCTTCAAAATCCATGGTCACCTCGCCGATCTTGAGCGACACAGTCGCGTTGGCGTCTGGCAGAGCGTTGGCCCAACCGACTTGGTCGATAATATCCTCCGCAACTCCCGCCGCGTCGGTACCACAAGAATAATGAGGGGCAACAAGCTGTGCAAACAAGTTAACATGTACTCAGGTGTCAATTGTAGGGGTGGCCACGCACATTTCCCCTGAGAATGATGTTGCCGACGATGCCGAGCTTGGGCGCGTTGACGGTCACATTGTAGACTGGTCGCGGCTCAATGAGGCTGGTCCCCGACCAACTGAACTCGTTGTCACCCCCGAAGAAGTCCATTCGCATGCTCTTGTCCGCTCTTTCGGTGATGTTGACGTTCTCAGAATCGACTCCGTAGCTGTACGCTGTGCCGTTTGCAAAAGCTCCAAAAATGGTGACACGGTACAGGGTGTTTGTGGTGGTGGCACCATTATCGATCGGCCAAGAGACCTCAAAGTTGAACATGACGCTTTCGTTGGTCGATGGGTTAATCGCATCAAAGTACCACCTATGATATGAGTGTCAATTACATGCGCAATGGTGTATCGGGTGAATGGCACACGTACGAGTCAAGGGTGGTTGCGTTTGGAGCTGGGTCGAGCTTGAAGAAGTCGGCTTGGCCAACAGCCTCGGTAGTAAACTCTACCTTGGTGGTCCCATTGTACTTTTGGTTAACAAGTGAAATGACACGGTCCTCTGTATTTCCTGCCGATGCACAGGTTGACAGGCTTGCTGCCGCTAGAAGGTAAGCACCAAGTCGCAGCATCATGGCCGATGGTGATGGAGAAGGTGTTGGATGGTTGTTGTTGGATTTCACCAGATTCGCCAAGAATTCTTCCGTTGACCAGCATATTTATAGATTTCCCTTGACTGCGTTTAAAGTTTAGAAATATATTGTCCATGACAAAAGCCCTTTAATCTCATAAATTGCTACCGAATCATCCGAGATATGGGGGATTTCTATTCGGATTCGGACGTGGACGGGATCCGAGTGGCATGTTTCGCTGCGTCGATCCGACACCCGACACAAGCCGTGCGTCGGATTTCGATTAGAGTTGAAGCACACCCTCCCTCGCCCCAATGATCTACACGCCCTGTACTGTTTGGATCCCTAGAATCAAGTAGGCAACCGTGATACGCTAGGTTGCTTTAGAATGGTGCTTAACTGCCGCCAATCTGTAACAGTGACAGGTTCAACTAGACCAAATCTCCGTTGAAGGACTCACGCGGTGATCTTTGCAATGAATCAATCGGCATACGTGCTCCCCTTATTCACTTTGCTTAATCGCTCAACCATGAATGTGTGGATCTGCCGAGTCTATCGTGGTTGAAATTTGTACTCTGGTAGGACTTAAAACACGTTTGTTTATCGGAAATTCATCACATCATCATCTCCAATTTACCCGAAAACGTGAAAAAGAAAATAATGCGCCGCTTTCGCCAATATTCCCTCAAATATGGCCGGAGCTCTGAGCTTGTGGACTTTCTTTTTCCTCTTTCAGCTCCGATTGAGCTGATTAGATTTGTAATCGAAAGTATCTTTTCTTTTGCTAGACCGACAATATGTCGTGGTTTGGGGCTTAGAGGTAGGTGACCATTCGCACTCGCACTCGTTCATACCCCACTTCTAAACGACGGCTATCCTCCGAATAACGTTGACATCTGTCCACACATGCAGGGGGATCAGCCATGACAACCAACTCACACTCATCATATCATCTGATTGAGGATAATTAGTACTTATTCTAATGCAGTGACTGAATTAATTCTGCAGCGAGGCACCAAGCCAAATGCAGAGGCATCAAGCAATAATTTTTGCGGGACCTTTATCGAGCAACTTCGTGCATTTCATGTTGAAGCTGTCAATCGATCTATGCGAGCGCATCTGAACCGGAATGGGGAAAATCGATTATGGTAGTTGATGGGACTGGCTGCACGTCTTGGAGAGTGCCCTGTTCGTAAATTACATGGGTATGTCAATTGAGTGTGCCCGCATGAAATACGCATGGACGTGTATTGATGCGTGAAAATGGATTACATAAATTTAACCCATGGAATTTCACCTGGGTTTACTTGTAACAAATTTGAAGCAGAGATGCCTTCGCAAATCATTGTGATCAGAAACGGAACATATACCTGGCTCCTTGTGACCTGTTATAGGGTCAGCCCATCATGTTAAATCTTGCTATCATGAAACGAGAAACAGGCTTCCGATATGGCAGAAATAGAAAAAATACCTTGTTGCGCGGTTATTTCAAGGAACTTTACAATGAAATAAATTCCCCCATACAAGATCCAGTTATATGGGACATCGATAACCAAGCTTATTTACAATTCTTCCCACTTCACCGCTGTTGAATCCTTGATCTTGAAACCAGATGATCTCAGGTCCTGAAAAACCTCATGAGGGTCGTACTTTTCAGCTGTAGCCTTGAGAAATTTCAGAGCTTTGTCTCCGTAGTTTTTGATTGGTGTTTGATCTCCCAGCGCGTAGTTGAGGTACTGCCAATTCTTCTTCAAACCATTCCGTGCGGCAAGTTCATCCATGGCATCCCTGAACTCTATAAATAGGTGCCCAATTTTCCTTTGGGTCTCTGCCGTATCAGCATCCAGGGTGATTAGTAATAGCACGGCCGGCCCATCAGCAACAGCATCCTCCACACCCAGAGCGTTGCCCCCATTGGCGCGGGAATGAGCCATCATTGATGCGGTGACGGGATTGATTTGGACGAATATGCTGAAGTCAGCACCCGAGGCTGCCAAGCTCATCTTGTCGTAATATTCTGACACCTTTTCATTAATGATTTGGAGGGTTCTCATAGTACAGGAAAACATCGATGTTGTCCATGTCACACTAATAGAGCCTCAGCATTAAATAGACACTCGTAGCAGGGAACAGAAGCTTACTGTGCGTTAGTCACCTTTTCTTGTCCCGTGATTTTGTCAATGATTTGGGACATTGTGCCACTGGTCGCCCGATGAGTGTTGCTTTTTACTGAAATGAAATCGGAATATTTTGGTTGAAGTTTGATACTGTTCGGACTGGTGATTTCTGCATGCACTCTGCGCACACCCCTATCTGCGACTATGCCAATGTTGACATGTGACTCAGTGTCCTTGTGCATTCTGTCAACATAGTCCGTGTATGCCTTGAAGACAACATCGGCGTTGGAGATATGGTACGTTAGATAATGGCTATGCATTTCGTTTGTAGGAGTAACCTCTAGATAGCCATGATTGTTAGGTTCGCAGGTGTGCGATGGCGAATTATTGCAAGGGGAGAAGGCGCGGTACTCACGCATATCGATTCTCGTTACGAAGCCAAAATTTCCAGAGCCACCCTTCAATGCTTTCCATAAATCAGGATGGCTGTCCTTGTTGGCGCTTACAATTTCACCACTGGCAAGGACAACTTCAAAGTTGGTTACCGTGTCGCAGGAAAAGCCGTATACGTTGGCATAAAACGAATACTAGCCAGTGATGGAGAAATTAGCCCGTCGAAATCCGACTCCAGAAATAAGTGATGACATACGCCTCCGCCTGTAATAAAGCCACCCAGAGAAACGTGAGAATGTCGTGGACCAGCCATGGTCACACCAAACTCATCCAAAAACTTATAGACCTGTTCGGCTGTTGCACCTGGTTCTATTGACACGACCTTTTCTGTACGATCGTAGCGAACAGTACGCATCGCCCCTATCTTCATTAGCATGGCGTAAAGTTGAGTTGATGTGCGGGCCAGCCCATACCCAAGTCGACGGTTACGCCGTCTTTGACACTATTTGAACCATTCCATGTAGAATGTCCGCCACTTCGGATGCCAAATGGGCATTTATGCTGGGAAATAATATCCGCAATTTTGGACACATCATCATCATTCTGCGGCATCACCATGCACCAAGGGTCTTTGGCCGCATTGAGAGAAAAATAGCTTTGCAGCCGGTCAGTGTAGTCCTCGTCCCCAGGATAATGCACCCTTCCGCTCAATTGGGGGACAGAGGCTAATACATTGCACTATTTGCGTCAACTATGTATTAGCCGTATGAGGGTAGCTCAGCTTACACATGCGGGAGCAGACAGTGGCTCTTGAACACTGAGGAACATGCCCATTTTGTATAATCAAGTTAAATCTCTCGCAGGCTCAGTTGCGGTTTGAGACTGAATTTGCTAGAAGAAAAGACATCTGGTCACATAGCGACCGCGAGTGCTAAATGGCAGGGTGTGTAGGGTTGTCCTGACTCACAGCAAATGCTGAGCCTGAGTCCGTTTCAGGGACCTGACCAGCAAAATTCCAATGGCTGGTGGAGAATCTAGAACTTTGATGGGAGATGTATCTAAAGGGGCAATTTCCCTTAAATTAGGGCTGATCAATAGCGTTGCTAAGTAGGAATCCACTTGGCATTTCTCGAAGGGCGACTAAGACAAAATTACCCACACGTATAGAACGGTCATTCAACGCGATTCCAGATCCACGAGACTAACCTTATCTTGGAACTGATTAGGAATGGTTTCACGGTCGGAAGTCAAGAAAAAATGCCAATAGCTTCAGCCTCGCGTGAGCGATTGAGTCATGAAAAAGGTGCTAGGGCGAGTCTACCACAGTCTAGACCGCATAAGCCCCTATTTAGGTGGAATAAGCCGCTAACGATACCCCGAAGGGGCTTGCAGTGGCCTTCCATAAATATTACTGCTCGGGGATCTCTGTAATTGAACGAGCCACCGTTGCACGACTTGGAATGCACCCGACAAATATCCGAGCAACAATGGCTGTCCACGGCATCTTCACCACCCTCATGCTTCTGAGCTTCCACCAAGTGGCAGCACTCACACCTTCACCAGGCCGCCAATGTTCTCCTGTGACTCCTGACACCAGTCCAGTTTGTTCGATTCCCGCGACTTCGGCTTTCCAGCCATTGGAGTGCACCGAGAACCTTATTTCAAACCCAGATTTCCAGACCCAATCGGGCGCATTCTCAACTGACAGCTGGACCCTCTGTTCCAAGTCACCCTATTCGACCATTGGATCAGCACCTGGACCTCCCAATGACGCCAATGGCTACTCCCTGCAACTCGCCACCTACAGAGCCGCGAAGACGGTCGTCTCGTTTTCTCAAACATTCCCATCGAAAAAGGACGCATCTCACGATGTGACCATATCTTACAAGGTCTCCAACAAAGAAGCAGGAACCTCAATCACTTGCTCTTTCAACAATCAGCCCCAAAAACAAGTCACCTTGACTGGCGACCAACTGAGCACTGATTGGGCCCAAATACATGAGTCCATGGTGGCCAGTGATGACGTCACATCGTTAAGCTGTTCACTGGAGGCAAACTCCCCTACAACGGTTGATTTTGATCAAATCCAGGTGTTCTTTGATTGCGCCTCGCCATCAGCTAAGGCAAAGATGTAGCGTTTGAGCCTGAAAGTGCTCGTGGGTCCCTCAGCCACACAGCTGGATATTAGAGATCGTACATCCCAAGCCAGTCTACCGGTAATAAAAAGTAGCATCCAAAGTCTAGCCTATTCCATGAACTTGTTTTGGGTGTCTGATGGCCCGATAGTACCTAGCCATTGTCTATCTGCTTCTTATGCGCTCCTGGGCAACTTTAAAATACGTGAATACGAAATTTAAAAGCGTTTATTTCAAAAATCCAGTGCCTAAATATCTCGAATTCGTCCAGATGTATCATTCTTGGCATCTTTCCTAGCCTTGAAGTGACTGGTGGCTTTTGCTCTCCAGGCCTCCTCCAATCCTCCTCCCCACGAAAGCAAATGCATCCCAAATCACCGGTTTTTAGGATGAAACTTTCAATTGGTAACTTGGGTCATCAAGCATTTAATAGTTGCAATACCTGTATCAGATACTTTGGATGCTCCTCTCCTTCCGTTGCAGATTCCCAGTTCAAACTCTGCGTTGTGAAAATAGGAGTCTCATTTGTTTGGGCCTTTTGACCCCCAATGTCGAGCTGATAGCCTTGATAGTGTGATTGAAAATTTTGATTGGAAACAGTACTTGGAGTCGAATTACTCGGGGTTGTTGCTTGGTGCAAGTCTTCTGGCGCCGGCATGCCAAATTGAGTTTGTCCGTGTATGACAGAGTTTTGGGGCTGTAGGTCCGATCTACTTTTGTATCCTCCCGAACCTTCTGGATCCAAACCCCCCGAGGGCTCATCATTTCTGGCTTTTGCAATTTGGTTGCCAAAAACCTTTGTGAAGAACATGATTGCCCATTCAGCCCCATAATAGGATTCCCTGAGGGCTTCCAGGACCGTCATAAAGTCCAAGAAAGACTTCCAACCATTATCGTGTTTGCTTTTTGGATTTCTCTTCATTTCTATCAGGTTTATTGATATGGCTGATATAATGGCTGTGACGGCGGTCGTTGGTAGAAACCTTTCCAACGTGAGCTGATGGAACTCCAGAGTGATTTTGGATATGTGAGCAGCCGCATCTCGAGCTCTTTCCAGTGAAAATTCTGCAGATGCAGAGAGTGCTGCATCTGGTGCCGACACTATTTGGGGTCGATGTAGCGCAATTACAGCCGTGTAGTAAAGCATGTGAAGAAATGCGCGATTGGTGGCGACTATTCTTCTCTCTTGCATCCAGTCAAGAAATGACAAGGGTTGAAGTTTACAGATTGGCGGTGATGTCTGGACCCAATCCAAAAGTTCCCTGTCAATTTTCGAGACGGTTTCATGGTTGCTTTCAGCCCTAGGATACAACTTCAGGGCCTCCTCGAAGGTGTTGTGACCTTGAGCGTGGCTTCGGACAAGAGGTATGTATTGGGCTGTGACAACGCGATTTATGTGCCGACATAGTTGTATCATCGACATGCAAAGTGCCGCCAAATCCTTTTGCATAGTGGCATCTCGCAAGAAGCTGTTTGCTTCAGGGATAATGCTGTTTCCATATGGTAGAATCCCGATGTCCAGATCTGAACTTTGGAGCTGCGGAACATCAAAGTCTTCTTCGCTGATGTGAAGCTGTTTGCGCATGCCAAGTGAAATAATAGAGTCTCGCACGACGCAGCACCACCAGATGCGCTTTCGTAGCTTTCGGGTGGAGGGCGCCACATCCATCCTTTCTGGGTCCTGGTGGAGCCCGAGGGATGTGGCCAGTGAAATGGCGATACCAAGCCAATATCCCATATCCTTGTACTCTCTGGGCTCTTCTTGCCAGTATGTCATGAGTAAAAGTGATTGTGTTACTACAAGGGCGTCTGTCTCATAATTGAAGTCATAGAGCAGCTTGTGGGCAATCCGTCAGTAGGTCCCGATAGGTTCAGAGGTGAAAGCAAACTTACTCTTGCTTTTTGAAACAGCACTTTCCTTGCCTCTCGCTTTGTCATATTTGCAGTCGCCCGAAAGTCATCAGCATTAATAAATGCAGACCCCACAAGCATGATAGAATGATAGAGAAATAGGCTGACCTGGCCAGATCGGCCAGATCGGTCATTGACTATCACCAGGAACTCGCGGAGGTCGATGAGTGGCAGGAATGGGTAGACATATTCAGCGTAGGCTCGTATGAAGGCATTCTGCAACAGCGGTGGAGGCAGGGTCAACACGCCCTTGCCTCCTAGATACTCAATGTCTCCCCCATCGAGATGTTTGGGAAATGGCTTCAAGAATGGTGGAAGCAGTCCTGCGGTGTGGTCAAGTACGTTACACGACGCCATGCCTGATAGGGTCTTTCCGTTTTTCTCACGAGCGATCAGTTCGGTCCGTAATCTTGAACTGGCACATCCGATGCTGGGACTTTTTTTTTAACGAAAAAAAGGGACCCTGGCTGAAAATGCGTCTTCGTCTTAGTGCAACGCTGTAGCATTCAAACTGGGACACCGGGTCAAGCGATCAATGCGGATCTGCCGGCACATCAGGCAAAATCCGTACCAAGATGCTTGCGAGCCAAGGAATCTCCCCTGACGCGGACAGTTCTCATACCCGTCTATCTCGTTTCGGTGAATCAAATAGTCCGAGCAGCCGAGGTTGTCCGTTTTCCCCGCACTGGGGAAGGGATCCCGGCCAGCTTTAATCCAACAAGTGAACCCATTCTCGCATTGGCGCATGGGGTTGAAGCCAATCATTACTTCTCCCCCGGACGGCGACCCACACCTACCCCAACATTGAGGGGACATCTGTGCTGACTTCCGGGGAAGATTACTCAACTTGCCGTCGGGACCGGGGCTCAAATCAAATTCCATAATTATCCAACGAATTTGAGGCTCTTCATTTCCCAAACAAGGATTTGCTAGGTTTGATTTATAAGATTAACATGTGAAGAGAACGAGACATCAGGGAGGCGCGGGTGATGTACAGTATGTGCAGGGAATCAAGATCGCGCATCCTCAAATATATGGACCTCAAAATTCGACACAATTTGTGCCAGGGCTTTTCCCCCGGTATTGATGGATTGCTAAATAAAATAAGGAGAACCACACATTCGCATGTCGTTACGCTCGAGGGATCATCTTCTTAGAGTACGATTACTCGAGTGAAAGCCAGATCGACTCCAACGCTTGCAACATGAATGCGAGCAATTTTAAGACAGCCGGCCTCCACCTGTTACCGAACCAATGGCATCAGCGGCATTTGATTACGGCGAGTCTTGGCGCCGCGGATCAAAGTTGACCGATCATCCGATGCTGAATCAGTGCTTCAAATTTGGCCAACGCAAATGGTGAAGACAATCTGCCGCTGCCATTAAAAGTCTCTTCGTAGGTCCTTCTCCAAATATGTTGTCTCCCAACATTAATTCCCCGGCTGACTCATCGGCCCACGTTAGAGTCTGTCGGTTGTGCGTCACCAGATGCACTGTCTAGTGATCCATAGACTGCACTAGGGTTCGTCATATTGCTGTTCCTTACACCTCTCTGGGTGCCCATCCCTTTGACTGCCGTAAGCCTCCACCTAGGTACCTCGCCTTTATCACCCACGCCCAAAAAAAACAGCACCAAAGTATAATGCAGCTTAGAACGAGTAGAAATATTATTGACGCAAATATTATTATAGAAACTAATTATAAAAACCGTATCTTCAAATTAGAGGTTTGTAGTTGGCAATGGAGCTTGCTTGGTACCTGGGTTGAGGCTTACGACAGTCAAAGGGATAGGCTAGGTATGACGAGCCCTAGGCTGCACAAGACCTCATACAGCCACAGCGGTTGAAGAACAACATCGCAAAAGCTAAGTCATACCTGATGGCATTGAATGTTTTTCTCAGGTAGTAAGAAGATTGGCTGTGACACTCATGCGCCCGTTAAAAACCAACTATCCAAACCCTTATGAAGACCATACATTTTGATACACGCCTCTCAACGTGCTCTAACGTTAAAATAGCTAATGGATATCGTATTATCTCCAGCATAAACTCTCATACAGAGCTAAACACTGAATATAGAACAGGGACTCCATCTCAAGAACAACACGAGATCAGCCGAACCCTACAGACGAGGGCTTTGCCATCACGGGCGCCAACCTCTACTTACAGGCTGTGTCGGTTAGAATAGTGCAATACAAGGGTATCTAGTAACAGGGTTCTGGATAGGCGCAGCCAGAGTAGCCCGTTCTCTTAATTAAACTCATTCAGGGGATGTCTCGAAAGAATATTTGAAAGATGAAGACTTTGAATCAGTTCAACATCAAGGTACTCGGTCAGGCTGTGCATTTTTCTAAGATCGGCCTAGAAACTCCCACCAGTGGCGCTTTTAGGGCTCATCTGAGCTAGGCTGATTTGCTGTTCCTGTGTTTAAAATAGAAAACGTCTCAGCCTCGTCCTGGATCCTGTTGGAGTTTTGAGATCCCATTGGATTGAAGCCAACAAATAGACTAACGGTATCGAAGCCATGTCTCCCGGAGACCGAGTCCAGATGCGGGGACTCGAGCACATTCGTAAAATTCGCTCAGTCGCTCACCATCTCCTCAGTGTCAAGTTTAGCCTCTTCACTATCTGAACATTCACGCTGACTCGCCAGCGGGACGGAGATCAAGTAAGCGTTAGGATCGCCCATTTGTCACTGTTAATCCCGGGGCGGTTCTGCTTTTGAGCCTCCTGAGCTTCAGCCCAAGCAACCCCTCGTCCCTCCACATTTAGAGCCATGACTATGAACTCGCTTGTCCGTGGGTTGCTGGCGGCCATCATGCCGGCTGCATAAGGGACCTTAGTCGGGCCAGCGACTAGTAGTAGGTTATTTAAACGATTCAAGACCGAATGTGTAAATAGAATTTAGCTATGTATACTTGTTTCCTTTTCTTAGAAATCAATAATATTTTAAAAGAAAGATAAAAAATTGCTTTTATGTGCCACAATATCCTATAGTGATCCTTCGTAACTACGAGAAGGTGCTAGCTCTATTAACCTGTTTGACTCCTAGGTCGACATTGGAGTGTCTGAGTAAGGTGTTGATGGCGTCTATCTGCTGATAGATTGTCTAACAGGCAATCACTAAACAGCCACCAAATCGAAATCTACTTCATTTTGTTGGTAGATTGTCACAATTTGAAAGTTTCAATTAGCTCACGTCAGTTGACATGAAAGAAGCTCATAGCAATTCATTTATGACTAGAATAATATCGTTCATTTCATAGTTCCTAGCTCTCTATTGATATTGTCCGATTCATTGACTTCGTAGAAAGGTCTCAGGTCCTGAAGTTCCCATTTGATTCCGTAATTACACTCTGTATCCATAACCCCCACCGTTAGATCCTGGCTCTGTTGGGAAGCCCTCATTTTCTTGACGAGGAATTCCAGTCCTATTGATTTCTTGACCTCCGGGTAGTTGATGGCTGCGCTCGTAGTGAGGATTCTCCAGGCCTTGTTGCTGGTTGAGAGGCTGAGCATTTCCAGCCGTGTACATGCCTGCGTCTCCACGCGGCTCTTGGCTTCCTTGATATGTATCCTGCAAGCCCTGCTGTCGGCTGTACTGTTCGTTTACCCGGCCAACTCCAGCACCCTCGGTCGGCAAGGCCCCAGTGCTTGCCATCTCGGCGTTCGCCGCGTTGGCCTGGTTGTAATTGCCTTGCTCGGCGGCAAGCGTGTTTTTGCGACCCTCGGCGCGGTTTTTCTTGTCCCATTCACGCCGCGCAAACATCTCGTCCACGTTTCTCATATCTGTCTTCCCGCTCTCCTTGGTTATTCGGTTCTTGCCGTCTGTATTTGGGAGCTCTGGATGCTTCGAATTGCTGTCAAATGTTTGATCGGTGGCCTCCATCAAGCCTCCTCGCAAGGCATCGCCGGCTCCGCGGATGCCCTTGAGGCCAGTTTTGACGTCATCAATCAATTGAGACATGTTTGATAGATTTTCTTACCACTTTAGATAGCGATAGTGGCAGGGGAGTG
The DNA here is from genome assembly GCA_017140785.1 of Calonectria pauciramosa. Classification (NCBI taxonomy): domain Eukaryota; kingdom Fungi; phylum Ascomycota; class Sordariomycetes; order Hypocreales; family Nectriaceae; genus Calonectria; species Calonectria pauciramosa. The sequence continues at coordinate 450,712 of JAACIZ010000025.1, read as the reverse complement.
ATAGTTGTAAAGTAAATGACTAAATATTTCTTGGCATTGTGGTATTTAATTTTCACATATCTTGGCTTTTTATAATTATTTCCGAAATAGATTGGTTAGTGACGTAGTGAATGACGCTGACATCCATGAATATCAATGATGTAATCCGTACAGGTTTATGCCACCAATTGCCACCTTGGTCCATTTGATTTAGCACGCGTCGCAGATCCTCACTCCATTCATAGGTCGAATCTTTTTGCTTGCCCCACACTATCGTCTTCTACCTCTTGCATAGAACGTTTGTTATCTCTCCAATACACCCACATCAACAGCAGGGTGATTGGGATCGAGGCAGCATACAGCAGCAAAATAGCCAAGAAAGCTCTAGTGTATCGCGGTGCATCAGAAGATCTGAATAGCTGCTGCCCAGCAATTGCGCCCAAATTGCTCCCGATGACCACCATTGCCAGCCCAAGACTTCGGCTGCTGGATTTTGTGGCGTTAATACTCAACCAGGCATCGTTGAGGCCCTGCGATAGCGCATTTCCGCCACTAAGAAGTGTAAAGATGGAGTATCGAGACCACTTGTTGTTTCCGGCTGGTAACCCAAACAACGCGCCCGCAAATGCTATCGACCAGATGAACGCGACGATGCACCAGGGTCCACGCAGATGGGTCTTGTCGGAACCAACAGAAATTAGATACGACAGGATGATGACAAGCACACTGCTAACAGCATTGAGAAGGTTCGCGTTAATCTTGGAAAATCCCAAGCCTTTGATGACCGAGGGTCCGTAGAGCTGCAGTCCTCCCTTGGGAGCAAGACTGACAATGTTGAGAATCATGTGGAGCCACAGCCGGTAATTGACAATGGCGGCACCCAAACTGTTCAGAGAAATTGAGGCTTTGTCCTCCCCTTTCGTCTCGTCTTCCGCAATAACTCGGGACCGAAGAATCAGTCGCTCGCGCTCGGAAAAAAAGTCCCATCGTCCATGGATCGGACGTGTGTGGGCTGGGCTGCGGGGAAGAAACCCAACAAAAAGCACAAAAATGAGCAACGTGATGACGCCCTCGACTATCCTCGCGATTGAGCACATGCAGTTAAAGATGAAATGGGTGACTCACTGATAAAAAGCCATTGCCAACCAGAAAGGCCATTCATTCCGGCCATCTGAAGAATGCCAGCCGCAATCAGCGATCCAGTAGCAGTAGCAGAGTAATTGCCAAAGTAAAAAATGGCCGTCCTTCGAGCCAGTTCTTTGCGGGTGTAGAAGAGCGCCAGCATGTATTGAGCTCCCGGAATGTAGCCGCCCTCGAATAACCCGAGGAGGAAGCGCGTAGCGTAGAAGGAGCGGATATTGGTGCACCAGGCTTGGGTCAAAGCAATGGTGCCCCAGATGAGCATCTGGAACGTCAGCCAAATGGGAGCGCCTAGCCTCTGTAGAATGATGTTGGAAGGGATTTCTGCAACGATGATCCCAATCGACATTATCTGGCTTCCCAGGTTGACATCGTCAGATGTAATGTTGAGGTCCTCTGTGATTGTGTCCGTCAGCGCGTTGGAGATGTTGCTTCGGTCGAGCTGAAGGACGAAGAAGCCAGCGACAAGCATGGGCATGAGGAAGAAATCGAGCCTATTCAATGTTAGCCTCGATATGTGTATCATTTTCGCGTCGAACTTGCTTTCTCAGCACCGCCTTTTCCTCCTCGCCAGTCCATGCCTGCTCTACCGTGCCTTCTTGTTCGCGTCCAGACGCCGAGTCCTTCTCCGGAAAGTCAGATATTCTGTCCTTGGCATCAGACATGTTGGCAATCCGACACCCTTGACTGCAAAAAAAAAAAAAAAAAAAAAAGAAGATAGGGTTGACAGTGGTTCTATCGCTTGGTATGGATGAGGAACCGCGGCAAGTTATACCCCTCGAGCTGATCCCCCGGCCAATGATAGCGGTCGGATCTGGTTGACCGCGGGCTTATCACGACAGGCCGCATCAGCATCGCGTGCTTAATCCGGGGTTCCGATGCGCTAGGGGGTTGGAGATGGGCGACGGTTGACCCCGATAACGATGTGGCTAGCAGTTGCAAAAGCTCGGACTGTCGGGGTTGAGCGTCGGAGGTGAGCGACGGCGCGATCGCATCATTGTGGGCCTCGACCACAAGGCTTGATAAATAGCGCCAAGGAGGAGTAAGTGCCAGAGCCTCATCTATTTTTTTTATCGTCCGTCAGATCAACTGATCAAGATGTCACGCGATCCTAACCGACCCAACATTATACTCACCCTCGCCGACAACCTTGGTTGGGGCGAGTTGGGTTGCTATGGTGGAGGCCTTCTCCGTGGCGCCGCTACCCCCCGGATTGACAAGCTTTCCACTGAGGGTCTCTTATTGCACAACTTCAATGTCGAAAGCGATTGCGTGCCCACGCGGTCTGCTCTCATGTCCGGCCGGCACCCCATTCGCACAGGGTGCCGACAGTCCGTCCCGGCAGGTTTTCCCCAGGGCTTGACAGAATGGGAAAAGACGCTGGCCGAGTGTCTCAAGACGAACGACTACGCCACAGCTCATCATGGCAAATGGCATTTGGGAGATATAGAAGGCCGGTATCCCTCAGATCGGGGCTTTGATGAGTGGTTTGGCATTCCCAGAACCACTGACGAGACTCAATTCACATCCGCCATCGGCTACACGCCGGAGGTTGCCGAGCTACCATACATCATGAAGGGTGTGGCTGGAGAAAACTCAGAGAATGTTTGCATCTATGATTTAGAAAAGCGCAGGCTCATTGATGAGATGCTGGTCGAACGGTCCAAGGACTGGCTCACGAGAAAGGTGGACGAGGAAAAGGCCTTCTTCCTCTATCACCCTCTGGTTCATCTTCACTTCCCAACTCTGCCTCACAAGGATTTCTCTGGAACAACTGGCCAGGGTGATTTCGCTGACTCAATGGCCGAAATGGATCACCGCGTCGGCGAGCTGATTGATCACATTGACAAGCTCGGGATCCGGGACAACACCATCTTCATCTTTGCTTCAGACAACGGCCCGGAATTTCGGGAGCCGTATCGAGGAACAGCCGGTCCGTGGTCTGGAACCTATCACACTGCAATGGAAGGCAGCCTACGTGTGCCATGCATTATCCGATGGCCAGGAAAGGTTCCAGAAGGAGCCACGTCCAACGATATTGTCCACGTCACTGATCTCTTTACCACAATCCTATCCATGACAGGGACTGAAGTGCCAAAAGATCGACCAATTGATGGTATTGATCAAACAGAATTCTTCAAGAATCCTAAGGAGGTCAAGTCTCAGCGAACTGGCTTCCTGTTCTACATCAAAGAAGAGCTTCGTGCCGTCAAATGGAAGGACTGGAAGCTGCACTTGGTATGGGAGCCCAAAGTCAACCAATCATCCGGGCGCCTTGAAAGCCCATATCTATTCAATACTGTTCGAGATCCCAAGGAGGAAACTGACATCCTTGCTTACAACACTTGGGTCATGCAGCCAATCATGAAGCTCAGGACTGAGTTTCAGAGAAGTCTCAAAAATGATCCCGCACCTCCCGATCCGTTGAAAGATTTGTAGATAGTATAAATAAGATAAAATAAGTCATCAGTAAATACTCAAGCTGGTTCGCCAAATCCCCATGACAGTGCATCCAAGACCGTAGGTGGAAGGTCAGTCGCTTCCAGGTCAGCTGGCAGATCATTGAATATTGAAACAGGTTCTGTGTGGGCCGCAAACTCCATTTGACTGTCCATCTGGTTGGTAGAATCAGTCTGTTCGCGCCTTTGCTTCATCACTGAGTTTGCCAAGCTCTCAAAAATATCTCGGTACGCTTTGCCGGGTGGGTATCTCTCAACCATGCCCCACAGGAGAGAAGAGCAAGAGTTGATAGAGGCCGCCGCATCCTCTTGGTCGAAATCAGGGATGCGTTGTATCGCGGCGCTCTGTGCGCAATAAGCGATTGCTACACCGCTCCGGAATAGATTGTGCACAGTGCGCCAGTAGAAACGAAGTTCTCCGGCTCTGAATGATCGCTTGTAGCAGTTGATGGCATCAGCGGCGCTCTGGGCTAAAATGGCGAGGTCATCATTGGAAGGATTTGGGAAACTCCTTGACGGATAATAAAGAAGCACAAGATCGTTGTAAAGACTGCCGTTAAATATTTCCGCGGGAGCGAGGTGGGTTGACTGTTGTATCGGTGGAATAGACGAATGCCACTCAAGTAATCGTCGTTGAATGTCTTCTCTCCATGCACGTTTATCCAGAATCGCGCCATTGCATGGTTCCTTGTGGTTGAGCGTAGTATAAATCTCCGATTCGAAAAGACGCCGCTTGACTAGATGCACGGCAAGAGCTCTCTGCGGGTCATCTGGCCCCGGTAAAGGAAGAGGTGTTTCGATAGCTTCGTCTGGTAAAGAATACGGCCGGCCGATGATGCAGCATAGATTTCGTTCAAATGTGTAGAGCGACCAAAACAGCCACCTTCTTTCGTTTACATGCTTTTGGTCGAATAAACTTGTTGATGCATGATCTTTGTGCAGATTTAATTCGATAGCAAGCCTTGTTGCAAGCCCGATGAAATGCCAGGCGGCTGTAAGGTTGGATGCAAAGCAGCAGTATTGTATTATGAATAGCAAATTGGTCAGATGTTGAAGGTCACCAGTACATGTTGATGCGGGATTCTGTAAAAACAAATGGGTTGCAGCAATGAAATAATTTTCCGACCTTGACACCGGCACCGAAGAGTCTACTCGGTTCAGCAGCAAGATGGAGGTGCCAAACACGATGAAAGCGCGAAATCGGACATTGACCAGAGACATGTCAGAAGCGGTAGAAGCGGTAGAAGCGGTGTACAACGGTTCAATCATGTCGAGAAACTCTTCCTTGGAAGAGAATATAGGGGAGAAAAAGTTGCAATGCTCAAAATACGTGTCAGCCAACTTACCGACGACTTCTCGGCGAGGCATAGTCGGTAGCGGAGTCTCTGTTGGTAATTCATCCAGAAGGGAGTGGCCATCAGACTTCTTTTCTGTCCAATTCACCCTGGTCATTGGGTCAGAAAGAAGTGATTGTAGTAATGACAAGCCATTCTGATTGACAAGGCCCCTAGAAAAAGGTTGTGCCTGTAGGCAATTGGTGGCGATGCGACCGACGAAGTCTTCAGAAGCTCCGTCAGTGTCAGGTGAGAGGCTCGATGCAGGACCAGCATCTCTCTCGCCCATATAAGAAACATTTGGAGACAGCATATCAACATTTTCAATGCCATTGGCAACCAACTGCGCCTCGAGATAGGCTATACGGTCCTCGAGGCTTTTCATGTAACTGCACCGGGGTTAGTCATGTGCACACTGAGCAGTCCAGCAAGGGAAACAACCTTCTCGGGGCAACTCTACCATCTATATCAGTGCTTACACACTCTACGCCGGCACGCTCGCAATTGGAACAAGCCGGGATGTTCTGGTCGCATCGTTGCTTGCGCGATCTGCACCTCGCACACGCAGTGACATTGGCCCGGCGGACATTGGACCTCCGCTGTTCGCGAGACATGCTTTCTACACTGAAACGGACTTTTGCAGGAGCAATAGACACGGATAAATGTCAGCCAGGGTCCGCAATACCTCGTTTTGCAGGCATCCCGGCGACGCCTAGGATGCGTCGCTCACCTCCGACAGCTGCGCGACACTCCCGATGGCGTAATCGGACCCCATATCTCGCCCCACTTCTTTATCGGGTCCCACGTGACTAACACTTAGCACACAACACAGCTCACAGAGCGACGCTCACCATCCAGTATGATGCAATGGTCAACTTTTCTCGCTCCCATAACCTGAGAAATTCATCACCTTGCAAACGTCATTTATTTTTCGTAAAATTTCTACCTTGTTCACCGATTCCGCCGAATCCATAAACCCCCTGCAGAGTTTATCATTGGTTTCTTTTTGCTCCCGTTCATTTCCCTTCGTGACTAAGATCGTAGATACCCTAGAGGCTTATTGTACGCAGTCCCTTCGAGAGATGAGCTGATTCCCAGCTTGGAATCCAGATAATTGAAATGTTTTGATATTGAATTCTCATTTTTATATTCAAATCTAGGACATTAATCTCAATTAGATTGAACTAAACCCGGCGCTGCCGCATTTGTACATTAGCATACATATTCTGCCATCCCATTCATTCCCATGTCAAAGCAGTCGATACCTCCATGAATCACAACCAACCTCTTACTCTGACTTCTTTTGTCCTGGTAAAATCCGACTAATTCCAAATTTCCAAGCAGCAAACCCCAACAATCCAGCGCTTCCACCAAGGCTGCTCGCCCCAAGCAGAGCGACGGCGCCGGCCCGGGTCCCGGACGTTGCCAGCAGGGCTGCAGGTCCCACGGCCATGCCTGCATACGTCCAATCATCAATCCGGCACTGCGTCTCGCTCTCCAGCAGCCGCCAGCTGCGATCCTGCCACTCAATCTCCTCTCTTCCTCGCATGCGGAAGTACAAAATGCATTCTGACAGGCCAATCGAGACCAGGGAGCCCACGCACGAGCTGCGCAGCAGGTGGCGCGTGAACTGGGGGAGAGGCTTGCGGCGAGAGGGAATCAGCTGAGCGGCGCCGACAATTGCTGAGGCGACGATGCTCCCGGTGGTGATGGCACGGTTGAAGACGTGCACGATGAGAAACTGCCTTGCAAGGGGCTGATCCTCCGCGTAAGGGGGATGAGGGAATAGGCGCGACATGCTTCTGCCGACGGGTAGTTCGTCCGGGTGGTGCGCGGATCCTTTGGGGGCCGTTTTTTTTTCTTTCCTGTGGCTTATTCGTAGTGCAGCGTCGGAAGTGGTTAGGCTGCTGACGCAACTATTGAACAAGAGACCAAAAATCAAGGCGCTTTTCTCGCGTTATGAATGAGAATGGAAACAGTTCCGGACAATTCGGACATCAGAGCATACTTGCGAGAATTCTCTTGCGGTGGCCTGATTTTCGCTTGTCCTTCCGACCATGTTCGGATTTTGAAGCGTGCACCGGGGCAATTTTGGGCCGGCGAGCACACTCTGAGTGACCCGCTATCAAGACGGCCTGAACTGGACCGGACTCCCCACTGAAGAAGCCTGGGTGTCAAAGCTGGCTGAGGGTACGAAAAACCAACAGCGAATAATCTTAATCTAGTTTCCCGCTGCGGATAAAAAACTCAGTTGGTTTACCGAGAGAGTTTGACTTTAACTTTATCCTGTTCATCCTTCAGGTTAAAAATAGCTCATCAAAATCCTGCGAACTTGTGCTGTTTCATCCCCTTTCCTCTAATTCCATTGGCCAACTTCCCGTTGACTATTAGGAAGCTGCCTATTGACCATGCACCTCATTCTATAGTCGTCGTCAGCTTCTCCTTGGATCGTCCTTGAGATACAAATTACCCTGTTTGGCGTTTTTCCCGCATTCCTGCTTGCTGGTGGTCAGGTCCAGCCTCAGCGTGAGAGTGGGGGCCGTCATTGGGGGAGGATCTACTCGAGCTCCGGTCAAAAGCGACCTGAATGATCCCCGACAGGCACACTGGCCTTGCAGAGCAGCCTCACGTGTGGAATGCAGCCCATGATGACAGCTCTCCGCGGTATTACTTCCGAAAACATGTGCTTGTTGGTCGACTCGACAGGCTATTTGGCCGAATTCGTCAGACCAGGGCGTCTCTTCGGTTTTGGTGTGTGTCGCGTGGCAGTGTTGGTTCATTGCCAAGTGAATACCTCCTGTGGATAATTCTATGCCTCTAGTGTGCTGTGCGGTCGCAGCTTCTCTCCTGTTTCTATTGCTCGACGGGGGCGCGCCATTGGCCAAATCGGGCCCCGAAGACCTGGAATCTGAGCAATCAGGGACCGGACCAATTCCTCGATGCGTAGTGCTGACTGTACCGCCCTGTTCTAGTGGAGCCGGCCCTTCATGGTGCATGGTGAAGGAAGGGCTGTGGAGTGTGAAGACGCATCCAGACGGTCGCATTTGCCAGTATCAACAGGGACGATCAATCGACATTTCTGGGGACTGAGGAAAAGGATGAGGTTGTGCCACGCACCCGGAGATGCGGCGCGAGTCTGGTTTATACTGCGTTTCTGTGTCTGCGAATGGGCACTAGAGCCCTCCCAACTCACTGGGGCTATCCATGTATCCTGCTGCCTGAGGAACGAGGGCGGAAGCAGCCATTCACGAGAGGTGTAGGCATCGCTAGGTGGCCGAAGGGCCGAAGGGCCGGGGTGAAGGCTGTGAAGGATCTGAACGAGAACGAATGGTGGGGACGCCAAATTGCGGACCTTGCCCGTCTAGAGCAGGGGAGCACGGTGGCCCCCCCGGCTAGGACGGCAGGGCTGGTAATCCGTTTTGGATGTCAGGCGACGACGGCATCACGGCTGAAATAATATGAAGCGGCCGTCTGAACAAACGTTTTGGCCATTTCCGACGAGTCGAGTCCCCATTGTTGCAAACCATGGAAGTGGAAGCGTCCGACAGCGGGAGCAGCGCCCCGAGTGACCCTAAACGAAAACGGCCGGCCAAGTTGTTCCACAAAAAGTCTAGAACCGGGTGCCAGCAATGCCGGAGCAGGCGTGTTAAGGTAAGGTTAAACACTCGAGCATAAAGAAAAAGAACAAAAGTTCCCTCCCCTCCTCCTTCTCCGTCTGAGCGCGTTTACGTGGAAACTGACGTCCCCTCGTGCTCCATAGTGCAACGAGGCCAAGCCGATCTGCAACAATTGCGAGAGGCTGGACTTGACGTGTGTTTATGACCGCCTGCAATTGGACGGGACCGCCTCGCCAAAGCCAGGCGATGGACTAGGGCAGCGTAGCAGGGCTCACGAGGCTAGCGATCCCCCCGAGTCTGAGCATCGACGCAGGCTGGAACTTCAGCTCTACAACCAATTCATCACCGACACTGGCCTCTCGTTATCTGTCAGCGACGATGCGCTGCAGAGTTGGATTCTGCCGATTTCCCGCCTGTCATTGCAGTCCGATGCGTTGCTGTACTCCATGTACTGCGTGTCGGCCCTGCATCTCGCAAGCCGAGAGCCGATAAACAAGGATCACCACCTCGACATTTGTCACACATACTTCAACATGGCGTTGCGAGAGCACGCTGCGGAGATTACGAAATTCAGCAGCGACACTCTGGATTCCATCTTGTTCACCTCCAACTTTATCCGATACTTTGACTTTGTCATGCTTCAGGACCGCCCGCTTTCACCATACAGCCCCCCAACAGAGTGGATGAGAGTGGCGAGCAGCAGTTCTGTCATCTTTGACCAAGCCGTCGAGCTATCGAGAGATGCCCCCGACTCGCTTTCCAGAATGCTGTTCTCGAGGTTCGACTTTTTCGAAGCAGGGGCAGGGCAGCAGTACGGCCAGAACCTGATGCATTTGCTGCAGCGGCAGGAATATTACCAGTTGACGGAACCGTGGAGCCCGGAAATACAAAACGCATACGAATCGACCATTCGATACATTGGGTTCGTTTGGAACGCCATGAACCACAACGAAAAGCCATCGCGCGTCGCCAAGAAGTTGATTCTCTTTGCGCAACTGGTAGACAAGCACTTCATCACATTGCTGGAAGAGCAGCGGCCAAGAGCACTGGTGATTCTTGCACACTACTTTGGCTTGCTATCAATGATACGAGGGATATGGTGGAATAATGGAATCGGGGAGCGCGAGGTTCGCGCGATAGCTGGGGCTGTTCCTAACGAGTGGAGGGGTCTGATGAGCTGGCCTCTCAGCATTGTGGAACAGCAGATAGTGTTTACGGGGGAGATGTGAACTCTAATGATTTTTTGGGATACGGCACAATTTTAATGACTTGAACAGAATTCGGCAACAAGAAGCATCTGGACGGTGTTGGGGGGGCATAGCTTCGGCGCATGGTCTGGTGTGGAATTATAGCATTTGAGCTGAAAAATAGATATTTGAAGCAAAGGAACACAATAAAAACATCAATAACTACGAGTCTCAACTCCAAATCACTGAAATGTACCCACAATGTTCACTGAAGGAATTGCCCTGGGTATTGTTATCCTTATCGACGACCCTCTAAGCTACTTGCGCGATCAGTACCAAAACAAGTCTTCCACGTTTCCGTCGAGCTTCCCGGATTTCTGCAGCTCGCCCAAGGTTTCCCTGACCCGCGCTACCATTGCCTTGCCATACTCAGGGCCCAGAGGCGGCGCGGGTTTCGTGCCGTCATGTCTCAGCCATGCTACTTTGGCAGTTTTAGATACGACTTCCCGCATGGAAAAAATCGTCTCCTCGTCAAATGCCCCGCCAAGAATAACTGCCTTGGCTCCATTGCCGACGTTGCCGGACCCAATCTCGCTTCCCTTGGTCTCCGGGGCTTTGCCCATCAACACAGAGGGAATCTCCGCGATGCCAGATTCAGGCGTGAGGATGAAGTGCACCACTAGCACAGGCGGTTCAGTTAGCAAGTCTGCCTCGCCAATAATGGAACCGGTAACGCCGACTCACCATCGTATTCCGGCTTCAGCCCCTCAATCACGCCTCTGCCAATTTGCTCTGTTTTACCGCAGAGAATTATGGGTATGGGGCTGGCCATGTTGACGGTGTGTAGTGCTTATCGAATACGAAAAAAGGCTTGCTTGGGAACACAGAGATTCAGAGGGCAGAAGGTGGCGCAAGAAGTCATTTATAACATAGCAGTAAATTAGAGTAAGCGCTAATCCTTTTCGTCAGCAAGCGTCATCATGGCCATATGCTTTTGGAAATGGCTCGCCTTGTGGGGAAGTCTGATCACCCGGTTAAGGCTGAATCTTAAAAATAGGCATTACTAAGCCCAGCCTTGTGAGTTGATTGACAACGGTGGCTAAATATGGGAGGGAACCAAGACGGCTCCAGAATTAGGTTGGTGAATCAAGATGGATCGTGTGTGAATGAGCCTCGATGTTCTTGCGCCACGGAATTGAGGCGATCTAAATTTAAGTCATTTTCACAATAGCATAATAAAACATTTGACAAATTGTGCATATTTATGTACTGTAGAACCTTTCATTAATTGACAACTTGCCGGGGAATGCTCATACTAGACAATCAATTCTATTCTACCATAATGCTTTTCATAGCTCACTTCGTATGTGGCATGATATGGGACATGTCACATGGTCATCAGCTTAGAATTTAATATGAACGCGATCATTTGCAATATCATTTGAAGGGCCTGCCAGCATGTTGCTTAGTTCCACACAAACCTTAATTGTGGAAGCATCATGTAAGGTAAAAAGAAAAAGAAAATCGCAAGCATGTGATTTAATAACTGAATGACGGCACATTTAAATAGATTACAGCCTGAATTCAAAGTATACTTCTGACCTATCCCGACAAGTTCTCACCGGCATACTTGATTAGGCGGTGCTTTTGAGGTTTCAAACCCCCTCGCACCTCGATAAGCTGGCAAGCGATAATCCCTAGGGGCTGCATAATCTACATTCCAGAGATCACTTGTGCCATTGATTATAATCATCATTGATCCAGACAGATGCATTGTTACCTGGTGGAGGGAAGTGGCCTATTGAAACGGAATGCTTCTCATTCCTGCTCTTCAATAGAGAAGCCTGGGCCTGTGTAATGATCTGACTGAGACATTATATCGATGCCGCTTCTGGCTTGAAACAAGACCTGTTGTCAAGGGCTCCTTGTGGCTAAAAGGGCCATGTGTCTCATCATCTGGGGCTACCACCAAATCCCATGTCTCGCATGAAGCGCAGTGGCGTGGCAACTGCGGCGAGGCTATCATAGCGACGAAGCAGGCGCATGGAATGGAACCTCTTGTTCTGGCTGTCACCTACTTGCTTCTTTAGACTGTGCGCTAGTTGAGTTAAAATAAATTCGATTTCCTTCACAATTCTCTATGGCTTCCGAGTCTTCTTCTTTTTGCACCGGGCCACGAACTATTCGACACGATAACTCCATCTAGGCGTGCTTTCTAGATATTGCTGTCACAAAGATGAAACCCATTAATTCCCTTCTGCCGTGGGTGGCATTTGGGCACTTTTGTGGAGCACTTGCTGGACCTGTAGCAGCTTCCTCCACCACATCTTCCTCCCTCACATCGTCATCCACCACATCGTCATCCACCACATCGTCATCCACCACATCGTCATCCACCACATCGTCATCCACCACATCCTCCTCCTCCTCCTCATCATCATCTGCCACAGCATCAATTACTAGTTCTACATCGACCTCGGTAACCACTACTAGCTCTACTACTAGTTCAACAGCCTCGGTCACTGGCAGTACTTCTTCAACGGCTTCCTCCAGCAGCACTACCTCTGGAACTACTAGCGCCAGTTTGACAAGTGGAACTACTACTAGTGGCACTTTGACAAGCAATACTGCCACTACCAAATCTACTACATCAACAGCGTCGGGTACCAACTCACTCACCTCTGCAACCACCTCATCCAGTACTGCTTCTGCAACCACTAGTGCCAGTTTGACAACAAGTGTGACAACTACTCATTCTACAGCATCGACAGCGTCTGGTACTAACTCACTCACCTCTGCTACTACTTCGACTGTTACTGGGGGCACTTCGACGACTAGTGCTACCACAACTCGATCTGCTACGTCAAACACGCTGAGCACAACTTCAAATACAGGCTCCACTGCTACCTCATCCTCCGCCACTTTGAGTAGTAGTGTCAGTCTAACTAACAGTGCTACAGCAGCCCCATCAACATCAACTACGGCTTCAACCACTCAAACTACCTTGAGTACCACTATTGCCACATCGACCACATCAAAGACATCTAGCTCTGGTTCGACTGGCAGTTCGAGTAACTCAATTAGTTCTACAAGTTCCAGCAGCTTAACCACCGCGTCGGCTGCTTCTACCGGCTCGTTCACTTCATCTAGTTCTGCGATCGGATCTAGCACAAATCTCGCTAGCTCTACAAGCTCAACTTCTAGGGCTAGTATAACCCGCACATCAAGCACAGCTAACATTGTTTCTAGCAATACTTCGAGCGCTACTATATCTGGTACAGGAACTAGTGCTACGACTGGCACTACGACAACAGGGAGCACAGGCGCCACGATTCCATCATCCAATGGTCAAACAGTAAGGCGCCGAAGAATATAAAAATACCTAAAATAACAAAACTAATGTTTTCCATAGACCGCTGGGGCGCAAACCGGGACTTCCCTTTCTGCTACGCAATCAACTGCCCCAACCAACATCCCACAAATTTCTACCTTTGACTTTGGTGGATGTATTGGCTCTCAGCTAGGCTACCCTGGCTTCAGAGAGGTTGGCAAAGATCCAAACATGGTGCCATCTCTATGCCTTGCACTGGCCGGAGGGTTCAAGTATGCCGGCATCGTCAATGAGTCTGTCCCCCTGATCATCTTCTTTGTGGCATTTGGCTAATCTAGATATCTTTTAGTACTTGTTATGTGGGAGATACGCTTGACAGTACAACACTCGTAGGAATCGGAGAGTGCAATCTCCCTTGCCCAGGAGATCCAAATTTGTCTTGTGGTGGATTTATCCAAACAAATGGCCAGAAGATGCGCCGACATTTCTTGCATAATAAACGAGATGCTCCGTCCAATGTTCTGCTGACTCTGTATATCAGAGCAGACAGCTCAACTGCCACAACGACAACCACGGCTGTACTCAGTGGAACTGATACACAGACTGTGACAAATACGGTCGGTGGCGGAACTGAGATACAGACCGTGACGGACATTGTTGGTGGTGGAACTCGGACTGTTTTCGTTACAAACACAATCGTCACCTGGATTACCACCACCATCACCTACACGACCATTGATGAGGCAAATCCTACGACTCTGATTATAACTGAGTATTACACATCGTACTGCCCGGTTTGCCCCGAGCCTCATTATACCACCGTCGAGATGTCAACTATTACAGCCACTTGCCATGCGTGCGGAAGCCATGGGGAAAGCACTGTTGTACTCACCGTGCCATGCGGAGCTGTTGGCCGTCCTACCTTGACTGCACCAGGATACCCTGTGCAGACGTACGGGTCGGGGGGCAACAACCCAGATGGCAATAGCCAAGGGGGCAGTGGATCCAAGGGACAGCCAAACAATGTCTCCAATGGCGGCGGACAGCAAGGTGGCTCGGGGGCAAACCCAGCTCAAGGTTCGGGAACCAACTCTGGCTCCAGTGCTGGATCCGCGAATTCCGGGGCAAATGGTGGATCCTCCAACAGCGAATCAAACAACGGATCTTCCGGTTCCCAATCCAGCGGGGGACAATCTCAACCCGGAGCCAGTGGAAATGGGTCACCACAATCTGGATCGAACGGGCAAGGCTCCGGCAATGGGGATTTGTCTGCCGCGGGGTCAAATGGAGGATCCTCCAATTCTCAGTCTAATGAAAACTCCTTGGGCTCTGAAAATAAGGCATCGTCGTCTAATTCTGGGGCAAATGGAGAATCAGCCAACTCCGGAACTGAGAACGGCTCGTCTGTGGCCGAGTCGAGCGGAACTGACGAATCAACTGGGGACACTGCATCTGGTGGAAATGATGGAGAGTCGTCGCCTGCTGCATCCCAAAAAGCGACACCGGCCGGATATCCTGCATCCACAGAAAGCCCAGCCATTGTTGTCACATCTCGGGCAAGCAACTTTTATGCGGGAGATGCCAAGCCTCTCATTGTGCTTGGTCTTATGATTATCATGTTAACATTTTGAGCAAACGGAGTTTAGAGAGAAACTGAGATTACGCGCAATACAGACAATTGTTTTATACTATTCAGGAAAATGTAGTCAGTGAAATCGTAATCTCCGCCGAATCAAACGATGCCATTGTACATCGGCTCATTGCCAAATTAGTGGCGGAGCGTCAGATCAACCAATCGCCAACTAACCCGATCTGACAGTTTCTCCCCGTCGATTTAGTAACAATGGTGCATCTTCGAAAAACAAAGGATCCATACTTCAAGTATCAAAACAATTTTCTCCCTTCTCGCCGTAAACCCCGGCCATATGGTCGTCACGCGCGGGTTTCTGTGTTTGTGGCTGACATTTGGATCCGCCTTGCAACCCAGCTAGCCAGATGGGCACTCTGTACATCCGGGCCCGGATATATCGAATCTCAGCCACTCATCCGCCTCAGAACATTGTTACATTTTCCGGATCTATTGAAATCTCCTGCAGGCCTATGTGGCAATCTCGGAGATCGAAAATCACGCCAGACGCAGATTGGAAACGCGTGGAATTTATGCAGCTGTGTCCCGGGATATCGGGCGGGCAATTAAGCTTGTTCCGAGCAGCATGAATCCTACGGCGATTTCATGCGGTGAATTGCATCAAATTGTTCTGCAAAAGGGGATCATCTTGTACTCTATAAATGTATTGAACTTCATCAGTGCAGTGACCATGTATAAGTTTACGAAATACCCTGACAGCTCAACCGTTAGGATTCACATCATCTTGTTCAATTTTATAAGACGTTACCTTGAACTAATTCCCAGTGTACGATCACTATGGGACCCCCAGGCCAAGAAGTATTCTCAGTTGAGGAAATGGGACGCCGGCGGCTTTGGCATCCCGAGTGGCACGGCCGCCGGAAGCCGTTTCTGATGCCCAAAATCATGATGGGCATCATCATCCTCGTCATGTTTCTCGCCATCATGTCCAATTTCTTCGGCACCGTGTTCCACCAGACCAGCAGGATAAAAGCGCTAAAGATCCTCGCCGTCGACTTTGACGGAGGCGCCATCAGCAAGGCTGTCAGCACCGCCTACTCGCAGCTGCGCAGCGACTCGTTCCCGACAATCGAGTTTCGAAAGGCCAGCGACTTTGCCGATGCGAGCGCGGTGAAGAATGCAGTGTGCCGTGGGCATTATTGGGCCGGCATCTACACGCACTCAAACGCAACTTCTCGGCTGTCGGCTGCGCTCCAGGGCGGTGCGGACGCATCATCGTACAATTCGACGGATGCAATCACTTACATCTACAACCAAGCCCGATACCCAACCGTGGCAGATGGTGACATTCTTAGCGGCATCACAGAGTTGGTTGCCGTCGCCAGAAGTGCACTCTACCAATCCACCGACGGCATCAAGGCCTTCTCGTCGATGAACCAGTCCGATCGCAATGCCATTACCGCTTACCTCAACCCCATCACCGCCACCGGCGACCTGATCATGCCCACCACCCAGGGCACCCGAGTGTACTACAACACGGCGTTCATGGTTGTGCCCATTCTCGCTCAGTTCTTCCTGGTCCTGGCCATGAACGGGATCAGCTCGCAGCACCAGGTGTTTACGCACGCGAGCATCCGCGACGTCTGGCTGATGCGCTTCGCCATCGGCAAGGTCTACGCCCTTGTCGGCGCCCTGGCCATGACGGGCTACCTGTGGGCGTTCCGGGAGGGCTGGGGCGTGGACGGCCGCGACTTTGTCCTGACGTGGCTCGTCATGTGGCTGCACACCGAGGTCAACTGGGTCCTGATGGAGTCGCTCATCGCGAGCTACATTCCGCTGCAGTTCATCTCCCTCTTCGTCGTGAGCTGGGTCATGGTCAACGTGGCCAGCGCGATATTCCCCTTTGAGCTGAGCCCGGGATGGTACCGCTGGGGCTATGCCCTGCCTGCGCACGAGACGTACGACATGCTGGTCTATGTCTGGTCCGGCTGCTCCAACCCAATGAGGGTTGCGCTCCCCGTCATGTTTAGCTGGTTGGTGGTTGGTCACGTAATGGCGTGGTTCTCGATTCGGAAGAGGTGTCTTGATGCTGAGAGTGAGCTGAGGAGTAAGAGCGATTGTGAGAGTTCAGAGTCAAGCTAGACGATCAAAAGACATTGCAGGGAATGTTTAGCGACTTGTATAGTATGAGTAGACGATACGGTATCATAGAATTAGAATTAAATCAAAATACAAACAGCTAGCACTTCCTTTGATTAGCAATAGTATTGGTAGACCACCGACTAGACCACCAACACAACCCATCCGCCGCGAAAATGAAGCAGCGAGAAACAAGTATCAAGTGAAGTTGAATAGCGCCAAGATCAATCTGCCACACGGGCGATCAGCACTCCAGTATCGAATCGGTCATCAATCTCAACTAGTTTCCTGCTACCCCTCTTTATGAGCCATAATTGTCCGACTTCGGCCACTGACTCAATGCTGACATTGTCTTCTTTCGCAGCTTGATAAATTCGCGACTGGTCAACTAATCACGCCATCAGGCATCCAATACTACCTATAGCACTTTTAACTCAACTAATTTCGACAACCAACCCCAGCATGTCGCAACCACGCCCCCTCCCAGCGGGAGTGCACATTGAAAAGGCGAAACTCGAAAACATTCCCGTCATCAAGGGCATGGTCGTTGCAGCATACTCAAAGTACATTGAGCGCATTGGAAAAGAACCTGCCCCAATGAAGGCCGACTACGAGGAAATGATGCAGACGCACGAAATCTTTGTCCTCTACAACGACGAGGCACATGCAGTTGTCGGGTCCATCGTCCTCGGCATCGACGAGGAATCAGACTCTGTCAAGATTAACAACCTGGTCGTAGACCCGACATCGCAGGGCAAAGGGTACGGACGGATGCTCATGGAGTTTGCAGAGGAGTTTGCCAAGTCAAAAGGGTACCAGGCTCTCACGCTGTTTACCAACGTCAAGATGTACGAGAACCTGGCGCTGTATCCGAAAATGGGCTTCGCCGAGACGGAGAGGAAAACCGAGTCGGGGTACGAGCGCGTCTACTTTCGAAAGTCGCTATGAGAATGATGCGCCCGCTTCTCGCTTATCGTGGCGAAAAAAGCTAGGCGCAGGTCGGGTGGCACGCTGTCTGGTGTACTGGATAACTCGGCTGGGTAAGCCAAGGCGTGAATACTTGGCACCATGGAGCCCTGTCAGATGCAAGCAGGAACGCATGCATTGAACCACTCGCTTGGCGATATGCAACCGATAGCCTTGGCAGGGACCAACATGCACAGGAATAAACAGGTTTTTGTCGGCATTTGTTGAATGGCAGGTCTTGGCTCATCCAACAGCTTGGTTTGGCATTAACCATGATCCATCTCTACGATCCATCTCCACCACAACACGCATCTGCAATAATCATGGAGAAGCAAATGAATATTTCCCTTGTGGTTATTTTGGCTTTGTTATCTTTTTTTCTTGTCTCTTATCATGTGTCGTTAATTGAAAACATGATGGCGATTCACATAAAATGATTGTCGCATTTATGGTGGATGAAACCGTAATACTCAATCAAATACGCGGATGCATTTCCCTACAACACACCAGTGCATCCTCGTAATGATCTAATGCATAATCAAATCAAATTTACGTTACACGTATTCTTAATCGCGTATTTTTAAACACGTACTCTTCATCTGTGATCCATATATCACAAACACGTCAAACAGGTCTGGACACTAGGTCTAGGGTAGGCTTCGCTAAGCCTGCCGGACTCTGCGGAACTCGAAATCCCGAGTCAGCAAACACTCCCGGCTTGAGACCCTGACCAGTGTGTTGGATTTCCAATCTCGATTGCGATTAATCCCGCGGATTTTTTTTGCTCAACCTTGTGAGACAATCTCAACCGTCGCCGTCGCCAAACCTCCCTCCCCCACGTCCTTTCCGGGCCCAAGGAAAATATGTCCGAGTCCGGCCGGTTTGACAAGTTCGCCCGCCATCCCCAAAGTATGCGGGCCCGAGTGTCCGGGGTATTACGCCTCTAGGCGCGCCACCCGTCTGACAAGCGGAACAAGGGAGAAAAAAAAAGAAAGAAAAGGACTCGATTGGGTCCCTTCTCTGATAAGCTCAGAGATTCACTTCATGTAGCATTTGATTTGAATGATGGGACTAGGACCGCGCGCAGAAGCTTAACTGCGCCGATTGCAATCTCATCAATGCTTCCCCCCTAGTTTAAAATGACAGAACTTCTGGAACTCATCCAGCAGGGGGGTAACTGAGTTTGTTCCTGAGTCTGATCCAGGCGGTCAAGGGGACCTCCCCTCCCCCCCCGTTCGAGCCCTCTTTTATTATCATTATCATTATCATTATTATCCTTTTTTACCTTTGGTTGCAACGCAGGCACGCGGTGCAGGGTCAAGATTGCGCACAGGGGGCCTGGACAGCTCGCGATGGCACCTCGGCGCGCTGATTGGGCTCCTTTGGGAGAGTTGCAGCTCGCCTACTCACCTGCTCCCTCTCCCCCTGGACGTATGCAGCAGGTGGCAGTGCATTGAGGGGGCCAAGAACAGGTAGACAGCTCCGTTGTTGCACCACAAGGCTGACGATTGCCGGCGGGCCATCACGCCTGGGCCCCTTCGAGCGTCTTTCTTTTTTAGCTTAATTCCCAGTGGTTCGATTTTTCCCGGGTGGCTGGCTGGACGGATGGCTTCATTGGCTCACACAGCAAGCCACCACCGCATCATCTGCTGTCGTGACAGGCGGGAAAATGGCGGAATATCGCCCGTCCATCCATCATGTCTGTATACTGTGTCTTTCTTCTTTCTTTTTCCCTTTTGCATTTGACCAACACATCATCGCATGCTTCCATCCGCGTCATCCTTCTCTACTCGAGAGTGCGCGGCGCGTCTTGGCACAAAGCTCCCTTATCGCGAACCCCGACGGGGGTGGTGCACAGATTTTTTTTTAATTAGCCAGATCCTCCTACCTTGCTCAATCTCCCTTTAAGCAGAGAGATAAAAGCTTAATTCTTTTTTCATCCCAACTGGAATGCATGGACATGACCTTGGCATCGGTGATACCCCAGGTGCACCTACCGATTTTTACGTGTAAAAAAAAGAAAAAACAGGCCCAGACAATTCTTGTTTTTTCTCCTGCTCGTATAGTTGGGGCCAGGTCTGTTCTTCGGAGGTTTTTCTTCCCTGTGCCCCCTTCATCTGGCCCCAAAGCCAATCGACTGGGGCTGATCTGAATGGCCTCATGCAGAGGCAAATTATGGGAGCCTTGACTGCGGTGCGCCCGGCTGCGGTGGGTCTATTATTGGCGACGGGAATGTGGGAAGTGTGGATCTCGGCCGATGCCTTTTTGCTGTTCTGTTCCCTTTTTGCGCCAGTTTTCCCGCTGCTGGATTGAGTGAGCCCCCATGGCAAGCTGGATTCGCGAGAGAGGAGGAGCCCGGTCGAAGGATTAGGCCATTATTACCGTGCCGTGATTATCTGCATGCAGGGCCAGTTAGCTGCGCTGCATGAATCGGCGAGCTCGGGTGAGCCAACCGAGCCTGGTTGGCGCCCCTCGTATCCAGATTATCGCATTGAGTTACTCGTCCTGACCGCCAAGACCCCCGAACCCCTGCGGACTTTTGCCCAGGAACAGGTGCTTTTCGGGGTCGAGCCAAAAATACAGAGAAAGAGGGTCGAGGTCGAGGCTCTAGGCGACCCCGCCGCGGAACAGTGACCTGAAGCTGGTGGTGGTGCGTGTGTGTCGTGTTTTGCCAGCCGAGCCTAGCAGAGGACATACGAAACGGACCAAAAAAAGAAAAGAAAAAAGAAAGCCAATTGGGGGCCCGTCTTTAGCCAAACGACGAGCTTCTGGAAACTTTCGACGGGTAAAAATGCTGCAGGGCCCGGGGTTTGGTTTGGGTTGGTCTCTTTTTTTGGGGGCCGTGTGGTTCATTCTGGCGCCCGCCCATCCCCGAGGAGCCCTGATGCGCGCCAGCGTGACATCATGATCCTGGCTCCACGTTGCTGGCCTCTCTAGTCAGCGACCAAAGGCGTGAGCGAGAGCGCTGGGGAGGGAAACGGCCGCGGTGCGGTGGGCGTGGTGTGTGCGCGCGAGGCGTGCTTAATGGCTTTTTTTCTTCCTTCTTTCTTGGGGGCTGTGTTTGTGCTGACATGGCGTGCGATGCAGATGCGATGCGTGCGATGCTGATGCATGCCATGGTAGCATGCGCTAGAGTTTCAAGCTTACTTGGAGGTGTAGAAGGTCGAGCTTTGTTTCGGTACAGCGTACTCGAGTGCCGCAGGGCGTGTTTGTGTGCCAGTGTATGGGATGGGTGCGTGTGTGTCCCAGTG
Organism: Calonectria pauciramosa; assembly: GCA_017140785.1. Taxonomy (NCBI): domain Eukaryota; kingdom Fungi; phylum Ascomycota; class Sordariomycetes; order Hypocreales; family Nectriaceae; genus Calonectria; species Calonectria pauciramosa. The sequence continues at coordinate 429,721 of JAACIZ010000025.1, read as the reverse complement.
AATAGGCTGCCACACGCTGGGCAAAACAGACAACACACACACACACACTCACACTCACACTCACACCATGACGTTGATGCTGGAAGCCTACCTACACCCTGCACTGTCAAAAGCTTAACTCTAGCATTGCCCTTGCGGCGGCCTCGAGTGACGAAAAACCATCCAGGGTCGGTCAAAGGGGCAAGATTGCGATGAACCATCCATCTGCGCGCTCAATTACAGCGACAATCACACAACAGGTAATTACTGCAAAAGGGTATCACCGACGACTCCATGCATCTGGTTCCCATATGTGGAGCCCGCGAGCCGTCCAGCAGCGGTTGGCCAGCAATTGGATGACCGCGAAACCGTCCCGATCGGGAGATTCGGTTGGTTCAGCCATTCCTTTGGGCCAGCCAGCCCTGCCATCATCTCACATCTCGCATGCTTGTTTGATCCCCGCCGCTCATCCCCCTCGTCCCGGCCATTTCTGTCTCTGATGGGTGTTGGTTGGCCGTGGTGGTGACTGTGACGAGACAGAGAGAAAGGATGTGGCTGGCTTGCTGCAGTTTTCTCACATCCATGGCTTGCCGTCAACTAGCACGGGAAAGCCAGCGCTAGACCGGGGGGGGACAGCAGAGAGGAAAAATAAAAAAAACTCCACACATGGGTCGTCTGTACCACGGACGGAGAAAAAAAAAGAGTGCAATGGGATGGAGCACTGATGCAAGCACGAGTAATTGGAACCTAACCTTGAGGGAGCAAAGAAAAGTATGATAAGTGCACAGGGTTCCCACATCCATGGAACGTGGTAATCAAACCAGTCATCTAGATTGTGCAAATCCCTTTTTCCTCTGTTCGTCTGGACGGATGCGACGGCGGACGGGCACGTGGCAGCCCTTCTTTTTTCCCCTTCACTTTGCTCTGTGCCAGCAAGCTAAAGGAGAAATTGCAGCGAAGCGACGGAGGGGTGATCCAGAGGGATCGAGACACTCTGCTGGCGACACAGGCAGGCCGTGACACCCGGGGGCTTGCTATGCAGTTGGCTGCAGGGCTCGCTCGGTTCGGCATCCGGCACCGCATGAGGGTCGAAGCGGGGCGCAAAGGGGCGGTTCCGCGCCAATGAGGGACCGGAGACCGTATAGGTCCGACCAGTTCGGCAAGCCCTTTTGATTGTTATCGCGGTCGTCTCTTTTCGGCGGCGCGCCTGTCCTTTTGCTGTGCTTTGTGCGTGTGAGTGGACTTTTTTGTTGGCGCGGCCTGAGTCGAAAGACACCAGTCCCGTGTTGAGAGGAGATGTGTGCGGCCGAGACCAGACGGGCGAGCGAGTCGAGTCTGTGCCCTGCACAACGGTGCGTATGCGTGTGTATTTGGTTTGGTCTCTCTGTCTTGGTCTTGGGTTTGGGGGTGGTGAACACAAGGTAGGCCAGACGGATAAAATGAGCAAACGAACACTCCCACGTACGGTTAAGGTTTCCCTCTCTTCATTCGTCTGCATCGCATCCCTCCCACCTACCGTGGATGAGAGCAAGAACCCTGACAGGCGTTGGCCCACGACCCCTGCGCTGGCAAAAAGCTTGGCCTCGGAGCCAAGTGCTAGCAGGCTGAGGGAGCGCGGCACTGCCCAGGAACGTGGCTCGCGGCGGGCCAATGGAAGGGCGGGAGAGCGGGCGTGGGTGGCGCCAGAACCAGGTGGCTCGCCGGGGGCTCCAGGTGTCGACAGGCGGCGACGGCCATTCCCCGGGGGGCGACCGCAGGTGCTCCCAGGAGCCCAGCTACAAGGAGTCCAGCTCTGTGCTACAGGGATGGCAGGGGGGAGTCCAGGGAGTGCGGACAGGGGACCACCACCGCAAAGGTGGCTGCTTGGAGGGGCGCAGCAGCATTACGAGATGCAGCCAACGGCACCGATCTCGACCGTCGCGGCGGCCCACCAGCGCCACACGGCCTGCTGCAGATCGCGCGAGCCTGTTGGTCCCCTCGTAAAAAAATGTCTCCCACTCCCTTCGCGCCTCTCTGCATCCGAGTCAAACGTCGTCCCGCGCCCGGACGTGATACGACGGTGCCCTGTGTGCCGGTTACCGAATCCAGTCCCATGGCTGAAACTAAGCAGAAATGACAGCCAGACGCCGATACGAGCGCTCTCTTCCCCTTTCGTCCTAACGCCTGGCGGCCGGGCCATGCCATCCTTTTTTATCCTCTGCTGCTTGACGGGGCCTGGCCTGGCCTGGTCTGGCTTGGCCCGGCACTGGCTTGGCTGTGTGTGTGTGTGTTTGTGTGTGAAACCCATGCGAGACCGAGGACAGTGTAAATAATATAGCCCATGCTATGCTGCTGCTGCGCTCGCTGCCCTCCAAAACCTTGATATGCGACCTGTGGCCCAGTCCCGCTTTTCACCTCACCTCACACCTTTTTCATCCCTCATCCTTTCTTCTTTTTCCTTTTCCTTCTTCTCCTGTTAATGAAACCGTTGCAAGTTGATCACGGACGCTGCTGGTGACTGATTATACCCACTCCCCTTCTTGGGACGGCTTCACCCACGACGACATCGAACCAGGACGACTCCCTCGACGCCATCTCGCATTCTTCTGCCTGTTTGCTGCGCTCCCGAGGGAACCGTTTCCCCTTGTCCGCTCTTTTTTCTCGTCCTCGCGGTTTCTAGAGCTTGGCCAAGCCGGCCTGAAGCTGTATTCCCGACTTCGCCATGGTGAAGCAGGGCATCTCAAAATGGGCCATGCTCGTGGCGGGCATTCTCATGTCCATGGGTATTGTTTTCTACGCCCGCGACTTTTACATGCTATCGCCCTCGCGAGCACGACCGCCGCCACCGCACGGCGATGGGAAGGGACTGTGAGTTCAATGCGCGTGGGAAACGACGGGAACAAAAAGAAGCTGACAAAATCGCCTCCAGTGACGGCTCTGAGTCTTTGAGACCCGAGAACATCCCCAAGGACCTGCCCGGCCTCATCAAGGCTCTCTGGGAGCCCGCCATTCACCCCCTGGACGACACCCACTTCAAGACGCTCGAGGGCTACGACTACAACATCCCCGCTGACGCTTACCGATGGAAGCCCCTCGGCAAGAAGCTGCTGATTGTCGACATTGACACCCGCATGAAGAACGCCCCCGGCGACATCATGAACCCCAACCCTCTGGACTACAAGAACATGACCCGCGGAACCGCCGGCTGGATGGGCCACTACCTCTACTGTAGGCTAACCATGAAGCGCAACCCATTGAGGATGTTTCAATGCTAACTCTCGCCACAGCCATGATTCACGGATACGACTACCGCCTGGTCCGCGCTCCGGAGTACCCCGACCGCCACAACACCTGGGTCAAGGTGCCCGTCATCAAGGAGGCGCTCAAGACGCACGACATTGTCGTCTTCCTCGACGCCGACGCCATGTTCGAGTACCCCCACCTGCCCTTCGAGTGGCTCATGAGCCTGTGGAAGTTTGACAAGGAGTCGATGATCGCCCTGGCGCACGACCCGGACTCGAAGCGCAACCGCGACTCCAAGGGCCTCGTCATGTTCAACACGGGCTTCATCATCGCCCAGCAGAGCAACCGCACCCAGGAGATGTTTGAGCGCTGGGACCGCTGCCCCACGGGAGAGCGCTGGGAGGGATGCCCGCACTGGGACAAGGACTGGGCCCACGAGCAGGCCGCCTTCTCCGAGCACGTGCGCTACGACTACATGCCCGAGGGCGCCAACACCACCGCCAGCACCAAGGACATTGTCGCCATCCCCTGCATGGACGGCAACGGCGCCCCCTACATCGGCGACAAGACCTGCGGCGGCGTCTTCATCCGCCACCACTGGTTCCGCAAGCACCTGTCCATTGACAACCTCAAGAACGCCATCCTCGACCTCACCATCCGCCGCCTCCACGGCAACTTTCACGCTTCCCTCGACACCTACTTCAATGACGCCCACGAGGAGAAGTACCCTCTCGACCTGACTATCTAATGAGCCTGACTAAAAAGAGCCGGGACTTGACGAAGAACAATAATTTCAAACCACACACCCCCAAAACACAAATCCCCCCCCCTTCATCCTCGTATTCGAGGGTTTGAAGTGTGTCAAACTTTTCATGTATCATAGAATTTTAATCACGTATCGGTAAATAGACGGCCGAAAGGGAGGGCAAAGGGAGATAAGCAAAGGAGTCATTTGAGCGAAACGGTTGGTTATTCCTTCCTTATAGGATGGAGTCGACTTTTTTTATTACTGGTTTTTACGACTCAAGGGTCACGTTTTCAAGTTTTTTTACTACTACATTTGTTTGCATCATGGGCGTATACCTCCAATAGGGTTAGGCAAATCTCGATAGCGATCATATCCAACACGTTGAATGATTTTGCATCCAATGGTCAACAGAATAAAAAAAAGATATCAAGATTCAATTTGTTCGGGACAAACACGCGCATGTGAAGTGAAATCAAATGATGGCGGAGAGTGCGGATCATGATAAGCGTGCGGGGGGGAATGCGCCCTCGTTCCATGGCTTGGTTGGGAGGAATGCAGGCTGTGTGGTCGGCTTACTGTGTCCAATGAATCCCAGAGGATCTGCCCATGTGGCCTGCTCGTTTCACGACATGGAAATCCTTTCAGCATCCTTTTCAAGGCAGATAAGATAGCAATGGATGGATGCAACGCAATTCAATGTACTGTGCGGGCCTCGGAAACCAACTTTCATCTCGTCTTAAGCTTATTTCTCACGCTCGACTCCCTGACGACCACGTCGCAGAGAACCCCGTGCCTTTAGGCCCAAACCCAGTTTTATATGAATGCTTCATTCTTGTTAATAACTCTAATCCAGGCTTGCCAGCATGCATAGATTAAGCGATTATGCATGGGAAAACCTGTTTGCTGGGCGCCGCGGCACGTCAGGGCCGAGCCGCCCCGAAACGCGGTTTCAGCCGGGCCTGTGATACGGCGCGAATACGTGTATAACGAGGGGAGGAATGTTGGACCTTGATCAAGTCCGCGTAGTGTTTGTTGGTGGTGAACCCATATTGGCTTGAGGGGGGCCAAGGCGCAGTTGGACGTGGCGCGGTGAGTGACGGCCAACGCAGCATTTTGTTGTGTTGGTGGTTGATCGGCACCAACAAAGCAGCCAGAAAGGCGGTGGCTGTGTGACCATGTCTTATGAGCAACCGCTGTGAGTGGTCATTGTCCGCGAGATTGGCCAAGTTTCATCTTGATACCTTTGTCTCAGTCGGGATGAGAGGAGCATGTTGTCAATCCAATGTTCCAAATGGTGTTTACAACAAACATGTAGGATGGAGCGACATGTCACTTGTCTCACTATTTGTCAATAGTTTCTGTATGATGCTGCATTTGGACATGTCGACCTAAACCCTGACAGCAGGATCGTTGGGATACATTGGCTTCAGACTGCGGTGTACTATATCGGGGTCAGTAGACGAGTATGCAGTCAGCCAACCGTTCCACCAGTTGTGGGACTGGAGTGAGTTGCTATTCATAAACACAATAGATTGAGGTCGTTCAGGTGTATACATAACAAGGCCATTTTACACTTTGCTTCGCCACCTGGTCTGCCTCGTGGCACGATGTGGGTGCGATTTCACAGCCGAACCAACGAATAATATATTCTGAACAAGAGACCATTGGCTGACCTAAGAAGAGGAAATGTAGAAAGAAAAACCGAAAAAACACACGCCCCCATCTCAGCTTGCATGCACCCCAATGTAGCGGAGCAGGACAAACCGACTGGAGCTGGCAGTCAATGCGGGGCATTTCCGCGTGTAAATTCACAAGCCGTATCCTGCTCTCGTTCTCTGTATACACGTGAAACTGTTCATTTTTACAGACGCATAGTGCACCACAAAACTTGTTGGCCAACCATCAGGCTTATAGACTAGTGAATATCCTTGACGGGTGTCTAAGGCGATGCAAAGAATGTCGGTCTGGGCCTCCTGAACTACATTCTTAGAAGAGCCGTGTGTCATTTGATCAACAATTGAGCTTCCACCCAGGCAGACTTCTTCACCTAAGCACAGTAATAAAGGTAAAGAGGATGCTTCCCCAGAGCACATAGCCGGCATTGCTCAAGGTTTGCGGAAGGCTTCCTGCACCACCGGGTGTGAAGGATCTTGGGCCATGGCGTGCTGAAACAAAGGAGATTTGTTTACTGGGTTGTAACAGACACTGGTGCTTTCTTTTCAGCATTCAGGATGAATAAACCCGTGAAATTAGCTTTGTGATTCAGTTGGCTCTCCAATGTAGGTGTGCCTAATGATTCAGGTGCCAATACTCCTAAAATCCTCATTCACCGTTCGCTCCACCACGTGGCACGATATGACGATGTTTCACAAAACAAATCGTTAATTGAAGAACAAGAGACCATTAATAAAAATAAGAAAAAAGGAATTTGGTTAATTGAAGAATTCCTAGCTTCAATCCGCCTGCTCTTTGTTGTGGAGGAGCCAATGCGCGGCTGACTGCCATTGGCAATCAATGCGGACCTTGTCCTCCTGTAGAATCTCAACTCGTGCCTTGTCAACTTCCGGCGTGTATTTATAAAACTGAACATTTTTACTGATGCGTACTGTTCCCAAATTTTGCACCATCATTGCAGCCAAGGATTTTATGCAGCCAATAAGCTGTTCCTCGACGACTCTTCGATCTTCTCTTGGTGTTGAATACGACGCGCGCCTGAGCTCTAAAGTTAGAAACTTGCTCTAGTTTCTACCATAAATCCATAAAATATTGATATGAACGCTCTGTCTGTCACTGATATTGCAGAAACCTCTGCTAGGCAGGCAGACCATGACTAGAGACAATGGTGCGATATGCCTCACCTCTACAGACACAAGTGCTACTGCTATAGCTACCACGATGCTTTTTTAGTACGACTACAATTGATGCCTCGAATGACACCGCCGACACTTCAACTACAGCCACAAATGCTTCCACGGCCACAGCCGATATCTCAACTACAGCTACTACGGGTCTACTACAGGGACTGCGATAGAAACCTCCGTTTCTGAAACTATCGATAACGTAGGAACCACTGCGAATATATGTAGCTCAGGGTCTTTTAGTGAATCTAACACATAAACTCTCACAGAAACATGTACAGAGAGCTCCTCTACACTAATGACGGCTACAGAGAGTGCTACGCAAGCCGCCACAACCAACACCGGCGATGAAGTAGGAATCTCTTCAACTGGTTCCAGCACCGAGTCTGCGACAAACACTTCTACGGACTCCTCTGGCGCCAGCACCACCGCAGCTAGTTCTCACACAGAGTCTGCCACATCGGCCGAGACGGGCACCATTTCTACCACCAGCACTTTTACAGAGGCTTTCACTAGCACCAACGCTTATTACTCTAGTGTCATCACAGACACAACCGGGCCCAGCACAAATTCTAGCACAGGAACTACTACATCAACTGCTACATTGACTTCTACAAAGACCGATACCCCTAACACTCCTACAACTAGGTCCAGCACCAAGTCTATAACAACAACTACAGAGACTATCACAATCACAACTAAGTCTAACACAAAGTCTAACGCAAAATTACTACAGAAATCATCTCAACTACGGAGTCATCTTCGGATGCCACCAAAGCCTGGGTAGAATTCACTACGGACACCACTGGAACGAGTACCATTGCCAATGATCCAACGACACAGACCAGCGGGACGGATACCGCGAGAGCTAATTATGCAACTGATTATTCTTCCATGTTAGAAATAGTGGCCTCGTTAGTATATAGTTTTATGCCAGATCTGGTTGGTATAGCTGGGAGCTTTCTTTTATAACTGAGATCAAATTTTCAACCTCCTATTCCCATAGGAACAGCTCAACACGGTTGCCCGTGGAACAAGTAGATTTTTCAATCCCTTGGTACGATTGCCCTCGCACCAAACTGTCAACAGACGCCTTTTCTTTTTAATAATTCATCTCTTATAATTATAAGATTATTTTAATACAAAAAGAATAATTTGCTATGAAGTATAGGCGAAAACCAAATCGATAGAGCGTATGCCGGGACCGCTTAAGCTCATTAGATATACTGGAAAACTGGCATACGTAGTCTGTTCTACGAAAAAGTATTTAACAGTGGGATAGCCACTCGCATTGCATAAAATAGGCTGGTTCGCCTGTAAAATGGAGCAAGTGACATAAGTGTACCGACCCGAGGGGGCGCTGGCCATGTCGGATGCAGATACAGATGCGAGCTTGGCACTGGCAGCAAGGACAATATATAGGCCATTTGCCATCAAGTTGTTCGTTCCATCTTCGAGAGAGACCGTGGCAGTGCTATATCCTGAACCAGCGCTTCCGAGCAATACGTCGTCGCCTGATCCTTTCATCTGCAATACCTGGCCAAGCGCACCGGATTGCTGTGTGTTTCTTCCGGTAAGTGTGTTAGTGGGCTCGGAAGAAGGCGCCGATGAGGTGGCGGAAGAGGTAGCTGAAGTAGTAGTGGAATCCGTGGTACTGGTATCGGTTGTGGTGCTTGAAGCGGTGGTTGAGGTAGTGGTCGAATCCGTGGTACTGGTATCGATTTCGGTGCTTGAAGAGGTAGCGGAAGAGGTAGTAGACTCGGTGGTACTGGTTGTAGTCTCGGCGGTGCTGCTAGTGCTGGCAGAGGTGGCGGAACTGCTGCTGGGTGCAAGGCTGGTGTTGGTCGCGAGTTCGCTACTGCTGCTCGACGTCAGGCATTTACGCCCAGAAGCAAGCGAGACTGCAGCCATGAAGCTCAGAGAAATGGACAAAATACGCATGGTAACGACAGTGATCGGGCAGAGGTAAAAACGAAAACTATGTCAACGAAGAGGGGCAGCGATCGAATACGCGGAACAAGGGACACGCATAATATACTGCACGCCCGGCTTCGCGCTGGTGAGGAATGTATGTTAGTATTCGTGAATGTCTTGGTATGGAAGGTGCTAGAAGTGCTGCCCTTGAAAATCTAGTTACATTCCTAGTCTACCTGGACTCCGCCAAGCACGCAAAAATGAGATGCCATGCCTTTGCGCTATTCAAAGAGGGACAAGGGATGCTGAGGCACAGCGTGTTGGAAACAATCCATGTTGTTCGAGTGAGCTCTTGTAGCAAACACGGGTGCTTTTCGGTCAAACTTCAGTGCTCGGGATGGATTGACCAGTGAAATCGGCTTTGTGTTTCAGCTGGCTGTTGGATGTATGTATGCCTGATGATTCAGGTGTTAATCATACCCAAGCCTTCTTTCACCGTCCTTCTGCCTCTCATCACCGCACACAGCCTTGTGCAGGTTACATCTAAAAAAAAAGACGCATCATTCTCAAGATGAGATTTTGCGCTCTGTGTGGTATCCACATCACCCAACAGCTGCAGGAGGGGTGGATCGAAGAATTCCGGGGCGGTAAGATTGCTACCCTTACCCAGCTGCTGCAGTGACAAAGCTAATGGATGCTTAGTATGGACCAAGGACGATGACTGGAACAACATTAGATTGACCGGGATAGGGAAGTGGAGTGAATGGGATCATGACTCCCAAGCCACCGCTCCAATTAATCCTTGCCATCGCTACGATGACCCCATTGATCCAGGAGGCAGTATTGAGGTGGCTTTTGCTCGATCTGTCCTGACACGCTTTGTGTATCCTGGGCGCGTTCGGTTTGACCCCGCACCATTCTGGGGCTGGCCGTTTCATTCAGCCTGTTGGGACATCTTCACAGCTGGGTTCGCCCCCAATCTCCGCCTTCTTTTCGAAGCATGCCTCTCTATGCCTACTGGTATAGATGGCATAATAAACTGGGGGCATGATTACGAAGGCGCAGCAAGTAGAGACCGATTATGGGGGTCTTCTACTCGAGGGAGTCAGTTTCCTGACATTTCCCTGATACCCAGAGCCTTGCGATCCGACCCATTTCACATCCCAGCACTCACAACTGCTATTTCGAATACCGTTCCTCTCAGAGATGGTACCATCTTTCCATCTCAGCTTAGCCCCGAGAAGCTCAATTTAGAAGGCGATGCATTTACTTGTCTGCCACCGGAAATTCGTCAACTCATCCTTGTGCTTCTACCAACTCGTGACGTTCGCTCTTTGCGCCTAGCATCTCTGGTATTTGCCACCTTAGGTCTGTGGGAGATGTTTTGGGAATCCCGATTTCAGCAAGGACGCGAATTTGAATCCATTTTCGAGATATCAGATAAACCCCCAAAATCCTGGGCGGCGTTGTATCTCTCGCTCCACACTTGGGGTCCAGAAAACCCAAATCTAGCAAATAGAATACGCGTTTGGAAGCTTTCAAAGCATCTCCGGGGAGCACTTGACCAGATGGAAGGTGTTTCCTGCAGTGGAGCCCTGATAAAGACCTGGTTTGAACCTTCTGCGCCAGATGAGACCCAATATGGCAACGGTAACGAACAGACTATTTGGAGGAAAGCTGCATATGGTATCACTGCCCCGGAGAAGAAGTTTCGCAGTGGCTCGAGAGTCTTGCGGGCTCGAGCTCTCCATTTCTCACAGTCATTGGAAATACAGTCAATGTCTGTGTCATTCGTCCATATTGCTAATAGCACATTTGTCTCTGGTTTCCGGTTTGTTGGTAAAGATGGCCAACATCATGACTTAGGATATTTTCATCATAGCCAAAGCATCCAGGTTCAGATTCCGAATGGACAACGCATCCAAGGATGGCAACTTGCACTTGATGTATCTGGAATCAAAGCAATTGCTATCGTTACCCAAGATGGCACAGTGTCCTCCTGGGCTGGTGACCCAGGCAATTTCCCAAGGTGGCATCTGGCCGAGGCTTCGGCCATTTCTGCGATAAAGGCAGAGTTTGATGTTAGTTTTTTTTTTTTTTTTTTTCAGCTTTCGATATTGCAAGCCTCTCCCCACTTGTCTCACAAAATATACAGCACATGCTAATTTCTCTTAGGCTCTCAAACTTCTCACATTAAGCCGCGATACATCTACAGGTCCAAGGCAGACCCAATGGCACAACAGCTGCCTTTGGTATCCCGACATTCCATCAGACGAAATGCTATTCGATCGAGCCGATAATGCTCAACCTCCGACTCATTTTAGGTTTCCGATGTCAACAATCTTCTTCGGCGAATCAAGAAATGAAGATCTCTTGACCGAGATTGTCATTTGGACCTATGATAGATCCCGCATTACTGGCATACAATTCTTATATGTCGATGAGTCCCATAATCAACATCTAGGACGCATGGGGCCATTTACAGACTACACTGAACCAAGAAGATTTGATGAGTCCGAAGATCGTCGCACTGTCCTTTCGGTCGACAGAACCAAAGGCGAGAGAGTGAGCAGCGTTGAGATACACTCTGATGGCTTCTCTTTAGTAGGACTCAAGGTATGTAAATAATCTGGCCGCCCCATAATGCCCTACAAACCAATGCTTACACAATTATTTATAGATTCACACGACGCTTGGCCAAGAAGTTACTTCCCCGGAATGTCCTGATACACGTAACGCAGAATGGATTATCATTCATCCTACAGGCTCAAAAGTTGTTGGTCTGTTTGCTACTCATGTAAGCACAACCCTCCAGGTCTTACAGCTTCACCTTTACTACAGAGACAGGGGCTACTAGGATCATTGTACAAGCGCTAATTTCGAGGTCTAGGATATGTTTTTGTCTGATTTGGGATTGATATCAATAGTATGAGGGACATACCGTAGAGATTACTGGCCAGGCACCAAGCGGAAGTTGGGCTGGAGATGGATAAACTGACTCGATGTGATCATGGGTGGTTGCGAGGGACTAAAAATGTTCGCTCTGAATAGATCCAAGTACCTGCAGGACTAGCCCACACTGAGCCCACACTGTGCGAGATTATAAGGTGATCATGCTAATGCGCCCTCCTTTCACAGCAGTGGGCGAAGGGAATGCTGTATAGGGTGGCTAAGCCACTGGCAAGCAGCCATTCCTTGTACTTCATGGAAAATTGCAGATAAAGTCCCTTATATTCCAAATAAAAGTCATACGTAATATCTCTTTGTGATCTTCCAATGTGTTTCTTCGATGCAAACCGGCAGCTGGCATTGGTGGCGAAAAATCTTTTATCATGCTATCGACATGTTTCTCACCAAAATCGGTTCCGATAGAATCATCGCCCAACATCCTTCCCGTACATTTTCCAAGAAACTGGGCTAAAGACTGCTATGTGAAAGTATTGATTAGGCCAAAATTGACACAGGCCAAAGACCCAGGTACTTTGGCGTGACATTCCGGCCAGCTCGCTAATTCTGGATGTGCAAGACCAATCATTTGCTTCACCAGTTATGTTTTGAGATGTGGGGAAGTAATTGTTTGGATGGCTGCTTGTGATTTGACTAAATTAGTGCAGTCCGGAGCTGAGTCACTTGGCTCCGACGTGGAAACCAATACGAGACCTTGTGTTGTTACTCCACAACTGATAGCTTCATGCAGCTCTGATGGAGACATCAGCCAGACTAACTCATACAAGTCTAGGATCGCTAAGCAACGTGGAAGTGGCTGCCATTCATGAAGGCTCACAGTTGTGCCGTTCCCGCTCAACTTTCCAGGTCGTACAATAAGCGCTGTCCGGGGTCACAAGACTAGGGCTACGCCAGCTTGCCCAACGTGGAGTAGTAAGCATGGTGTGCTTATTCTCCCACAACCTCACCCACGAGGGCGGTGGAATTGGTCAATTAAATGGCTCCTTAATTTTTCAAATGAATCCCGACCGAGAATCGAAACCTTTAGTTCAATTGATGATAAGAGCTAGATACATACCTATTGCTATTTAGTTACGGCGTATAGGGTTGGTAGCGACATGAATAATTTTGACCACAACGGCCACGCTAACGATGGACGCGGCCCGGACCGGTCCCTGCGCCTTATTCTGGATGGACGTTTGAACTCTTTTTTCAAGGACCCTGAGTGCATGCGATTCTCAAATCCCATATTTGGCTTCAATTTTGCCGGGGCTGCTAGATGCGGCAAGTAATGACGCAAACTTCATACATATAGCAGCCTATAGCAGCCACAATGCCTTAAGCGAGCTAACTAATCCGGAAAGGTGCTCTGCTGAATGCACTAAGCGCCCTCCCAAAACTAGCTACGCGTGGCAGGATAGGGCCGTCCCGTTGAAGCTATCGATTTTGAAAGCCCGAGTGGCTGAGACATTGGCATCCCAAAAGGGCATTCTCGTACGACTTTTCGTCACATTGCGTAGTGCTCCATCTTCCAGAACTCTGTTGAAAGCTTTCTTGATATGCCTACTGGCTTCATGTCCTCTTCCCCGCCGAGGCTGACCGGAGCGGACGGGAATTATTACGCACGCCATGGCGCATCTTGACGACCCGCAGATCTTCACCGCAAAGATTGGTACCGTATCTCCCTGGCTAGAAAGGTTGCCACCCCGAACTAGTTATTATATGGCATGCATAGGGCTTGCCAATCATACCAAAGTACATATGTGCTTTACCCACACATCGGCGCTGCCGGTATCGCTCGACCCAATTAGATCCATATCCGTTTGGTGGCCGTAGGCATCTCATGAGACCCACGCACCTTCAAGTACCGACTTGTACTCATGTGATTCCCCCATAGACCTTTACATCGGAAGTCGGAAGGAGTATTGGTAGATATGGTTAGTAGAAGCGGCTATCGGGAGACCGGCATACCGTAATGACTGGTAATGAGCGACTTAGATGAGTTTAGCCAAGAAAGAAATAGCATACCAACTTCGTTACGACTTGGCAAGCTAATCCGAGCCCCCTGAGTTGTGGCCTGGGTGGCGACCAATTATGCTGGAGAGGACAAGCTAAACGATGGCCACTATTGGCAGCTGAATACTAGTAGCGCCTTGGTTTTGATAGCTGATAGGGACCTTGCCATCAACTGAAGCTGACACGGCATCCGCTTATGATTGACTGCCATTTTCGTATCTTCACCAAGAAGTGATGAAAGAAGAGGGCATGCTTTGCCCCTGAGCACTAAACTTGAGAGGGAATGATGACAGAAAGAGACAGAACACTCGGGTTGGCAGCCGTCTCCAAGCATCCGGCCGTCACCCAAAGAAGGATAGTCAGCTTCGGACCATGACTTCGCGTTCAGTTCCGCATCACATATGGGCATCACAAACTACTGGATGCCAACCCATGCAGCTTCTCGTCGAGGCTCCAAAGACCAACCTCCTAGGGCCACTTCGTCGGCCGATGGGGAAAGCCTTGGCTGACCAGCTGCGGCGCCTAACCTGGCCGAAATCCACCTCCGGCTCCAGTAGCAGCCCGAGGACATGGAGTTGCCGAAGTGTGATTCATGCGGTGATCAAGGGGTCCAGCCAGCCACTGCCTCTTGATCAATGAAGCTATTCTGGATTTGCTGAGATTGCCAAGCGCTTGCATCCCACATGGCCGTTGCCTGCTCGAAAAGGGGTCAGGTGCATCTCCGAACGAGTAATTGGAGGACCACGTAATCTCTCAAGCTCTTGGACAGCATTTGGATGTAGGGAATGGAGTGATTCAGACGAATATTTAAAGTCACAAGAACCCCGTGTAAGTTTACTCCCATCTCCAACACAACACAACACAGCAAGTTTAGCAAACATCACAATCTTCACCACAGCCCTTTACACATCTTAACCACTCTTCCCACTCTCCTCTCTTCAAACTCAAGACAAAATGCCTTCCAGCATTCCCTACGACCCCAGTCTGGTGCTGGCCAACGTTGTCAGCACCGAGGCACTTGAGTACGTCACCAAAGTGTCGGCCGCTCAAGCTCCCGCCGATGCTGCTCAAGATGCCCTCAACGGTCTCTTGAGCACAAAGCGGAGCTTGGAGATGACCAGGACTGAGCTCCTGAACCTGGGCATCACGGACACCAAGAACCTCGATGAGAAGCTGACGACCCTGGACGGGAGGATCACCGCCGCGGCCGGCAAGTACGTCGACGAGAAGCTCAGCGCCGAGGACGCCATCGAGAGCGCTCGCGCGGGCCTGAAGCAGGTCAGCTCCCAGGTGGAGAGCCCGGTCGACTACGTCAAGACGGAGATCAAGACGATGCCCCTGGCCGCCGACTCGGTCAACATGGACGTGCAGTACTTCTCCTTTGACGAGAGCGGCCAGGACTCCAAGACGTTTGCGAGCACCATCTCCAAGTTCGTGTCTGGCTCCCTGAGCATCTTTGGCACCAAGGTCACGTCCCAGGCGACGGCGGCCGCCTCGAAGCAGGTTCACGACCAGACTAGCAAGCACGACGTCGCGGGAACTCTGGTGTTGTCCGTCTCGTGCACGCACAAAAATGCCTCCATCCTCGCGCCCTTTGTGCTCAACGTGGACAAGGGCATCAAGGCCTGGAACCACATCTTCAAGGATGACCAGCTGGATCCAACTGACGGCACGCAGCTGCTCAAGGTGGCCATTGAGCCCGAGGCAGCGGAGCACTACAGCATCGTGTCTGGCATGACGTTTGGATCCAGCTTTGTGGGCATGGTCCATGTGTTGAACTCCAAGAAGACGTCGGCATCCGAGAGCATGTCCTCTCTCGCGACATCGCTGCAGGCGCAGATGGACACTGGCGGCTGGTTCGAGAACGCCTCTGGTGGCTTCGGCGTCAACGAGTCCTTTGCCAACGACGTCAAGAACCTGCTGAGCACCCAGAACGTCACCTCGCACGTCACCATGATCTGCATGGGCGCCATCCCCTCCATCGTGGCCAACGACGTCAAGATTGGTGTCCAGGAGTTTGCCTCCTTTGACCCGGCCAAGAGCATGGCGGCGCTCGCCACGCTCCAGAATGCCACCACTGCGGACCAGGATACGGTCAAGTCGGCGGCCGACGCGGCCCGCACCGGAAAGCAGATGGTCAGCATGCGCGCCGGCGACGTCAAGTCGGCTCTGTCTGCCCTGGGCGAGATCGACGACGGCGCCAACAAGATTCTCGACATCAACTCCATGATGACGGCTCTCGACGACTACCTCAAGAAGGCCTCGGATGGCAAGTGCGGTATCCCCATCAACTACTACCTCAAGGACATCACCAAGAAGTACCTGGCTGAGATGTGGGTTGCCAAGTACTACCCTGGCAGATACATTAAGCTTGAGGGTGACGACAACAACAACGACAGCGGCAACACCAACACCAACACCGGTGGAGATCAGTAAATTGATGCCGCAAATCCCCTAGTGAGATAGAGGATTGGCCTATTGTGTTTTGATGGGTGGCTGTGGAGTGTCATCATGATGAGCAAGTGGTATTAGGTGGATTGTAGCTTCTTTCTTTTAGTTTGACCTTAATAAAGCACTATGTTACTGAATCTTGACTCTGTGATGCTGCATACTTGAATTATGATGACATAGACATTTGCATGTAAGTAGGGGAATTATGTGAATGATGCCGGGTATTTGGCGGGAATTTCATTAATTAAAAATAGAGAACACGAATGTGTTGCCGTAGGATCCGTTGGTTGTGCCTCGAATCCTGTTTTGTCGCAGATGCTGATGCAAGCTACTCGCCATGGAGAAAAAGAATGCAACGTTTTCCATTGCATGGTTGTAATCTCTACTGCCTTTAGCAACCGAAATGAATATGAAATCCCCCATTTTGATTTTTCTTCCTCATCCAATCTTTTTGCAATTGATGCAAGCGGTAGCCCATCTGTTATATCCCCATGGCCTTATGGGCTTGGCGGGTGGAGCCTGAGCCGTCCTAGATGTGTGTATTCGGCCGATTGCTTGGGCTGCTGCAGGCTTTTCTCTGTCAGTAAGAACCCGTTGAGAGCGGGGATAACGGGAAATTTTGGTGTGAGTCAATTAATTGCACTATGAGCTTATTGCTGTATCCGTCCAGCGCATCGTGGCCAAGAAACCTGGTTGCTGATGGAGAATAGTTATCTTTAACATGCATTCTTTAGCAAGAGAGCGTATAATTGCCTATAAGCGAAGCTATGTGAAGAATGATAACACTGCACCATGCTTGTTTAGCGTCCCAGCACTGTGAGAAAAAAACGCCTCACTAACGGCTGGTTGCCCACATGCCGACCCGCTCTGCTGCGTACCCATTCTGGCCACGAATTCCTCAAAGCTATCGTCCTTGGCCCAAATAACGGGCAGCTATCGCGCATGATGCCGTGGGCAATATATCTAATGACCTCATATGATGCATATATTACGTATTGGAATGACAATTTGATCCAAGAACTGGTCTCGACAACCTAGAATTGAGGCAAATGGAAGAATTGGCACCAGCGCTGTATCAATATTCCTGGAAGATATCTAGCGTGACGAAATTTTGGCTCAAATTAGAATTTAAGATGCTTGCCGACGCAGTTGACGAGCTGCGATAAGCTGTGCCACCTGCTACGCTGCGTCGATCCCCCTGGCCTCTAACTGATTACAGCGGTGTGAATGATGGATGAACCAGAGCTAGCCCCAGATTGGCTACTTCGTACTGGAAGAGCAATTGTCATTTTTTTCATTACCCCGCAGCGGTTGAACTAGAAACAATGGTTATGTCTATTCACAGGAATGATGCAAAAAATTAGTAAACTCCCACGTTGCCTCGGCCCTGTCAAGACGGGACCGGCTCCTTGGCAATCACGCGACACGGCAACGCCGTCGGCTGGGCGTGCATCGCGGAAGGCGGACCGGGCGCTCTGTGGCCCGGGATCCCTGTGGCAAGCCAGAGAATTTTTGATTGCAGTGAGCCAATAAGCGACGATGCAACGTATTCCTTGCCACTCTTAGCGGCCGACATGCTTGGCGCAGCAACATCTGGGGAACAAGCCGGGCCTGCTGAAGCCTCCCACTTCCATCCCCCACCCACCCATCCCGATTGTCGCCCATCAATTGCTGCAAATGGCCGAGGTACACAAGGCAAAGCCCCGGTGCGCTATCTTGCATCCATCGGCGGGCCTTATCAATGAACCATGGCTGGCTGCGACCCTCCAGCTCCGTTGAGGCTAGCCAGCCACTATTGACTGTCGGGGACGCCACCAACCGGGCGGCTCATCCACGCTGCCGAATAATAAGCCTTCTGCCACCTCCGCGACCTTCCAGACCCGTCATGTTTGACCGAGATGGCCAGATGGCGTTGTGCGGTCAATGGCCTGGCTGGAGAACAGGATTACGGCATCTGCTCACGCCCCCGGCAAGAAAAAACCTCATAGGACAGAGTCCCCAGACGCGGACGAGAAAAAATAATCCGATACACCCCTTTTCATACTAGACTGCCCACAATGACATAAAACCCCCCCACAGGTTGCAACGTACCACAACCCGGTACGTAACGATGGGTGCCCTACTCCAGACCAGGGCACAAACAACCCTGGCAGAAGCTTGCGGCCTGATGGTTGGTCTGTGTGTGGCTTTTTTTTTTCTCTTGCCGTGGTTGCTTTTAGTATATAGCTGTAAAATTTCCCACGCAAGCGTGTCGCCCTCCTTTGGAACCGGCTCAGCAACTCCCTCCGTATCATGAAGTTGAGCTGCCTACGCGTTTTCATCACCTACCCACACTTGCCCCCCTAACGCGGGATTGATGCGGCTCTAAGAGCCTGTCGAAGAAACAAGCGAACTAAAAAAAGACAACCGAGATCAAACCAGCTGCAAAAGAAAGACAAACCCTTGCCTGCAATATTCTTTTACTGCTAGCTAGCTATCGTTTGGAATGGCCGACCCCCAGCGCGCTGACACGCTCGAAGAAGTGCTCCCGGGCACCCGCCGTCTTTTCGTCGACGAGTGGGCCAGCGTCTCGGGCGACAGCGCGCTCGAGAAGGATGGCGACGTGATCCTGGTGCCGCAGCCGACGGCCTCGCCAAACGACCCGCTCAACTGGAGCCTCGCCCGCAAGATCTGGCACACGGCCCTGGTGTGCTACATTGTCGCCCTCACGGCCGCCACGTCCAACGTTGCCGGAGCAGCGTCGACGGGCGTCAACGAGCAGTACGGCATCAGTTATGATGTCTTCAACACCGGCGCGGGTGTGCTGTTCATCGCCATCGGGTACTGGACCCTTCTGAGTTCGCCGGCTGTTCACCTGTACGGGCGTCGCATTCCGTACTTGATCGGCACTGTTTGGGGTCTGGTCGGCAACATCTGGTTTGGCCGGCTCAAGACGACGGGGGACACCATCTGGTCGCAGCTTTTTGTGGGCGCCTCCGAGTCTGTTGCCGAGGCTGTCGTGCAGCTCTCCCTGCTGGATATTTGGTTTGAGCACCAGAATGGAACCTCCATGGGCCTGTATACGCTGGCCACCACCGTGGGCACCTACGTTGGGCCTTTGGTCGGTGGTTACGTTGCCGACACGATTGGGTGGCGCTGGATTGGCTACATTGGCGCCATCTGCTCGGCCTTTACGCTGATTTTGTTCTACTTTGGCCTGGAGGAGACTTCGTTTGAGCGGGATCGCTACCTCAACCAGCTGTCGGGCGATGGCCAGCAGGGCTCCAACCCCGACTTCTCCCGCGAGGAAAAGTCTGCTCCCGCTGCCACCAGCTCTCCAGGACTCAGCGACGAGGAGGCCAACCGCGTCAACCAGGTCGAGCGAAACCGCATGTCGGTGTCCTACACGCGGCCCAAGACGTACTGGGAGCGTATCGCCATCATCACTCCAGCCTCCAATCTCCGCGGAATCGGCGCCCACCAGTACGTCCACCGCCTCTGGCACATGATGCGCATCTTCACCTTCCCCGCGGTTTGGTACGCCGGTCTGCAGTGGGGCATGCAGAACATTGCTCTGTCCTTCTACCTCACCGTCGAGGAGGACTACTGGATTGAGGCGCCGTGGTACTACGGCGATGCCCAGGTTGGAAACATGAACCTTCCCTGCTTGATTGGCAGTGTCATTGGGTGTTTCTACGGCGGTGTCTGCAGCGACAAATTCCTGCTCTGGATGACCCGCCGCAACAAGGGCATCATGGAGGCCGAGTTCCGTCTCCACCTCATGCACTTGTGTTCCATCATCTTCCCCGTGGGCATGCTGCTCTTCGGTATCGGATCCGCTCGAGGCTGGGACTGGCCTGTCCCGTACGTCGGCCTGGGCTTCATCGGCTTCGGTTACGGCTGCGCCGGTGATCTGAGCCTGACGTACCTGGCTGATAGCTACCCCGAGATGGTTCTGGAGGGCATGGTGGGCGTTGCCGTCATCAACAACACCATTGCCATGATTTTCACCTTTGTCGCCAGCTACTGGCTCGACACTGGCATTGAGCACTGCTTCATCGAGCTTGCGGTGCTGGGCTTCGTCGTCATGATGACCAGCGTGCCCATGATTGCCTACGGGAAGCGCGCTCGCCGCTGGACCCGCAGCAACTACGTTACCTTTTTGCGCATTCGTGACACGATAGACGCTTGATCGAAGGGGGATGGTAATGGGATCAACCAGCTCGAGTTTTTGATGGCTTTTGGCTATCCAGCTCGGTTGTCTGACTGTTATTGTCTGTACTTTTGTGCCCTTGGACCGCAAGGGCACCCTTCTAGCATTACTCGTACTAGTAGATTTTCCATACCTTTTTTTCCCTATTAGACTTGGGCCCTCCCAGATTTTGAACGCGCTTCGGACTCAAATCGTCTGCTTCTGATCCCGTGGTCTTGACTGTTTTGGCCCAAGTTTGGCATATACCCTGGTCTTCAACCGCGTAAGCTAAACTTAAAGAGATCAGTTGCAGGTTTGCACTCGTAGATTAGCAAGCGGAACGGCACCTCGATGCAAACTCGGGGGGCTCACCCCGGCGTCTTGTCATAAGCTAAGATCTACTACCCGGATCTTCGTCACATATGATCGGCAGTACGTTAAATGTTATGCATAGCACGCGTTTTAAGGCCTGTGGGACTAGTGCCGTTGTGATCACCGAGGTTTCCAGTATCCTGGGGTGCTGACGTGTTCACCAAAGTCATTACGGCACAGCTGGTGGGGTGCGATGGCCTCATGTATCAAGCATAATTATTGCGCCGCGTTTCATAAAGTAAAGCCTACAAGAAAGTAGAGTCGTTATGTAGAGACCCGACGTGTAATTCGCACATTAAAGTCGGAAGAGACAAGGAGACCATAGGTGATGTTCTGAATCGGTCTCTCGGCGTTCACGATGCCAAAGTCAAAGCGGCGAAACAACTGCGTTAATCGTGTTAGAAGTGAATAGTCCTAGGCAAATCACGGCTTACCTCGACAATCATCTTGTTGAGCTCCATCATGGCAATAGGCCGACCCAAGCAGCCCCAGCGGCCTTGCCCGAAACACAAGTCAATCGTGTTTTCCATTGCCTGGAGCTGATCCACATCGGCCAATATCCATCGGTCAGGCCGAAAGATTTCCGGGTCAACCCCAAAGACATCCTTGTCTCGCATCGAGGTGAGCGAACTCCAAGCCACGTTGGTCCCTGCCGGGATGCGGGTGCCGCAGATGACAGCATCGCGATCTGAGACACGAGGCACAATGGCTGGGGCAGGAGGCCACATGCGAAGGCCTTCCTTGATGCAAGCATGCAAGTATAGAAGCTTTCTGGCTTCCGCGTCAGTGACAGGGGACGACAACTTTCCGTCGTTTATCGCAGAGTCTATTTCATTTTGCAAGCGACCACAGATCTGAGGGTTGGTGATGATGTGGACCATGGTTGTTCGGAGGGCACCCGCAGTTGTATCAGAGCCGGCAATTCTGTCTGGGGTCAAATCACATTCCCGGCACTGATTGATAGAAATTTGACATACATTTGAAGGAGCGACTCAGACTCAGCTTCATGTTGGCTGGCGCCGTGCTTGACAAACGAACCAAGCATGTCTCTCCGGTGGATGGCCTTTGGGCCATAACGCTCGCCAACAACACGTTTTGCGACGGCAATGATCGGGCCAAAACCGACCGGATCTTTATCTGATGGCATCAAAGCCTTGCAGAGGGGCGAATGCAAGATATTGAGTAGCCAAGGCACCAGGGCGAAAATAGGCATTATTGGAATGAATCCCTCTGTGATTTGGATATAGTCGTACATGTCTCTGTCGTTGTCCATGAAGCCGAAATACTGTCCAAAAGCAATATCGGCGATGATATCGAGCGTCATGAACTGAGATTTACGCGCAAAGTCCATTGGGCGGTATTCTGTTGCTGTAGAGAGATACTTTTCTTCGATTAGGCGAATGAACCGAGCTACGCCAGCATTAATCTTCTCTTGCAGGCCGTCGACATCCTTGCCTGCGTATCCAGGTGCGAGCTTGAGACGCAGAGCAGCATGGGCTTCGCCGTCTATCATGGATATGCTGCAGTCATTCGGGGGATCGAGCCGGAAGCCCTTGTACCAAGGAGCCCGGTCGAATTGGGAGCGAACACCCCAGATGCGACGCACTTCTCGGGGGTCGCCGCAGATGACGTAGTTGGGACCGACGCGAGCGACCGGGCCTGAGATGCGGTCAGCAACTCCCCCGTCCACAGCAATGCACCTGGTAATATGATTTCTTACCGTACTGTTTGCAGACTTGTTCCAGGTGACACGGCAATCCGCCTTTCCATGTCCTCTTCACGAGCCACCAGTTCGTCCAGCCCGCAGACCGTGGGCCAGGGATGTGTCGCAATCGGTTCCATGACAACACATTCGAGATGACAAGGTACGCACCAAGTAACCCCCCGACCAATGCCCATGATTCCGGCCGGTAAATAAATTTAACGAGCGCAACGACAAATGAGTCTTGCATAATTACTTTTGCTCATCGCAGCAGTGTACGTGGGAGCCATCAGAGTTCCCCTCTCATCCGGGTTTCGCTGCGTCTTATATTTTTCTGGATCGGGACACGGCATACTTTCCCCGCCAATGACCAGGATTCCATTCCATGTGGCTTGATTCAGCGGACGCTGGTTGGTGGTGGATGGGTGATGCAGGTTTTTAGAGTGGCATTACGGTGTCGGAGCGTTGCATTTCACCAAATACAGATACGACAACGCAGCTAGCGATTACTAGCGCTTGGCGACAACGGTACAAGTTTGAGTCGATTACGGTCGACAGGGTGCGCGTTTTCTTGAGAGGGACATGGATTTGTATTTGCTAAGCGAAAAATACTGTCATGCACGAAGTTTTCCACGATTCCTCTAACTCTATTCTCATTGAACACCCAAGATGTATGACAAAAGTCATCTGTTAACCAACCAGACGCCCCATTCGTACCAATCATAACCGCAATTCTAATCCCAACCCCAAGCAAAGTTTTAGGTGCAGGTCGAAGAGTGGGCAATTAAATGAGGCCAGCGATGGCCATGCCGGCAGCAG
Source organism: Calonectria pauciramosa (assembly GCA_017140785.1). Taxonomy (NCBI): domain Eukaryota; kingdom Fungi; phylum Ascomycota; class Sordariomycetes; order Hypocreales; family Nectriaceae; genus Calonectria; species Calonectria pauciramosa. The sequence continues at coordinate 406,523 of JAACIZ010000025.1, read as the reverse complement.
CGGCAGCAGCGAGCCCCAGGCCAGTCTCGCGGGGGGCAGCGTTCCTGGACTTTTCTGTCGCCGTGCTGGTCGGGCTGAGCCAGGTGATGTCGGTGCAAAAGGTTTCGGGGAAATGGTTGAACTGCTCCTTGAGGGCGGGGGCGTCGCTGCACTTGGCTTTGAAGTTGCTGATTTCCGACTGGAACTCGGACTGCCAGCTGTACACGGCCGAGACCCAGGACGAGAAGTCGTCGGCGAAGGGGCCGGTGACGGCGGGGATGACGCAGGATTCCGTCATGGTCGCGAATTCCGTCTGCCCGGCAATGAAATCGATAAGCGTCTTGTCGGCGGTGGGGAGGGCCGTGACGGCGGGCAGGGCTTCGGCGGCGGCTGAGGAGCATGCCGCGGCGGCGGCAAACGTGGGTTCGGGCACGGTGCTGACGGCGAAAGACCCGACAGCGGCGGCGAGGAGAAGAGGCAGGTGAGTGAAGTGCATCTTGACGGTTGATATTCTGAAAGGATGTCGATGAGCTGGAATGAAACGGCCAAAGTTGAGAGGAGGAAGAGGTGGCGGATTATATAGGCTACTTCTTTGTTGGGTATCTTATTGGACCTTTTTATTCTCCGAGCATAGTTTGGCCTGAAAGGTTTTCATGCAAACTGAATGGTTGGACATTGATGGCCCATCGTCGGTTTTGCTATGGACCCACCTACCCGTCAGGCCGAAGCTTTTTCAGGCTGTGGTTCCACCAGATGTAAGGTTTTAATTGATCTGGTAGGTAGTTTTGGTGGTCTCTACGGTGCACTTTGCAAGCTTGCAAGGTCAATTTGTATACCGCTTTGGTGGAAAATAGCCTGGACAAAGGTCCAGAGATTCAATGGGAACCGTTGCAGATGGACCACTTCCGCCACCGTCGAAAGGGTTGGGCAATCGTGCCCACGCTCGTTGGTTTTACCTTATACGGAGGGCCAATACGCTGCTGCCGTGTGTGACAACATGCTGGGGGGTGCTCCGCTGCTGTCAGGCGTCCCGGCACAGGCCACCCTCCAACTTCATCAAGAAACCAGCCAACGGCTTGACGTTGGCAGCAACGACTTGATCGACAGTGCCCCGCAGCCGGGCGCACTCAATGCTCCTGTGGCGGGCACGGGTGAACAAGCTGCTCTCAACGCCGGCAACGGCTCGGAGTGGATGAAAGACGTACCTCGCGCCGCTGGGGAGGACTTTGATTTGCTGCCGCAGAATGCAGGCCCAGGTATCCAGGTACAGGCCACCCCCCAACTTCCTCAGGGAGTCAGCCAGCGGCAGCAGGCCAGTTTCACATTTGCCGGTGGTCACAACAGCCGTCGGTCATGATGACCGTTGCCGGCGGAGGCGGCCCGCGGCAGCCTATAAACGTAGCTATAATAAACCTAGATAGACCTCCCCTAGTTGAAGAGATAAGAGCTTCTGCATGAACCGTTTATCATAGCTAGTGATATATTGTTGTTTGGTCAAGCGCATGCACTGTGGGAGGTGAACCCTAGGCAGGACGCTCCACACTACGTTAAAGTAGTGAAGTAGTTAGGGGCACAAAGGTGGCTAAACAAACGCACTGTTGGCCGCCACTCACTGGGAAAAGGGAGGATTGCATGCCCTTTATGTTGGCTGTTACGTATGAGAGACTGGTCTTGCCTGGTCCAGGTCACGGCTTCTCTGAGCGTCACCACGACCAAGCGTGGAGCTGGGGTTTGTATTGGGGTTTATCCCGACTTTATGACTGAAAATATGACTATGATATATTTCATTGCCGATGTTCCTCAAATAGCGTTAGAAATTATTTTTTACTTGCTTCAGGGCGTTGCTTCCTCTGGGCTGAACGAACTTGGCGGTACTAATGCCGTATAAATTCTATTCAAAGCCAACCGAAACTATCAACATCAATTGAATTGGCAAAATTGATAAGCTGATCAGTCGTAAGCCCGTCTTGCCAGCAAAACTCGTCCAAGGACAAGTGAGTTTCCAGTGATGGAGAATTGTCCATGTTAACCATGGACGATGATATTGTGGAGTTGGACAAATGAGAAGACGGATCCTCTGGTAACAGGGGGTTGTGTGGCACTGGATGTTGAACACATTCGACCGTGTCTATTTCTTCGGTAGACAGCAGATGAAAAATATCTTCCAGCTGCTGTAGCTCTGATTTGACCTTGACCGCTACCATGTTGCCACGTGATATCATTTCATCCAGCACGGCGTGACTACGCTGTGACCATTGTGAGTGGCCGTGCATCAGAGACCGATCCACGACGGGCGCCATCAAAAGAGTAATTGTAGATGTAAAGGTGGCATCGAGATCAAAGCGTAAGAAGCTCTCTTTGACAAGGTGTTAGTGAACTTCATAAGATTCCAGGCATCAAACAGGGGCTGACCTAGAAGGCTTTGCTCCTGCAAGGCTGAAAGAATGCCCAGTATCTACTGGGCGGAGTCGACACATAGCAGCAACAAAGTCCTGACACTTTTCGGCTGTGTTGCATAGATCAAATTCACATCGGACCGATTTATTCTCGAATGCAGGAAAGTGTAAAGCAGCGGTCTCGTGGCGACGACGATGCATTGCAGAGTGAGTTAGAAAGCGGTGCGCAGAAAGAGGATTATGACTGGACATATCTGATGATGCAACAGATGCAGAGAAGCGGAAAGTCGCGAGATGCCTTGCATTGACTTGTGCCTGTGTATGGAAAACGAGGTGTTCAGCTGATCGGTAACTTTTGCAATGCTCTTCAAAACGTCTTTCGTGGTGCTCAAGAATTGCTTGCCAAGACGGCCTTTGGCACCATACACGTCTGAGCTTCATGTTAGCAGCCCCCCCGACGCAGGAAATGTGAGGGCTAACCATTGAGTATTTGACCTAGTACCTGGGAAAGCTTTATGTGAACATCGAGGGCTTTTAATTTCTGAGGGTTTCCTGGGAAACTGGGTAGCGTAGCATTTATTGATTCGTCGGCAATGGCCATTGGTACGCCCATGAGGGCCGACATTTGGCGATCAAGAATGTAGACTGTCCACCAGACACGGCGGCATCGCTCGGCTCGCGCGTTATCCACATGCTGAATGTGCATCTCTGTGTGCATGCCGTCCTCAAGGGCCACGCGTAGAGCCTGACCAATCTTCCTTCTGTAAGCGACAGAGTTGAGTGGCTTTGAGTATAACTTACCATACGATAAGCCGCTCCTCGAAAGTCGAGGCAGTGCAGATATAGAGCAGCACAGCACATGACTTGAATGAGTTCCACATAATCATCAACTGCAAAGTAGAAATTGGGAAGATGTCTCATGGCCAGGATGAAGAACTCTGCACCTGGTGGCTTGCGTCCTCTACTAGGTTGGGCCACGAATGCCTTACCAAAGGCAAGAATGAGTAGGTAATGGACATACCAGAGGCCTGGTTGACCGAGCTCGTCCTCGTGATGTAGGGAAAACTTTTGCATGAAAATTTCCTCATCGAAAAGATGAAATAAATGCCCGCAGTGGAACTTTACAGAGTTGATGAGGTGGCTCGCATAATCCATCGAAGGGAGGACAACGTGCTCAGCATCCAGCTGGGAGGGTGGGTGATGCTTTCCATCCCACCCCAAATCATACGATTTGCCATCAAAAAGAAGATTGTCTGCAGGAAGAGGTGCGCGCATGACCTTTTCATAAGCCATGACAAGCACTCGTCGCCCAAAAGACCAGTTGGATGACGTTCCCAGGTGTGCTATGAAAACATGCCAGTCAGATTTGCCTGACAGAAATGGGTTGAAGAAGGCTTACCTGGTCGGCCGGTTGTATCGGAGAAATAAGTAGAACACTCTATGGCAAGGGGGTTGGTGAGGGATACGCCTGGTGACTCCCGAGGAGAAGTCGGACTGCATTGTGTTGGGGTGGAGATCGATATGTCCTGTTCTGTTTGCTGGATTGGGCTCGATCGGTCCTCGCCATCACCTGTAGAAACCCCAATGACTTCATCTGCTCAAATGTTCAGTAATTTTTAGACAGCACTGCCATAGTAAATTGACCTTGTTGAATTTGGTTTTCCGTGTTTTCCCGTTGGTGGCGAGCTGCCCTCGAGGTCTTCTCGTGAACAGTCTTCCGCAATTCATCGTGGGTTGCTTTCGATTCGAGCTTACGTATATATCTAGTCGCAAATCCTGAGCATCAAAAGCATTGCAAACTCTAATTGCTTACCCCTTGGCCACGAGAATCTTTCGTGCGCTACTGTCGAGGTGGCATGTCACTTGCCGCTTGACGCATCGTTGACAAGGAAATGAGCCAGTGCATTTGACCTTTTGCTGGCGGCACCTAGCACAGCTTCGGCGGCGCATCGAGTCAGTGAGCCTTGCTAATCTTCAAGAAGAAGCAGGACGACTTACGCCATGGGTGCCCGCCTTTTCACCCGGCGTTGATGGTCCATGATCATTCAAAACATGCAAGTAACGGAGTATCGCTGAATCATGGGAGGCGGTCTCATCCGGTCTCATGCATTTTATCCGGTGCCGATCCGACTGCCTTGATCGGCTCAAAGCTCGGGATCTTTCCCGACATTGAGCGGGGATTGTACTAGTGTGCGATCTCTGCATTCCCATTGGACCACGGGCCGATCAGAAGCCGACGGCCTGCCGATAAAATCCCACCTCGCCGAGATCGCGTTTTCTCAGCTGATTGGCTAATCCTGCCGACTTTGACTTTTGTTGGATGAAGAAAAACAGCCCTTCGTTCGGATTCGACTCGACGATAGGACCGGGTCTTTGTACAACAGTATGGTATTCTGCCGTAGTATGCATGTTCGCCAATCGGTTCTAGCCGACATACGGCATGTCTCTATACTCCGACATTCAGTTTCTAATCATCGGTAACTTGAGTCGGAGCAGATTCAGATTATGTGAACCGACCAACTATTCCTCAAATACCCCTAGTTTAGTATTTCATCGTAGATATAAAGCAAGCCACAGCTGTTCCAAAATCTTCAACAGATAATCACTCCTCTCCATCAAGGCTGAATCATGAATTTGATAATTATCGGTTACGTAGCTTCAGCTGCACTTTGTTACTACATTATCGTTTCCATATGTGAACACGTATCTTCCCCATTGCGAGACATCCCTGGTCCATTTTGGGCCAGGTTTTCGCGCTTTTGGTATTTCTACAAATCCTACGCTGGTGATTTCCACCGTGAAAACATCACCCTTCACCGAAAACACGGCCGGATCGTTCGGGTTGCTCCCAAGACCTACTCAATATCTGAACCGGACAAAGCGGTGTACGGAGCAGGCAGCCTCTTCGCAAAAGCCCCTTGGTACGAAGCATGGAAACACCCAGACAGTATGACGTTATTCGCAGACATCAATGCCAAACGGCACAACGAATCACGGCGTAGATTGCAAAACCTCTACAGCTTATCATCACTTGTCTCATACGAAGCTCCAATCAACGACTGCAACGCTTTATTCTATCAGAAACTTCAAAACTTCGCTAGCACTGGGGAAATTATCAATCTTACTTATTGGCTTCAATGTTATGCATTTGATGCAGTGGGGTGTATCACTTTCTCAAAAAGATTTGGATTCCTGGATGAAGGTGAAGATATCGGCGGGATGATACAGGCCAATTCGCAACTACTTCTCTACTCGACATGCGCCGGCGTCTACCCGAAATTCCATCCGTACATATACCCTCTTCTGGAGAAACTCCCTACATCTGGAGCTGCCGGCCTAACTAAAATTACAACTGCGGTCCGCAGCATGATTGCCGCTCGGATGCAAGCTAGAGCTAGCGACAAACCGGAGTCACCTGACCATGAGGTCTCAAACAGCAATGACGCACCCGAAGATTTCCTCGATAAGATTCTAAACGCGAAGGACGCCGATCCTGGCAAAATCACCGATGCTCATATATTCATGCTGGGATGGGGCAATATCAGTGCCGGAAGTGACACAACTGGAGTGAGCCTGTCGGCTATTCTGTATTACTTGATTCGACACCCACCAGCTATGCAGCGCCTTGTTGCAGAGGTGCAGGCTGCTAGAGGTGACTTCAGGGGTGCAGATTTCAGTGTTCCTTTCAAGGAAGCTCAAAATATGCCATACTTGCAAGCATGTATTAAGGAAGGGATGCGGCTTCACTCCGCCACCGGTCTGCCTCTGTGGCGTGTCGTCCCAAAAGGAGGGGCCCAGGTTTGCGGTCGCTTTTTCCCCGAAGGAAATGTCGTTGGAATCAACACATGGGTTGCACACTATAATGAAGATGTATTTGGCGCCGATGCTGATAAATTTAGGCCTGAGAGATGGCTCGAGGCGTCTCCAGATCAGTTGAAAACCATGGGGAGGTACTTCATTCCTTTTGGGACAGGTTCCAGGACATGCATCGGGAGGCATATCTCAATGCTAGAGGTGTCTAAACTGCTCCCAGTCTTGGTTCAAAACTTCGAATTTGAGCTTATGGGTATTGGGGGCGAGTGGAAGACGCGGAATCATTGGTTCGTGATGCCTCTGGAATTCAATGTAAAGATTAAAGCCAAGGGTTGATTCATCATGATGGATCTACTAAGCCAGGTTGCAGAATTAGGAATGCTTACAGTGATTGAATACACAATTGTTTTGATGAAATTATAGCGGCCAAGAATGCCAAGAAGTGCGGGTGTTTAGGTGATTCCACGGGCAGGCTCCTTCAAATTCGCCACAAAGATAGCCAACAACAACAACCTGTAAACCCTCACCTCAAGAGACTTAGGGGCTCTCAGCCCAGAAGATTTAGACTACAGTATTTTAATTTATTCCTTGTTTTCTTGATGCCCAATTCACAATCATGTTGATCATTTGAGTTGATCAGATCAACTGCTCTTTGCCCCTTCTACATTCACCCCTCGAACTTCAGCTGATTCCGAGACAGTCGACCTGACCTAACCTATAGGATAGCAACGTGGGTTTGGTGCCAATTCCCTCCGTCAAACTAATCAAACCCTCTATTATAGAGAAAGGGTTATTGCCAATAGGGTGTAACTTAGCTTTCAATACAGTTTGATTACCGTCAAATGATGTGCTTGATCAATTGACCTATCATCCGACGTAATACACCTTTTGTTATTGCTCAGATCCAGCGTGCCTGATCCCGCCCGCAAATATAAACCCCACGGCGATATAATATTATCTTATCCATTACCTACTACAGCCGTCTACGTTGCCCATTAGATACCCGGCGAGATTATGCTATCTCTTGGTTTAACTCGCAGGTTTAGACCAGACTGTTACAAAAATGGCCAATCTTGGTTGGACCAACGCACATTGTTTGAAACGTGTTGTGGGCCATGTCGACTTGTTTCAAACGCTTTCTCGGGTTTGTGAAAAATGCCGCTCCACTAGACAGTGTATAGCAGTGCTACATATTTCCACATCACATGCGTTTATGACCATGCCCGTTTCATCATCCACTTCCCTTAAGGGGCGCGATAATGACACAACCGTTCCCGTTAGCCTTCCCGTGTCTTGCGCCGTCTCACAGAGTGGGGCTTCCAGACTGTCACCGATTGGCTGGTTCGCGAGCTTTGGCATGTCATTGGCTAGCCATACTCCGCGCCCAAGATCCTCCACACCGAGCACTGCCAGGTTGGAAAATGACATGCAAAGACGTAAAAGGAGGCGGATGGTAGATCCTTAAGTCCGGAGAACGCAGTGGACATGGGAAAGTAGTTTGTGTATAAATTGGTGCTGCATTCCCTTGTAGTTCCATCATTCTGCCTACTCAGTCAATACCGTCTTGTCCCAGAAGCAAATACTGCAACACTTCAAACAAATATCTTTTCTCATCTCACATTCAACTTCCAATATGCCTGAAATAACGTACAACTTCAATCCTGAGACTGAGGTCCCCTCTCAAGAGGGCAAAGTCATCTTCATCACAGGTGCCAACACTGGCCTGGGCAAGCACACTGCCATAGAGCTTGCCAAACGTGGCCCAGAGCACATCTTCATGGCCAGCAGAAACCTGCAAAAAGGTGAAGCTGCCGTGAAAGAGGCTCAAAGCGGAGCTACTCTTGGCACTTCCGTGTCAAACCTCGAGCTGGACCTCACCTCCTTTGACAGCATCAAGAAGGCCGTTCAGGATTTCTTAGCCGTCTCGGACAGGCTCGACATTCTGTACCTGAACGCAGGTGTCCTGGGTATTCCGGCGGCGCTTACCAATGAAGGGTACGAGGTTCAAATGGGCACCAATCACGTTGGCCATGCTGCCCTACTGAAGCTGCTTACGCCCATCCTTCTCAAGACAGCCGCCTCTGGCGCCAAGCCCCGCGTGATTAGCGTTTCTTCTCGCGGATACACGTACTGCGACCCGCCGCGCATCGCCTTTGACTCCCTTGAGAGCATCGACGCACCTATCCAGAGTATTCAGCGATACACCCAGAGCAAATTGGCCAATCTTCTTTATGCCCGCCAATATGCGGCCCACTACCCCCAGATCATCTCTGCGTCAATCACTCCCGGAGAAGTGGACACTGAGTTATTCAAGAGAGAGCCAGGCGACGACGGCATCAAACATTTGCAGACGGAGATTGCACCCAATGTGGTGGGCAGCATCGAAGAGGGTGTGAAGAATCATCTTTGGGTGGGAACAAACCAAAATGTGGAGAGCGGCAAGTATTACGAGCCGGTTGGCGAAGGGGACAACTTGGTCAGCCCGGGTACGGATGATGAGCAAGCCAAAGAACTCTGGGATTGGACCCAGAAGCAGCTTGAGAAGCACGGTATTTAAACGTGGCGAGGTGCAGGTACCATGTATTTATCGTGTACTTTATTTAGTCTAAATATTACATTTGGGCCTAGTGGAAACCGTTATAGGCCTTCTCTGCAGAATAAAAAGTGTTGCCCTGATTGAAATAAACCCAAGTGTTTGTTACCGAGTCGCAGTGTCGCGTCAATATTTCTCCAGGTCGGTGGCATGTGATTGTAGTCTTCTCCCCAGGTCCGTTGGGGAGCAAGACCTCTATTCTGTTGATTCTGTTCACTTCGGAGACAACTGGCGGCTCCAAATCCATCTCAGTGACAAATCTTGTTGGATCAAACTTTGGGTCCGCAGACAGCGCCTTGTGCGAATCAGGGTCCTCAAGACATAAAATTTCTCCCGCAATGGTAGACGCCGTTCTAGCATCCCAGATCGCTTCTCTCGTTACCGTAAGCCTGAGAAGCTTAATCGCCTGTAGTCGAATGCGAGACACGCGGCACTTGATCGCGACAAAATACAACGGCACGATCCACCCTCTATCAGTAATAAACGGGATCGCATCATCAATGTGTTCTAGGTGCGTATCTTTAAAGTCCGTGGTGAAGATTTCTTCGCGAAGGGTTAATGAATGGTTTATGATGGCCATGAATTTATCTGTATGATCATCAAACGCCGTTTCACCGCTAGGATGAAGACAAGCACTGGCCATGATGTATGTCAAGAGGTAGTAAATGTTGAGCACGCGGTACGCCATGGGCCCACTGAAACCCATTTGTGCTACAAGAGAGACCCTCGATACCTTGAAGATCCTCAGCCAAGATGAAAGCTGTGTCTGGATACGTCGCTTATGGTCAAGTAATTCGTCAGGAGGTTGTATGGCGGTCAAGTCGATAGCATTGGCTCGCTGCCATTGTTGCATTATTTGCAGAGCGTCGCTGAGCAACCAATCTAGCCGTTTTCTCGCCTGCACCATGGATTCAAACATGGCAGGGAGCGGGTACGTGTCAAAGCTCTGCCTTATTTTGTACAGTCCCGTGACACCTCTCCCAAGGAGAATGCAATTTAGATTCATGTTTGCAAATGCGTCCAGTAGTTTAGTGTCGACGTCGTCGCGGTTTGCATCCAGATTGATGGTGCGATCTTCGGAAGCTACTAGGTCGCCAATGAGTCTCATGCCGTTCTGAAGATGTTTTTCGCCGGTCCTGTAGTGGCCCAATAAGAATTCCATGGATGTAAATATCATGCAAATGATTAGCACGATCCGGACTGATGTCCTTTTCTTGTCGAGAAAATATGGTTGGAGCTGACGAATGGCGATGTTGTAATGTTTCAAAATGACCATTTCTGGTGCATGTGGGAGGTCGTTTACACCTCTCTTCAAAATGTCTTCAAGGTCCCCGAGTCGGTGGGCGGAGCCAAGGGCAATTGCAGCGTGAAGAACCGCTGGCTCATCGCAGCACCCTTGGAGAACCAGGCCATCCCAGAAGGTTGACTGGAAGAGGCCCGGAATTTTTTTGACAGTACGATGACAAAACCATGCAAAGTATGTTTTGTCATCATCACTTAGAGAGCAATTGACTGTAGAAAACGAGGCATGGGTCAACGGTAGTCGCCGATGCGGGAGGTTCGGTTCGGTACCCCCGCGACCGCTCCAGATCCCATAGCCGTCACACTTGCGACCGGTTGAGGTACACTTCCGACAAGCGGGCCTTGACTCATCACATTTAATTCTCCGGATTCTAACGCGGAGGCGCCAATTGTTAGCAGGGAAGAAGGGCGACGCACTCGTGGTATACTCACTTGCAGGTACGGCAGCCGGTCCTGGCTCGGGCCTGCTTGCAGCCTCTGGCCGCTGGAGTGCCAGGCATAGTAAGGCCTGGAGAATGGGACGCAAACCAAGCGAGAGTTAATCTCAACGGGAAAAGTCGAGCGCGCCAAATTGTAGTTCCAAGATGGCCGTCGAGCCGCAAGAGGTAACATGTGGCGAGTGATCCCGAGGACAGAACCCGCTGGCTGCCGCACTGGGTGAGACGAAAATGACTCCACCGGGGAGCTGTGGGCGACTCCGATTTGGTGGTTCGCGTACTCTGTGAGCTAATTGGCTGGCCATGGCTAGCGCCTCCTCTAACAGGTCAGCATAAACGCCGTTATCCCCGGCTTCGTCACGGCCTCACCGGCACGTGTTGAGAAAGTTGCTAAATCACATGTGCTGGAGAGGACGGATCTATGCGATACTGGCGGAGGGTATTCGCGGAAATGTATGCAAAACGTCAAATTCATACGCTCTGCGTATTTTCATGTGTGGGCTAATATTTTACTCATGACCACTTTAAGACTTGCGCTTTCATGGTATGCGAAGAAAGAATATTCCTTGCGAATGCTGAAAATTGAGACATTGGGATCGAAGTGCATTGCGACATGAAGAAATCTTTTACGTATAAAGGGTTATGTCTGTAATTGTAATGGAGTGCCGCATTGGCGCCGGTGAGTTGCCGGTGTATACCATTGATTCCTATTCTTAGCCGTAGTAAAATTGTTGGCCTGGACTAGGGTGTTGCAAGAACTTCCAAAAGTTTCTGTTACACTTGAGAGTCGAGAATTGGATGGGAGCTATGAGTCTCTATCGTTGTGGCGGACAAGGCGAAGCCGTCCCTAGCTGAAAGGATGGGCATTGCAGCTTATCAACTCGGGTATTCGGCAAGGACATTCTCGGTTCTGAGTGACATCCAGTGAGATCCAATCAGCCGGGATTGAGTGTGTACCCTGTCGAAAACCAACCAATCAACCACACCATATCATCCAGCCATACTGTCTAGCGCATAGTAAGACAATTAATGCTTGCAAGGATTTTGAATTCTTTCGTCCGTTCTCGGCATCCGTCCAGGCCGTCCAGAAACAATGTCTAAGACCACCCTGATTCACCCAACACATGTGTACGCCACTAGTTCTGTCACGATGATCTAGCATGTTGTAGAAAAAACAAAGTTATGGAACTAAGGTATTTTCTGGACAAACTCAATGCAGGTTTAAGTTGAAAATTGATTCACATTGAAGGCGGGACGGGACCATGTGAGTTAAGCGAAGCTCGTGCGATGCGCCATCATGATCTTTGGACGGGCAAGACGCCACTATCTATTTATTTTACAGTTTTTGAACTGCATACAAAAGTAAAGTGGACGAATCACCACGCGCTGGGTAAAATACTGTTTAAAAAAACATCATCTTCTGCATCAAAAGTTCATGAAGGGGCTCGACATAGCTTGCAGCTCGCAGCCAGTGTCGGGGAAACGACTTGTCATTTTCCACAAAGTCGTTGGCGTCAATGGCGCAAGGGATGTCCAGCACATCTCAGCTCGCAACGACCTGTTTGGATGGTGGCGAGCTTTCACTTTAGTGGCTTGTTATAGGCCCTGCCGCCACTTCAGCCCCGCAACAAATGACAGGGTTCTAGACAACAGTCGTGCCGATGGGTGAGACCAGCCGGTCACTTGCGCTAAAAGCGCTCTTGGAAACGATTTACTTAACAAAGTGATTGCCTGAGCCGGTGATCCTCTTTTTTCCAACGGACTGTTTCTTCTTCATCGACGTCGACTAGACCCAATTCACGCGGTAGGTATCTAGCACAACACCGTGCACGATGGCGCCATCCGGACATGACACCGACAATTGGTACAAAACTCCGCTCCCCGCCAAGGTGATTAGCTTGGTCATGGAAATAATGACAGCATGCGTTTTATCCGGCCTAATCACACAGAGGTGGTCGGTCTGCAAAGATTGGAGAAGGCTCCCGTACATTTTGTGGCTCGTGTTTCTCATATACGGCTTCTCCCTAATGTATGCATTTGCATCGATTTTTATGCAGTACGTCATTGGCGTTGGCAGCAGTGAAACAGCCTGCAAGGCGACTGTCATCTGGTGTCCCACAGTCTATCTACTGAGCAAAGTAAGCGCGGGTGACCAGCTAGAATCATTTGCCTTACACAATTTAACGTTATTAGGCTGTGAGTGTTTGGTATCTTTCTCGCGGTACCGCGACCATTGACAGGACTAGTGCGTGTATCTATTTTTGGTAGATCGAGCGGTGAGTGTTCGGTAATTTTATACTTCAGACAGCTGGCTCTAAACATTTTAGCATATCATACGCAGCACGAAGAAGCCGCGATTGAGATCAAAACTATACTTGTTCAATACGTTTTTTGCGTTGAGTATGTCATGAATGCCACTGAAACCAAGGGTGTTCTCCAAGCTTACCATTGAATTTTTAAGTTATATTTGGGTCACTAAGTATTTATAATATTGCCGAGTAGGTGAAACCAGTTCGCCAGCCGTCAGAGGTTGCTAACAAGGCTTAGTGCTACATATGACATGTATGGAGGTGGGTGTCGTATTACCTTCCGATGGAAGTCTATGATACCAATCACAATTGTTGACGCTGTGACCAACGTATGTCGACGTTAGTTGGTTCTGCGATCATGGCTAATCTCATTGCAGCTCTACCTTACACTGTTGTTTCTGCAGCCCCTTCTCAGTATGTTCGATAACAAATTCACTGTGTCTGTATCCCAGCTGACCTTTACTCAACTCAGGCACTTATTCAGTTCGCTGGCACTTTTGGTTTCCCAACAAATACGGACTGCCCGGTATAGATTGTACAATGAACCCACCCAACAGAAAGTTGAGGACGTTAGCATTACGGACTTTTGCAGGGTCGCTTCTAACATTGGCAATCAGTCTTGTGTAGGTTGATTCACGCTCCTCCTGGAATATCCAGCCGCTAAAGATAATGCAGGAACTACTTAACGCTTATTGGGCTGCATGGAGAGGTCGCCTGGCTGTGTCTGACATGTTGTACCACAGATAGTCAGTCTCATTGCCCTATATTCCCCTTCGATCAACATCCACAATACTAACACCGGTTCAATTATGTTTAGTTCTCTTCTGCGCCCTGGTTATTCATTGGATGATATCAGTTGACAGCCATACGGAGAAAACGACCAACGCGACAATGTCCCGAGGTGTTGATGATAGCCGTGCCTCATTTTTGTCAAGGGAGGCATGCAACGTACGCAAGCCAAACGCGATTCATACATTTTGACTGGGAAAATACCTCAAAAGTTTGGGCTTTCGTATTACCAAATAATTGGAGATGTTGATTTTGATGGATTACGCATGATTTGTTACTATGTGGGCTGACTTTTTGCATAATGAACTTGGCTGGAGCGCTTATAACCCAGCTTACTACCGTAATAAATATTAGACTTTTGTAGGGGAAACATCCTCTGTAAATTTTCCACGAGCTGTCACTTTCGGTCCCTCTCCCAATGCATTGGCAAAGCTGGGATTCTATTGGATCCATGTCCCAACCATTATCTGAGAACTGCTAGAATCAAATGAAGGGGAAATATGCGATGGTTTTCTGGACCACTGTGGGTATCTTCGAAGGCTAAAGAAGATTTTCGTAGGGAGGAAAGCTATACGATACTATCGGACTGTTTGCTCATGGCTTTCTGCTTCAGATGATCGCAAATAGTGAGGAGAGGGGTTGACAATACCAAGGCAGCTTTATGGTCTGAAAAGCGGACCCTTAGAGATGAGAATCTACCACATTGCCGCTGTGAACATATAATCAAAATATTTAAATTACGCGCCGCAGAGATGTAGTATTCGCTAGCGGTCACCAACTCTGGTCTGTATGACATCGCATTTATGACTAAAGTGGGCCATGCTCGTGCTGAGCGCGATGTAAGATTGAATTCCATACCGCTATAAGCCGGTTTCTGTACTATTACTGATTTCATTCTTCCCAGTTCCGCTGGCTTGCTAAGCGGTGCTGCATCAACTGCAACAACCCTTACGCCCACTGCCGCTCCAATGACAAGCGCGAGGGTTTCGACACGGAAAGAGAGGCGCTTTTTGACAACGAAAAGCGCTGCTGCATCAATTGCTCGAACCCATGTGCCAACTGCAGTGGAAAGGGACCCGGAGGACAGACTTGTGGAGCCCGCAAGCGAGATGAGGGCGTTTCCCAATGGCCCGCCAAACGGTGCTGCATCAATTGCACCAACCCACACGCCCGATGCGGAACGAACAATAAGCGCGAGGTGACAGACACGCTCGAAGATGCCTTGTTTCTCGCAAACTAGAGAGTTCTCCCATTCCGGAATTTGGATGCTTGTACCAGTCTTGAGCAAGCATCTTGTGGTCGAATGTTGATTTGTGGTGGATAGCATCACACAAGGTGAAGGGTTTCGACTCGGCTCACTGTATTTCAAGGGGATATTGCAAGGCGAGTGGCATATTTTTAAGATTTTCGAAGTTATTTATACTATGTAAAGCACCAATGTCTTTAGAAAAGAGAGAGAATGAATATTTTAGATGTGTTGTTCATATGAAGTGAAGTCCGGCATGATGGGAAGGATATATATTTTGTACTACCGCATCCTTTTGCATCAAATTAGCCATGATAAAATTGCTTAAACCACCCTATCAATCTTGAATCCTCCTGGGACGCGCGTCTGGAAGAAACCTGTGGGATCGAATGTGGCGGCTACATCACGCAAGTGCTGAACTTGGCTGGCACCGTAGCTCCCAAGAGGATCCTGGCTGACGTCGGCGTAATTGAGGTAGATGAAATCCACATCACCACTCGCAGACTTGGAAAACTCCTTGATCTTGGTCGACATTTCGAATAATAGTGACTGCGCGACGGCAAGAGCCGCATCGTCGGAGCTGACACTCACACCAGCTGTCCACAGCACAGCGTTGTGCTCCCAGTTTTCGATTCCGAGCGAGTTGCCACCTTTCTGCTGTCCAATCTTCCCAAAATACGACGGGATCGGTTGGAAAAACATCATGGTCGTAAAGTTGTCGGCTCCGATCGATTGCTTTAGAGATTCAACATAATTATCATGGAGCTTAGCGCAGTAACGGAGAATTTTCGGGTTATTCTTAAAAGTGAGTGTTGACTCGGCGTTCCTAAAATGGTTGGGTTAGTGGCAATATGGGAATACTTGTGTCTCAATTTTACGTACCTCGTTCCCCCAGGTACTTGGGAGCCAGCAGCTGCTTCAGCCATGGTCTGCAGGACAGTTTTGTTGTAAATTGCTGGTAGACTGCTGAGACTGTCAAAGCTCGTGTGTGCATTCTCGTTGCCTGCTGTGTTGACATAAATGGTGCCGATAGAGGTGGACTGGGTAATGGATGTGTTGTGCGTCAAAAAGGCAACCAAGGCATTGTCGCCAAGGGACTCGTTGTGATTGGCGAAATCAACCACGGTATCAATAACCTTGTCGGAATAATTTCCAGTCAAGTATCGAAGTTCATAAAACATATTCCTGGTAGGGATGGCCTCCAGATCGAACCGAGTCACGATGCCAAAGTTGCCGCTTCCTCCTTTGAGAGCTCTCCACAAATCTGGATTGCTCGTTGCATTGGCGTTGATGACGCTGCCATTTGCAAGCACCACTTCGTGGTTGATGACGGCATCACAACCAAAACCATATTTACCAGAAAAGAAGGAATTCCCACCTCCGAGGAGGAATCCACCAACACCAACACCTCCATCACGACCTCCGGCAGCAGTGACGCCTTGGTCCTGGAGGCTGGCAAAGACATGCATCCAGCGTCCACCGGGCTCTATTCTGGCTGTGTTTGTGCCCTTGTCATAGTGAGATGAATTCATCATGCTCAGGTCGATGGTGACGCCATAGTCAAGGTTGTTGCCTGAGTTGCTGTGACCACCGCTTCGCACGGCAATGTGCCAGTCACCAGCTCCTCGGCCAGCATGCTCCAAAGCGACCAGGGTCAATGAAACTTCGTCAGTAGTTCGGGGTAAAACAATGCACCACGGGTGTAAGCGGGCATTTTTGGCCCACCAGGTCTGGACTTGCGGTTCATAGTCGGCATCGGTTGGAAGCAATAGTCGGTCGCCCAAGCCAGCAGCCAGCAATGCATCGCACTAAGAAAAGTCAGAAGGAAATTGGGTTCCAAGTACGATACTCACAGGTGGAGTTCCAGGTTTGGACAAATTGAACAGCGTTGCATTGTCGGCAGTCGATGCGATCGCTGAAGCATGCAATGCAGTGACCAGCCCAGCAAGGAAGCTTTGTCTAAGGGAGCGTGAGAGCATGTTGATGCGGAAAAAAGAGAACATGTGCGATAATGAGAATATTCTTCAATTCAAAAATGGCAGTACTGATGATGCAGTGAGATGTAGGTAAGTCCCTCCATCGCGAATACTTTATACCTTCAACCTGTGGTGAATCGAGGCTTGCGAAGTTGCTGTCGGTGGCCGAGGACCCGCGAATTCAACTATGACGCAAGGTTGAGCGCTTCCGTAATTGCATAGCCAATCTCAATCCAACTATCGTACTGGCGTGCCTTGTGCCTAGTAATGTCTCCGGCTCATTTCTGATTTCTGTCGACGCCATGCTGACGGTTCCTCGGGCCCGATAGCGGGCAACTCAGTTGTGTTCACCGGAAACAGAACGGAGATAAGCACCTTGGCCACGCCGGGATTCGTTCTTTCGCTGTCGTTTTGGCACTGCGAGATACTCGTCGGCTGGGTGGGGCCTTATTTTAGTAAAATAAAACACGCTGCTGCACTGCAATTTTAGCGCATCGGGGCCTCGGGTCCGAGATTACTCAGCGCACTCTGCACGTCCGGCCAGTATTTGTGCATGTCAATTCTTCGGTTATGGCTTGGGAATCATTGACTTCTGTTTTCCGCCATGATCCAGAAGGTCATTAATAATCAATCAAATCAAATTTATTTACACCCTAGCCCCAGCAAATGATTCTAATCAAAGCCTCCCGTCAAATGGCATGTATGGCTCGATGAACGACGCCATTGCGCTGGCATCAACTCCCAACTCAAATTCATTCAAAACGCTGTCCCAATCCTGCGGCGCCATTGTATGCTCATATGACAGCGTTTCTGGTTCCCCCGCTTGCATGCGAAAACTTGAGTCGATTATGTCACCCGCGTCTGGGCCTTCGTTTGCTTCTGGAAGCGACAAATCACCCGTGAGACCGGTTTGCCTGGAAATAGAAATTCTGGCAAGCTGTTGAAACGCCTCGCAAACATCGAAAAGCTTTTTGCAAGATGCCGAAACACTGGCAATAGGGCTTATTGCTGACAAGACGGCAGACATGAGCTCAAGATCCGTCTCGGATCCTGATGCGACCGTGTTTCCCGCGAGCACCACGAAACACGCAAATGGAACCAGCGAGAAAAGTCTGCAGTAAAATTAGATGGCGTCATGTTATTCCCAGTCGAGGCACCTACATGCTGAGGAACCTTGTCCAACCAGTCGGTCTTTGCTGGCCAAACGTTTCATGAGCCTGCACGATTGTCAATAAAGCCTGGCGCGCTGCCTCAACACAAGCATCGTTGCATTTTAGAGGATTTGAAGTCGCTTCTTCGCATGGAATCACTCGATATGCAATCGTCACAAGGCAATGCATACTGATGTCCATGAGCAGGCTTGTGCTTTGGAACATTTCGTCGAGATGTGAGCCATCGCAAAGCAGCTGTAAACGTTAGGACAGGCCACGACCAAAAATAATTCGGAGCATATATCGAACCTTTTTTATATCACTATTGACCTGAGCGAGTCGGGAGGCAAAGGATTTGGCGTTCTCAATTCGGGCGCGTTGTGATTCTCGCTGTGCCATGGCGGAGAACAGCTTGAAATGCATCTCGCCTGCAATTACTGCATGCTCGAAAATCCCAGCATATAAACTATCCCAAGTCAGATGATTGGTTTATAAAAAAGAAATCTCAAACCACTCACTACCCAGAAGGATCTTGTACGTCCTGCAAAGATGGCCGCTCAGTGCTGATGTCATATTGGTGGATTGAGGGGGTCCTCCCGAGGGTAAAGGCCATGCCTTGATCCCAAACATACACGTGCCAGAAGATTTTACTCCTTTT
Source organism: Calonectria pauciramosa (assembly GCA_017140785.1). Classification (NCBI taxonomy): domain Eukaryota; kingdom Fungi; phylum Ascomycota; class Sordariomycetes; order Hypocreales; family Nectriaceae; genus Calonectria; species Calonectria pauciramosa. The sequence continues at coordinate 387,874 of JAACIZ010000025.1, read as the reverse complement.
CAAATTCTCTGACGACCTGGTGCCCTTTGCAAGGCGGTGCCAGCCAAGGTCAATGCACATTCTTGCAGCTGCTGAGAGAAGCCTCCACGCCAGTGCGCTTCGCCCAGATTTGTTGCAGAATGTCGTCTTTTCAGTCAGCGCCATGCTCGACAAAGGCTCATTTCCACCTACCAATATTGCTAACGCTAGACATCCTTCCATAGAGGGATCTTGGCAGAGTCTGATAGACTGAATAGCGGCTTCAACGTTTGCCGTGAGAAGGCTCGCATGCGCCTGAACGTCCGACGCAGTGACCCCGACTTTATCGTAGTGTTGCTCTTCGAGTTCCGTAAAAAGATAGAACAGTCCCGCGTTGACAATTATCCAAGACATGATAGAGTAACCGCTGATAGCGAAGTAGACTTTTTGGCATAGTTCGCCAAAGTCCTGTTCATCAATAATGGGAACATCTGCAAAAAACTGTTGCCTTGTTGTCTGTGCTAGACGAAGTAGCCTGAGGGCATGGTCCAAGGGTGGAAGCGGCCTATCTTCCAGCTCGGGATACTGAGCCTGATTCAAAGTCGGCTGAGTGTCTTCGGGGCCGAGAGATTTGTCTCCGCCGGGAGCTACTTGTTGAACCACTTTGGTGGCACGCATCGCGTCAGACAAAGAAGTGTCTGCAGTGCTGGCCTAGAGATTCGAGGCAACATCCCGCAGCGCCATCGTAACACTTTGCACATGCGCCTTAAATGACGAATCCCCTCTATACCCTTCCGAAATGCCTGGCGCATCTAAGAGGTGGCTGCTGTTAACAGTGACTGGAGAGTCTCTTGACGAATGGTTAGGCCTTTCGCTTATTTGCAGCAGTTTTTGCATCATTCGCGAGACGTCCTGCAACGAGCGATCAACATTTTCCATCGCTTCATCGTAGCGAGTTGATATGAGAACCAGCTGTCGCTTTTCGGCATTGCGATGCGAGATGCCGCAGTTGAGCTCGGCCACCACACAACTCGAGCATGGTGAGCCACGGTCGCATTTGGTCTTTCACCGGTTCAGTATGACATACGTCATTGCTGCGAGGATCATCACACTTACCTTTCTGCTCTTGCAATTGTCACACTAAACACATCGGTCAGTTCTCAATTGGCCGACGAGGACAGCGCGCCCAAATTGGCAGACTCACAGCCGGGCGCTTTACGGTACTCCTAGCCTCCATTATTTGGTGTGAAATTCCCAGGCAGCCAAACAAATGCAGGGTTAGTTTTGTTGCGGGAAGGGAAGGGACAGATGACGCAGGCTGATGGGCTGACGGGCTGACGCAGGGCGGACCATCGTCGAGCCGAGTTTACAGGGGTCTGAGTCAGCGTGGCGGTGTTTAGTGTTCATTCGGTGAATATTTTGCATTAAATGTCATCCGTGCCTCGACTTTGTGAGTTCCCTCATGATAAATTTATCCCAAGAATGATGAATTACTAGCTTCCCATACAATGTACTAGAGGTAAGATGTGTATTGTGCTCTCCTCGTAAAAGGTTGATGACTTGGGTGAACTACCGTGCTGGTCGCGCGACTCTGGGGAATCGCGACAAAAAAACAACGCAACACTCAAAAATAATCCAAAGCTCATTACACGACCTACCGCCTATTAAAATTAGAGTGTTCTGATCCCCGTTATAAGTCCTTTCTCCTATCTTTATCCATATTCTTCTTGAGATTTCACCGGATGTCTCAACAAAATCCCACACAAGTAGTCGCCCACGCTAATTTAGGTATGTGCAGCAAGCTCTTTCGCGACGATAGAAAACAGAAATGGCAAAAGTCATGGCCAAAAATCCTTAGAAAAGTAGGACGAAACTCTTCATACATATGCTGTGCAGAAATACCCTCTAACCCTTTTTTCTTTTGCTGATTAGCAAAGATGGCATGGGACTAACTCAAAATTGTAACGAGTTTGAGATATCTAAAGCAATGGTTCAGTGCGAAGGCACACCTCTCCCAGAGCTACAGGAATTGAAAGTTTTCTGTAGACTCTATCAAGTATAATCCAGTGGTCTAGAGCAAATAATCCTGACCTCTTCAATGCGGAACACGCTCGATGGCATTCTCGAGTAACAACATTTTGGTTGCTTCATCCCCCCTCATTGTGGCCAGGTCTACTGCAGTGAGACCGCTTCTGCGTTTTGAGTTTGGATCAGCTCCCTTCTCAAGTAACATCCTTACTATTGCCTCATGGCCCCTTTCTGCAGCCGATAGCAATTCCTCTCCTCCCGGCTTAGCCCCATTGTCTAGCAATAGCTTTACCACTGCTTCATGGCCTTTCATTGCAGGCCATCGCAATACACCTTCTCTAAGTTGAGCTCCATTCTCAATCAGAAGCTTTACTATTGCCTCATGGCCGTTTTCTGCAGCCGATAGCAATGCGTCTTCTCCAAGCTTAGCTCCTTTCTCAATCAGCAGCTTTACTATTGCCTCATGGCCATTTTCTGCAGCCGATAGCAATGCATCTTCTCCAGGTTCAGCCCCATTTTCTAGCAATAGCTTTACTACTGCTCCATGGCCTTTCATTGCAGTCCATTGCAATGTGTCTTCCTCAAGTTTAGCTCCATTCTCAATCAGTAGCTTTACTGTTGCCTCATGGCCATTTTCTGCAGCCCATTGTAATGCATCTCCTCTAGGCCCAGCTTCATTCTCAATCAGCAGCTTTACTGTTGCTTCATGGCCATTCTCGGCAGCCAATTGTAATGCATCTTCTCCGGGCTTAGCCCCATTGTCAATCAGCAGCCTTACTATTGCCTCATGACCCCTTTGTGCAGCCAATGGCAATATATCTTCTCCTGGTTTAGCTCCATTCTCAATCAATAGCTTTACTATTGCCTCTTGGCCATTTTCTATCGCCCATCGTAGTCCATCTCCTCCAGCTTTAGCTCCATTCTCAATTAGTAACTTTACTATTGCCTCATGGCCATTTTCGGCAGCCAATTGCAATGCATATTCTCCAAGTTGAGCTCCATTCTCAATCAGCAGCTTTGCTATCCCCTCATGCCCATTGCGCGCCACTAACCTTAATGCTGGATGATAGTTGATCGATGCCTCGTTGAAACGGTTAGGTTTGCAACTTTCGTCAAGAAGTAGCTTCACTACAGCCTCATGTCCATTTTCCACCGCTCTGTTCAGGGCATTCTCGATGTCCTTGTCTGTCGCTGGGTTAGCACAAAGCAGCAGCGCTACCACTCCCCCATGGCCATTCGTTGCTGCCAATTCCAATGCTGTCACACCCATTCCGACCAAGCTAGGATCAGTCCCCTTCTCAAGTAGAAACTCTACTACTGTCTCGTGCCCGTTCTCGATAGCTGATGACAACACATTCCTTCCAGGCACTGCTCCATTGTTGACAAGAAGCTTGATAACTGCGAGGTGACCATTTTTGGTAGCCAACATCAATGCACTACTATCAAATTCAATGGCCTTCTCAAGCAGGACCTTCAATATTTCCTTACGGCCCAACTCCGCCGCCAATCCGACCGTCGTTGCATCGGGGCTGATACCTTCTTCAAACAGAAAATTCATGACTTTTTGATTTCCCTGCTTCACAGCATTTACTAGCGCTGACTGTTTTTTGACGACTTGATGGCTTTGACGAACACAGATATCATGTTCTATATATCTGAATTGGCTAGATTCAACCATATTGATGAGTTCCATTTTGTTTGCTTTTGCTTTAACAAAATACCCTTGTGTCTGTGATGTAGCCTTTATATAGATACCAACCCTCTTACTTGGGTTGTCATCCAGTGTGCAAGGAAGAATGGCCAGTCGAGTCCTCTGACAAGATGGCCGATCAATATCCATAAAGCAGAGCTTCAGGTGAATTCCTTTATTATTTATGGTTATTGCCTCACTTAAGACGTTGGAAGAATCTGCCGGAACTATCCGGCTTGAATTCGAGAATGCGGTTGGTGAAGGTGCCAGAAGGCTATCATAGCAATCAGATGATTCCCAAGCAAAAATGCTGTGGTCATCTGAGATCTTTATAATTTCTTCCTGAAGCCGGATAAATGCTTTTTCTCCTTCTCCGTATAGCATTGGCATATTGATGTTAAATATACCCATGAGGCAGTAAGCACGGTCCTCGATTCTTGTTGTATTCCGTTTCGAAGCCCATGACATTCTTTGCGCAATGCTAGCGCGCTCAAGATCCCGATTTAGAAGAATTTCTTGAGGGATACCCGTTATGTTCGATATTACGGTTTTTAAAGTAGACTTTGTACCAATTCTCTGCCAATTTTGGTCAAGAAAGATAACCATCGAAGGAGCAATAAGCTCTTGAAGAGTCCAGCCCCTCGTAAACCACCTTCATCCGTAGAGCGTTAGTGTTTCAAACTCATTTTGAGTGCAAAAGAAAAGAAGGAGAAAAACAAGCAAATATACTATTCGCGGTATTTATTTACCTGCTCTGGGAGAATTCTGGGCCAATAGCACCAGACTGATCGTGGATGACGCCAGAAGGCACATCGGCCAGATAAGCATAGCATATTGTGGCATCCTGGTACCAATGGTACATGGAGTTGATTGCTTCGGTGAGTTCTGCACTGCTTGATTTATCGATACAGCAAGTATCAATCCAAACATAGTCAAACCCGTCCCTTTTAGCGATATCGCATGCCATTTTGATCTTTTCATATCGGTCTCCAGTACAACGTTCGTCATTACCGATGTCCGCGAATACAACTTCGTCGCTCCCCCAGGTATGTGAAAGGATGGCGTAGAAGGGAAGATTGCTCTCCGGGAAATTAACGAAACGGCGAGTTTCTGTATCCAGTAGACGCATTTTGATGGTTAAAAATGGAGTGAAACAAGGTAGCTTTCAACTTTTAATCACTCAAGTTACGGGAATCCTCTTGTTGGCAGTGAGAGGAATAGAATCTAGGTTGCGATGCAGAGTCATTTGATGAGGGATTCTTGGGGCGGGGATGGGATTCAACACGTTAGGCAGCAACAATTAGTAAAATTGGCGCTACCCGTTCCCTTGTCGCGGTAATCATGCGCTACGACCGATTGAGCGAATTGATTGTACTGATTACTCTGATGAGGCACCCTGTGGTGTCTCGTCAGACTAGCTATTGAAGCGATCTTTGGCCCCTTACTAATCGGGTGGGGGGCGGGATTCGGTCTGCACAGCCTCCGACAACCCGGCTGGTCTGCGACCTTGCATTACCACGAGCAACGCTGTAATCAGATCAAGTAAAATAAATAAAAAGCAAAAAATGCAACTATTTGATTCGATGACTTGAATTTAAATGGCTTTTCAAGTCAAGCTCTCCAATGAAATGACTCTGCTTTTCAGTCGTTTCAGCCAAGCTCAATCAGCCACCACCATCACACGAGCCCTTGCCCGCCTCGCCGTATCTTGCGCTGTTGTAGCTGCCCAGACCACTACTCTTGACATTCTCTTCCCAGTTGAGGGCATCAAGACTGTATATGGTTTTATTGTTGATGTCAGGTCTGACACCACCACATACGCGGTGCATTGTGGCAAAGTCGTTGATAATGTCCAGTGCAAGATTATCGGAAAACCCAAACCGTAGTTGAGGGTCCTTCCACTTTTTCAATCCAATACTACTACACTGGAGACTCTGCAGTTCCTTACTTGTAAGTCTCATCTAAAAAGATTGTTGGGCCTGTTCGCTACTAATCAGTCGCCGCTCCATTAATCTAGCTCCGAGGATCTTGCATGCAACTTGGATCACAAGAAGATGTTAGCTACCTGTAACATCGATATTGCGTCTTCAGATACTAATTGTAGCATTACCACCCTCTCGTACGATGCTACCAAGATTGATATCTCGACTGGTATCATTCCTGCCATCATCACTTCGGGCGCTGACAAACTTTCTGGCTCGACAACCCCTGCACCGGCTGCAACCACTGGCTTCTCGGTGGCCTGCACTGGGTCCACGACCTCTGTGTCATCCCAAACCTCCACCCCGTCTAGCACGAGCGGTATTGAGCAGACAACTGCTCATAGCTCCCTTCTGATTGGGTTTGCTCTGGCACTTGGCACTGCGCTTATGCTCGCGTAAAAGGGACACATTGTGAGATAGGAAGCTTCGAACAGTACTAGATTCGTTTCTCACAGCACAGATTTAGGTTTAAGAAATAATTTGAAGAGTATCATTGATATGTTACCAAATTTAGCTATTGAGCGATAGTTCAACAGAATAGTGACAGAGCCTGCGTGTGATCATTTATTGCTCTAAACGGTGCTGCTCTACATTTTCCTTTCTTGACTCCGTAATGGAGTGCCAAAAATGGAGGCCAAGCTTGAGTAGAACCAATTTGAAAGTCCCCATAAGACTGAAGCTTGCAGCATCAGTCACACGCAAATGTGTGGCTTGACTATGGGGTAATTTAGTACCGGTTAAATCCGGCTAAAGGTGGTGGTGGCTCACCTACATTACACCTTTAAAATTAACATTACCGTTACTCTCTGCTGCCTTGTCTCTACAGCGCCAAGCTTACTGTAGGCGCTGATTATTAACCATCTCACCCAATAAGTGTTATCCACACCTTAAAGTCGGATGCCTAGTACGTCCTGTGTGCCTTGTAAGGCTGTTTTGGTGGAGATACCCAACATTAGAACCGGGCTGATTACGCCTGATCGTTAATCCCCATTAAACCCCAGACATTGATGCTATCTTGTGATGACTAGCGGTTTCGGATCAATGCAGGCTGACCAGCCATCAACCTAACATACTTAACACTGTCCTCTCCTCGCTAGGTCCGTCCGTTATGACATAAGAGTGGCGTGAGACCTCTTTGGGCATTCTGGGGTCATAACATCCAACCACTGCTTCCATCTCGACGCGGTTTCAGCAATCTTCCATCGCCATGGCTGCCGACCCCCAAGTACAGTCCAACTTCATTGTTCAACTGCCGTACGACATTCGTGAAGCCGTTTACAAAGAGCTCTGGTCGTCATGGGCTCCCCGCCAACATGTTGTCTGGCACATTGACTCAGGCGACGTGTCAAAAACGCACTTGTGCCGTGAGCCTTGCACTACCGATTTCCAGGTGGTAGATCAGCTGCAAACCGAAATTGAGGCTCTGCGACTAGAAGGCCATGTTCCTCAGGACGAACCTCTTGACAACGCTACCTATCGCAGGCGCCTTGAAAGCTGCTGGCTGAACCATTGGAAATGCGGCGAGCGAGTCGACGAAATGCTCGATGAGGAAATGAATTTCTATTATAGCACATCGGTAGGCCAATGCTGGTGCGACAAAAAAAGGTCAAAGCAGACTGGTGATCAAGGTGGTGCTTCGCACAACGTTTATTTGCCGATGCTGTTATCATGCAAGCTCATGTGAGTATGACCAGGAACGAAGGGTATTAGGTACTCATTGCTAAGTGCCATAGATCCGAGGAATGCCTCAGATACCTTTACCAATCCACTACATTCATCTTTACAGATATGATGGCGCTGCAGACCTTTGTTGGTGCTTGCCAGCGGCCTCACTTCTCTTCAGTGTACAAGAACCTCATTACTTTGACACCCCGGGCTTTTCGCAAATATGCCCTCCACTTCGAAGTATCTCTGTTTCTGGACTTTCAGCTGCACTTGATGTGCTCGGTAGTGAACGAGGATTGGACCGACTACAATCAAATGTTCAAGTACACGCACAATCCCAATGACTTGGAGCTGGTCCAAAATACAGATCCTCATGACCCCTTTGATTTTCACTGGCTGCATCTTGACAGTTTCGAGAATCTACAAAGCATCAAAATCTGGATTGCTGGCCGCAAGGAGGGTGGTTCTTTTTCCGTAGTGCGAGCTGGTACCACCTTGAACCAGATAGGGGTGGACGCCCTGGCCAAGTCCCTCTCAGCCGTCAGCAAGTCGAATTTGATGACCTTGAGCACACCCTTGGACGAAGACGTAGAGCCAGAAGATGGATATGTCCAAGGGACTGCTGAGAATGTAGGTATTCAGATCTGGAGGAGAGGTGCTGGTGACTGGTTCCATCCGGGTCCTCGCGGGGACGAGAATTTCTCTGAGAGTTCGATCGTTACCTCCGCAACAAGGTGTCTAACACCCATTTTTATACCGCGAAAGTATTTTTTTGCTAACATTAAATTGCAGAAAGGTCCTTTATGGCGAGATGGAGGAATAAGAGGGCGATTTGGATGATGCAACTTCCGAACACCAAGAGTAACATGCGTCTTAGCATCTCGAGCTAGTGGAAGCGACTTTCAATTCAATCAAGGCGTTCGTTTAAGAAGCGTAAATGAGGACATTAATCAGGTTGAGTCGAGATTGGTAGAGTAGCCCAGTTAATCATCAACGGGCCAACCGACCTGGATATTATGTATGGCACAAACGCAACTTGGGGAATGTAACGGGATTAATGCCAATTGTGAAATTTTATCCCTCTGACACTGTACAGTCTGTAGTGAAAAGTTTTACTCCAAAGAAAGGTCCCTATATAACGAAACCAGTCTAAATATAGAAGGCATAACATGCTGCCATTTTTTATTATAACACCCCGTGTCTCCTTCCCGTCTTTTGAAGTTGTGGTGTTGAAGCGTTGTGGCGCTGTGGCAGTGAGGGGTCAACGCTAACAGAGCCGCCGCCACACCTCGAAATTTTAGTGGACCCCACACATCAATTTGCGGAACCTGGGCAACATCTCATAACATCAAGAAAATGAATCTCGAAAAGAAGAATAAAACTCAAATGCAAAGCAGATTTATTTATTATGCAATTATACGCCGCTTCGCATTAATAAGATATTGAAATGCCATACCTGAGATGTAAGATCAGCTTGCGGCCTTCCGAGCTGAATGTTTTTTTACGATGGTACAACGGCTTGTCTTGGCACTTCTCACACGAACCCAAATCCTCCTCCATTTCTCCATTTCTCAGTTCATTTCCGAACTTATTATTTAAAAATTTTAGAGAGAAGATCCAGGTAGAATTTATAAGTGCCCTTTCCTCGATTGTAGGACAGACTACTAAGTTAGCGTCCCTACCCTAGAAGTGTCCACTACCATTCATTGCTTTTTGCAATGTCGATATTTTGAACTCGCTCAATCAAATAAACCACTAAATTGACTAACCCCTATCCATTATTTCTCGGTAATTATGGTATTAGCCGAAGCAGAATCTGACCAGGGCAATTGCATGGATGTGCCGACTGTATTGCCGATTTCTCCACAATTAACCTTGCGCCCTTCATATGACAATGCAACAGCTAAACTTGTAGGTTTTACTAATTGACCTCTTGAGTAATAACTTCATTTCCCATCAAAAAATTCAACCTTCCCATCAAGACAATGACGGCTCGAGTCATTGCACAAGATGGTGCCCAAACAACTCACTCTGAAGCTCTCCCACTCAATGATATACCGAGAGAAGGGACAAATGATCACAATGATGTTGCAATCTCTCAGATTCCCCCCGACGTGGAAATTCCTAACTGGTAGGAAGCCATGGGAAATTTATACCTAAGCATGGTCAACTAACTGCCAATTAGGAAACCCATCGTTATTGCTATCGCCTCTTTTACAATAATTTTCACTTGCTGTGGTCTCAACTTCGCTTTCGGTGTTTACCAGGCTCTCTACGAAACCATGGCTCAACAACCCGGAACCCCATTCACGGGCGCCAGTCCGGCGCAAATTGATTTGATCGGCACGCTGTCCATCTCCTTGATGACTATGGGTGCCCCATTCATTGTGGCCTGGGCTAAGCGCTTTTCGCCTCGGAGAGTTTCTTTTATCGGAGGTATCATCTTTGGGCTCTCGCTCATTCTGGCTAGTTTTGGGACCAAGCTGTGGCATTTTGTACTCACCCAAGGCTTGGTACTTGGCATCGGTACCTGTTCTTCTTACATGGTCGCCGTTACCATCTCGCCAACCTGGTTTACGACCAATCGGGGCTTCGCCATGGGCATCATTCTTTCGGGCACTGGTGTAGGCGGTCTTGTATGGGCGCCAGCCCTAAAAGCCTGTATTGATGCCATCGGCTTTCGCAACACTCTGAGGCTCACCGGAGCTGTCTCTGTCACTCTCGTCACGGCTGCAAGCATGGCCATGGCCTGGGAGCCAAAGATGGAGGCCCGACTTCAAGTGGAAAATGCCGCACGCACCCGCAGAATGGACGGCATCTTCAACGTGCCTCTTGTCGACTGGCGCGTTGCAAAAAGTGGCAAATTTGTGGCTCAAGCACTTGCATCCATCTTTCAAGCAGCTGCATATTACACACCCGTCTTCTTTTTCGCATCCTTTGCCAGCACATTGGGTTATAGCGCCACCGCGGGTGCAAATTTCATTGCCATCAGCAACGCGTGCAACGCTGTTGGGAAAATCGTCATTGGCTATGCTGCTGATCGTTTTGGTCGCCTGAATACCCTTTTCTTGACCACCCTCCTCAGCGCCATTGTGACCGTTGCCTTTTGGCTCCCCTCCACTCTGCTCCAGCACGAGTCTAGCGCACGGAGTCTTTTTATATCTTTCACAATATTCTACGGCATCTTCGCCAGCGCCTACGTTTCATTGTTCCCTGCCAGTCTTGTTGAGCTTTTTGGCCCCCAAAACTTTGCCTCGGTTAATGGTGTTTTGTACATGGTTCGGGGAATGGCGACAATGATTGGCACTCCCGTTGGTGGTGTGCTTATTCGCAGCTCCGCCTCCAAGCTGGGGCCAGAAATGTACGAGAGAATGTCCATACTGGTTGGAACATTGCTCTTTGCCGCAACTGCTTCAGTTCTCTGGGTCCGGTTTGAAGCCATTATTGGGCCGGACAGGAAGGTAAATTGGAAGTGGAAGCTGTAAGAACTAAGGCCCCAAAAAGAAAATTGCCATTCCAGATTGCTTTTTTGTTTTGTTTTGGATCCTGCTTTGGGTTATTTGCTGCAATAGGAAGTGGCGGAGATAGCTCCTGGTTTTTGGCAAAATGCAATGATCCATAAATTAGCTCGACGCCAATTTACCGTACTACAGTATTTATTTCTAGTAAAAAAAAAAAACAAGCTGCAGGCTCAACCGGATGATCCAGGAACCAGGCCACAGAGGTGGCATACAAATAGGGTTCAACAATAGGTTTGGTTGTAAAAATCTTTTTGCCCTAACCAAAAGAACAAGTAACTTAATCCTCTTAAACTTTGCACTTAATAATCATAGAAAAGTTAGCTTCTTATTACTTCAAATGACTTCTCTTGCCAAGACCGGTCAGCTCCAACACACAACCTACACCATCCAACAGCACAATGCCTTCAATCAAACGTGTGGTAATCGGGCAACCTACACAGCCTTGCGCAGCTTATATCACAGGCGCCCTCCGCATTCGTATGACAGGCAATGCATATCGATACTATGCTCGCCTCGAAGATATATTCCCGCCTGAGGCTCTGAAGACCAAGATTCCTAGGCTTACCCTCTTTGACCGGATGCAACTTATTAAATCTGAGCTATTTATGCTATCCCTCAGCCACCTTGATGAACAAGAAGAAGCCTTTGTCAAGGAGCCCGTACTACAGTATTTATCCTTTATTTCATCTAAAAAGTCTTCCTTAACCTTATGTGCTTAACTGAGTTAAAACCGCCCAGTGGTGTTCATTTCGTGCATAATGTTGTGTATTGGGTAGAATAGAACAGTGTTGTCCACTATTCCCCGCTATAATAACTGGTCTTGGAAACGACAGGCATTGGCTTTCATTCGTACGTGGAAGTTGCTTAACTAACCTCTTGTAGGAGCTTATGGCTTGTGAGGCCCGTTAGGTTGGCCAGCTAAGCCTCCACAATCAGGCAGGACTGCATTCGGACCCAATTGAAGATATAAGTTCGCAAGAGTGCGCTTATTGTAAGCTTTCACGTCCATGATTCATTGTTAAACCTGAAGCGAACACCCTGTAGAGCAAATCATTATGGACACGCGCAGGTAAGCAGAGCCCGAAAGTATTAGGGGAAATGGATATTGACCACTTGTATATAGTGGTAACGGCCGCCCTGAGGCCAATGTGCAAAAGACCATTGATAGACGCGCGTGTACTGAAGATTTCTTGAAAGACTATCTCGAGGGTCAGAAGGAAGGCGTTTTCGATAAGTTGTTCCGAATACCAGGTCTCGGACAACTTGGTATCAACAACGGGAATGGGAACGGCAGCAAGAGAGAAGACAAGAATGGGCACAAGATCGCATAAAGGTTAGCCAGAACGAGAGCCGACATCAAATATAGCATCAAAACTGGTATCAGAAACAATGGTTATGAAATCAGGATGGTTTGATGAAGAATCTGTGGAAAGAAAGAAATTAGAGACTCCTATGTTTTTATCATTCCCTTGACTTTTTTCACTGGAAGCGCCGCTCTAGGCTTACGCTAACTATATGATGTCTCCTCACACCCTTCTTTGGCACATACGACCATAGCTCTCAGAAAATACGGGATCCCGTCCGCTCTCCCATAGTCAAGCTGAGAAGCGGTGAATTAGTACTCGGGTCGGTGACGACCGGGGAATCCTCGCTGTTGTATGTTTTTTTGGTCCTCTATTATTTTTGCACGACAACGTGGAGAATGTGCGTTTGGTTTGGGTGGGGGTCTTTGACATGGCGTGAAGCGAGCTAGCCCGACTTAATTGCAAGAGGCGGTGACAGCGGGCAATTTTAAAACCACGGGGACCCGTGTCCGAACTGGTCGCCGACAGCTATCCGCTGTAAATTTTGTCCTGTCAGCTCGCTCCTCACGCAATGCTTTTTATAGGTCATTTGTCCATAACACAACAGTTAGCGCTTGTCTTGACGTCGAAAAACCAAGATCTGTGGAATTAGCGAGTGGCCTCAATCAAGTTACCCACGCCGGACCAATGCGTTCCCTGAATGACGTGTTTTTTATTTATATGTTGATCCTCAACACCTAGCCCACAGCGGCATTCAAATCAGACACAAAGCTAAACCCAGTAGGCTCCAACACCCTTGTAGCTATTACATCTCCAGTAGTTTGGCACAGCGGCATGAAGATGACTCTGCTGAAATGCTTTCACAAATGACAAAAAGAAAGTATTGAAATCACTTCAATAGACAAAACAGTGACTACAGTGAATGTGCCCAACATATCTGGGACTGAAACCGTGTCAATCTCGGATACGGAAAAAGCCCGGACTATCACAGCAGTCACTTAAAGTACGATTAATAGTGCTAGTCCTACATCCCTCATAATTGCCCAGATATCCAGGAGGCACTCCTGAGGAACCAAGAGAAACAATCCAATCTCTGCTCACCTTCTACACGCTCACCCACTTCTCGTAGAGCCTAGCATTGTGCTCGGACGCGGGGTTGCGACAAACTCTATCTTAATTGGTCCATTACCATAATAGAATGGAGAACGCCTACTGTCCTTGATAGCTACTAAAACTGCGGTACGTGGCTGTGCTGCGTTATTGATCGAGACCGCCTTGGCGGATTGCCGGATCCATAAAAATGTGTCAGCCGTGGCATACCATGATTTGGTGGGAAGATTCGCTAAAGCAGCCACCGATTCTTGGCCTCAGCCGACACCCAAGTTTGAGACGAGATCCCAGCAAGATTGAGTCCTACGACTACAGCCGCAGTCTTAGTACCAGCCACAATACAGCTAGCGCTTATTGAAAGCAAACAATCATCACGCGTCTCACACTGTTCCCCTCTTCGCCCTTGTAGATGCTCGACAAACGCCATCCCACAAAAGTCAGGCTGAGCGATGGTAACCTGGGCCGCCCGTGCCACCCCATCCTGCGGGCTGTGAAAGTGGTGCTCATTACCATTCAAAGTGTCTCACAGCTCAGAGCGGTGCTGTAAGTGGGCGCAAGGTGTGCCGTTGCCGAAACATAATGCATACGGAACCTCACAGTCTATCACCAAGTTGGGAATTATGCTGACGGTGGGTAGTACCGGTAGTTGGCAACAGCATGCATACACATGTGTTTCGTGCCAAGTCCGTTTAGCTGACTTCTTAATGAAAAAGTCAAGCGTGGCAGTGGATCATTTAAATCCAAACAACCAAAGGGAGCAGCAGATCGCATCAAGAGTCTTCTGCAAAGGTTAAGCCACAGACCAGCTAGACAAGGATAATCAGCCACGTCGGGGACAATGTCAGCCAATCGTAGGCCCAATTAGATGGCCAAGAGAATGGTCACCGGCACGACCATTTAAATAGCTGGCGATCAGCCTCCTAGCTCAAGCTAACGTATAAGCTTATCAGTAGCTGTAAATCGGGAACCACAACAAACCCCATCTCCCCCCCCCTGTAACCGGCCACAGCCATTATGTACTTTTAATCCAGCCTTGTGGAGGCCCAACCTATTCAGCCACAATGGCCGCAGTCACGGCCATGCATTGATTACAGTACATGCATCATTTGAGACACAGAATGCCCAACTCTGTTTGCAGCCGGCCAGTCGAATATACCCATGCAAGCCCCAGCGCCAGATCATATTGCGGTATGAAAATATGATGGTGAGAATATTCGTCCCAGTCGTTATTTTTCGCTGTGTCAAGGGCCAACATTTGTGGATCTGCAGCAGCCCAAACGTTGGGTGGGATGTGCACCCGCGTCAATATGCTACACCGGCTTTTGCAAGATTGAATCCAAAAATCGCGGTTTCTCTCCACAATCAAGATCACCTCTAGTGCTTATCAAACAAAATTTACTGCGAAAACTGTCGGAATACCTCGGATCCTAGCATTTTAAATATCAGGCTGAAACATCCATAACCGAGGTTCCTACGCAGGATGAATTTCTCACCCTTATGAGCTATGATCCTACCTATTCTTGCCTTGCACTAAGTCTGGTTGTGGCAATAGATGACTGTTCATGCAGGGGAATCCTTGGTGTCTAAATTGCCAACACTTTGTGCTCAGACATGGTGGCTGGCTTGGCTAAGCATGTGCCACCCACCTTGCTCTCAGCTCGCCAGCGCCGGCAGGATGCGTGTCTACCAGGCTTCAATGTAATTGGCCATTCTTTTCCCGACTGACACGGTGCCAAGTTGAGTGGCGTTTCCATGGACAGGCGTGAAGCAGTTTGGCTCTAGCTGTTCGTTCAGGCAGGCTGTGTGGGGTTTACTCAAAATGCCCGTCCCCCCAGAAAGCATCGGCTGCGGTCTTGTTCATTCTCCATTCTTCCCTGCAGCTCCATCAAGGAATATGTCGGTCGCGATCCGTGTGAAACGTTGGCTAGGCAGTCAACGGCAAGCATTGTTTTTATTATTATTACTCACACTGAAATGCCTTGCTGCCAACAATCCCAAGGACGACTTCTGTCGGAGATTTTCACACCAGTCGACTGTTATCGATGATAAGCTGTACATTGATGGTGGGTGGGTAACTTATGATGACGACCACGAAGCAGAATACGAGAGTAGGCTACTCCTTCCCTCCATAGTACAATAGAGCGCTAGGATGACGATTAATTTCGCAATTCAGATACTCGGCTAGCATATCAGGACCTCGATAACACTGTAACCGTGAATAACGAACAGTGGCCCGACTTTAAATACTTGAGCAAGGATGACAGGTAAGCCAGTCCTAGGGATCCCAAACTTGTCTTCTAACTCCTCGATGTGCAGTATTCCAACTGTAGCTGGTGGTATTCTTTGGCCTGACTCGGTTGAGAAGAAATTCTACCTCTACGGCGGCGAGCGGACATCGGGACTCGCAGATACGTACAAAATCCATGCTTACGACATAAAAAACAAACGATGGGAGGACCTGGGAGCGCCTAGTAATGCACCCACCGTTGCTGCTTTCGGGGCCGGTGTCGGTGTATCAGACACGGGTGTGGGTTATTACTACGGTGGCTGGGCTAGCAATAAATCGACGGGTCAATGGCGCAACGAACGAACAATGATACCCGACTTCTACACCTACGAATATGGCAGCAAGGAATTCAGTACGGTCAACACTCCGACCGACAAATACCCAAGAGCCGAAGGTGCCATGGTGTGGATCCCAGCTGGCGATAGCGGTTTGCTGGTATACATGGGAGGACTCCGTAGTCCATACGACAACAGCACCACGGTTCCTCAAGAGCTTGACGACATCCTTGTCTATGATATTGCAGGAGGTAGATGGTATTCCCAAAAGGCAACGGGAGATGTGCCGGAGAACAGACGGCAGTTCTGCATCGACGTCGCGTGGGCACCCGACAAGACAAGCTTCAACATGTAAGTATTGGATCTTGTCTCCAATCAGATAAAGCACAAGGACTTAACAAACAAACAAACAGCTACCTTTGGGGAGGTCTCTCTGCGGATACGGACGACCTCGCGTACAGTGATGTGTACATCTTGACTCTGCCCTCGTTTGAGTGGGTCAAAGTCTTCACTCCAACTGGCGAGACTGCGTGGCACAACATCAAATATGGTTCCACATGCAACATGGTCAAAGACATGTCCCAAATGATAGTCATCGGCGGCGATTACACAAATAGCAGCGAATGCGACGTCCAGGAACTTTGGGGAATGCACAACCTCTGGACTGGCACGGACAAGAACGAGGGCGATAATGAGAACTACTGGGCGAAATATGATAGCAAAGTCACCAGCAATGTCGTTCCCCTTGCCGTATACAACATCACTGGCGGGAACAAGGATGGCGACGCGACGCGTAAAGAACCCGACGGCGGCTTCGACAGCGAGGACCTAACCAAGTTGATGGGTCAGAGGCCAACCTTCAGCCGCACGGCGAGCAGTGATGACGCCGATGAGACTGGATCGTCGTCGTCGGGTTCAGGAAAAAAGTCTAAGCTCGGCACCGGAGCTATCGTCGGCATCGCAATTGGCGGCGCCGTAGCCCTCGGCCTGATCATATTTGCGTGGTACCACTTTGGCAAACGGGTTCTCCAGCGCCGCGAGCAGAGGCGCCAGGCAGAAGTGACGCAGCAGGTGCAGCAGATACAGCAGTCCCAGATGGCTGCTCAGCACACGCAGCAGGCTCATCAATCTTACTACGGCGGCAGCACCGTGGGCGGCCAGAGCATCGTCTCGCCCCAATCACCCGCGGCACATTGGGAAATCCCCGGTAGTCCGGATATGAATCCCCCCATCGCGCCAACAGAGCTACCCGCCGACCACGGCGGTGCCGTCGTGGATAAGAAGCCTCCAGCGTATCAATGACATCTTCCAGGGCTTCATCCAGTCCAAAGCCGGGAATGCTAATATAATAACATTGTCTATTCCATGTCCTGTCTTTCGGCGCTGCCTGGAAAAGGAGGTTGTCTATAATTCTGTGTGGAGTAACATGATGTTGGGAAATCGGGGCTTTGTTTGAGATTCTCTTAAGTGGAAAGGCTTTTAGTGTATAGTGGCGAACGACCAAGAATTTTGTTCCAGCGTAGAATAGCTGCAAAGGGGATTGCAAAGCTCGCTCCACTTCCGCCGTCAAAACAAAGCTACCATGGTTCACACATCCAGTTATAATGGTAAATTTAGACATGCGACCTACCGAGTTGCCCTGGTCTTCATACTTGGCTAATCCTTCAGCCCTATACAGTGTCAAGGGTAGGATTCAGCAAAATCAGCAAACGGTAGTCTCCACCGCTCTCAGGCAGCAATCCAGATCATGATAACGGCGAATTAGAGCCAATCGCGAAACCAATGAACCCCTACCACGTGATTCATGGGTGGTGGCTTTGAGCACTGGATGCGCGAACAATCTCCGATGCGTCGCGGGCTTGGGTTAGTGAAATCAACATTATCATACAAGAGACAAGAGTCGCACAAAAAGAAGAGACAGACGGTTACTTCCTGGACCTGACACATAAGTTATGATACTTTGTGATAAAATTGACAGACGGAAAGACTTTGGCTGTTTCAAATTGTCGGCATTGAAGTTTGCTACTTAGCGCGCATAACTCTCTTTGGCGCCGTTGCATTTTCCAGTTCTTGTGGCTTTAATAGTGCAGAGAGAACGCCACTCACATATTTCGTGGCGTTCCCTGGTCAGCTTGCTCTGGGGTCGGATGGGACATTTCTATTTAGTGCAGTTCATTCCTCATCATGAGATAGAGTATTCACCGATTTTTTTTTGACAATGATAGTTGCCACCATGAAGGTATTCGATCTTCTTGGAGCATTTGGGCTGTTTGTCTCGCCTGTTGTTGCTGCGTCGACATGTAACCACAAGTGTCTCAACTCCATATGCTCTTCATTGAAACCACACCTCATGACGCGCCTGATAAGAAACTGATTTCATATGGTTCAGTTCTCCCAACGCTCTCAAGCGCTGAGATGCATTCTTGGAAAAGACAGTTAGTCCCTGCCCAGCGTGCGCCAAGGTCAGGTTTACATCGCTAACATCAACAATGAACACCATTGTCAACACGGTGAGAATAAATGTCTCCTCTGAGGTGCTTGTGCCTACAACCGTTGTGGTGACAGTCACGGCCACGGCCGCCACCAACTCGGTCGTGCCGCAAAAGCGCCTTGTTGCAAATGGCTGCTCCGCAAAACCGGCATCCATGACGGTTTTGCCAGCCAACACCAAGGCTTGGGCGGGAACAGCGCAATACCCGTCAGCCTGCTCATGCTTGGGCACCATTGTCAAGACAATTACGGCCAAATCATCTACGAAAACGAGCACCCCTACCAAGACCATCGCTTCGATCCTGATCAAAACCGTCCGTCACACATCGCTACAGTCGCGTCTATTTTTACCACGATCCGGACGACCATTGTGCCCACCACCTCTCAATCCACCACCACGGTCGTAGTTCCTTCCCTGTACACGGATACAACAGTAGTCACCATGATTAGCACAGCTACTGTTGCCGCACCCAGCCCTCTTAATCAGTTCGGAAGCCTACTCGGCCAATATGTGACAGTTGCTTCATTGTTGCCAATCCCGCTCAATTAGCAACAGCAATGCGAGATGAACAAGCCGAGCTAAAGCCTACAGCCAAGTGCCTCGACTTTGATTTGCCCAGAATGCCCGGCAAGACAAGATGCAATGAGTGCTTCAACGCTTACGCTCGGGCTTCTTGTTGGCGCAAGCGTAAAGAGTCAATATGCAGGGATGGCTCTGAGAGACCTGGGATGGCTGGAAAGATGAGATGCGAGGACTGCGAGAACGAATACAAAGAGCGCAGCAGAGTAAGACATAACGACAGAAGGAACAGTAAAATGGAAAAGTGCAGAAATGAAGCAGAAGCTCTGCCACCTCCTTCACCCCTGAGGATAAGCCATGCGTCAATCCGAACTGCTGTGTCATTCCACCGCTTGGACTCCTCATATTTACTCTAGCTGTGTTCTGTAGAAGTGGCTGGCTGTAGGAAGGTTGAAGGCGGCTGAATCGCCGGCGGGGATCGATTTGAAAGAGGGAACCGCCCAGCGGGCGTTTACAGCTACTCCCGGACACGGTTCATGGTGAGCAGATTCATAGGCTCATATGCTATTGGTCAGTGATCAATGCGCCTTGTCATCGCCGCATTAGGCTGCCATTATCAATTGATTGGGAGTAAATCTAGTAACACCTATCATGCTTCTGGAAGTTTCAGCCCACTTGTGGTCTAAGATGATGTTGGAATGTTGCTGAACACCGCCACATGGCCAATAGTCGATGCACTTGAGGTCGTGGCTTGAGACATTGGTTTCATAGACTCCACATTGCCTGCTCTCAGCCCGCCTCTTGTCGGCGAATGCCTCCACGATGGGTTAGGATTGAACGGACTACACGTAACGGAGCTTGTCGTGCGGCACGAACCTAGCGGGGACAGCATGTTGTGGGACTGGAATGCTGAATCCGCCCCAAACATCCAAATTGTGGCGAATCCTGTTTGCTTTTTTCTGCCAGGTCTCCAATATTTCTACAGACTTAATTGGCTATGCATAAGCCACTTTTCTTTTTTGGTCACAACCGTGCGTAGTAGTTTAGCTCAATCGATAGTTTAATCACTAGGTCCTGTCTAAAAAGGGCTCTCAGCTCAACGCTAGCATCGACTTCTGAGCTGAGCATGCGGTTGACTTGATCTACATCACACAATGAGGCATGCTCAAAGGACTCATGGTGGCTCGATACTTGCCAGTGCTGCCCGTTGAATATAAATACATGTAGCTGGGAACGGCCTTCTTTGATTTTCATCGATAAGACAACATCACCATCCATCGAGTTTCTCAATCATCAATTGCACTGCCACATCTCCAGCAAACTTCCGCAATCTTCTCTTCCAACTAGACACAATGGGTGAGGGTGGATCTGTCACTCTCGCCAACGGGACTCCATACCGATGGAGGCGCACCCAACAAGACAACTATCAGATGGACGCCTGGAACTTTCCTGACTCCATTCAACCAGGTTTGTTGCACATTTCCTATGTTGATCAGACTTATCTCAACATCTAACCATCTTTTAGGGTCTGTGCCCGGCACCTACGTTGAATTCAACCAGAACATTTTTACGCACCGCTCCGACACCAACGGATCAGTTACCTACGAGCTAGAAGGAACAAACTGCTCCTTTCAAATTCAAGTTCGCGACAAGCCGTCGAACATATGGATCGAGCTTACTGGCCTGGAGACTACCAACCACCCTCGTGGCTCGAAAATCACGCTCGGCTGGCGCCACGACGGTACCGTCAACTTTGTGCTCTCGGGAAAGCAAGGGAGCTTCCACACATCCAACCCTCCTGTGGACTGGATGCAGCGGAACAGAACCACCTTGGGCCAGCGACCCCTGTCGCAGATTTGCATTCTTGGCACCCACGACTCGGGCATGTCGACTGTAACCCACACTGATGTCCCAGCCGGCCTTTTCAATGACTACATTCTTTGTCAGTCGACCTCTGTCCAAGGACAGCTTTTATACGGCGCTCGCTACTTTGACATTCGGCCTCAGATCTCTGGAGGCGGCTTCTGGACAGGTCATTACTCCGGGAAGGTCGGCGGTCGCGGCGAATCCATGTCCAGCATCATCGACGCCGTCAACAATTTCACCCAACAGCATGCGGAGCTTGTCATTTTGAACTTTTCCCATACTCTCCAGACTGATGCCGATGACTGGCACGAGTTCAGGCAGGATGAGTGGCACTCGCTGATGAGGGAGCTGCTGAGAATCAGGAACTTGTACGTTGTCCAAGACAAGTCAAAGGCCAATGACCTCAGTCTACTCAAGCTAGACGATTTCATCGGCAACGGCAAGGCGGCTGTGGTTTGCGTCATGGAAAATGAGGGCCTCGACTTTGGCGATTTTGCGAACAAGGGCTTCTACAAGCCATCGCAGCTCAACATCCGCAACGAGTACTCCGACAGGGACGATGCTGTCATCATGGTCAACGATCAGCTGTCCAAGATGAAGGGTCACATGCCCGCCAACGATAAGCGACTGTCCCTGCTCTCTTGGACATTGACACAGCAGATGCCAGACTGGGATGGAAATGTTTTACATTTCCTCGACAAGGTCAACTCATTTCTGAAGCCGATCCGACAGCTCGCTTACACTTGCAACAAGGAGCTGTTCACACGGCTCCTCCCGGAAGTCGGCCCCAACTCGTTTCCTAATGTGGTGTACATCGATTACCTGGATAGCCAGGACTATCTGGCTCTGGTTATGGCAATTAACGACAAGGTTTTCAACAGTTAATTGATAGGGATACTGTGGAATTGGCTATACCTTTCAATAGTCACATAAAGTTAGATGTTTTTATGCAATACATATTGTCATGCTTGTTACACCTTTTTTTCCCACACATACCCCCTAAAATCTGACTGGAATAAGACCATACCCGTAAACGCCTGGATTCACTGGTTTCTTCTCACAGATTCTCCTTGCAACCGAAATATCAAAGCAATCCAAAATAATCCGTCTATAGGGTAACATCAAACAATGAGCAGGAGCAATGATGACGCCTAATCCTATATATTCAAAGAAAAGAAAATGGTTCATTGTAGAGATGGGAAGTTCTAGTATCTATTGATAATAGTCGGTAGAAGAGCACCTGCGTGATAAGATTAGAAGTAGTCTTGCGTTGCTCTCTATGAAGCGTACTACATGCTGAACTGAATAAAGTTGCCAAACGGGATATAAGCTATCATTACACTCCACACTAACGGAGTGTCAGTTCACTTTTGCCGCAGGCGTGAATGTGACAAAAGTCTTTTATTAGCATATTTAATAAAACTTCAAAAGTGAAGATCGATATGTCCATGATAGCTTTAATACGAGGTAAAAATAATAATAAATGATACAGAGAATGGGGAGGTAGGCCCTAGCCGCTACACCAAAAGGTCTACCTGTGCCTCGGTTAGGAGTAACACAGGATATTAGGGTCTATATAGCACAGATTCACGCATCAATAAAGTCCCTATACCTAATAGAAAGCACTATTTTAGTCTTATTAGTCTTGACTTTAACAAGACCTAGTGCGGTAGCCTCAGTAACGTTTTCCGAAGCAAGTAGTGAATCCTTTGCAATTTTGCCAATTGCGCCAGACTCACATAGCACTCGTGAAGCATCAAAGGCGCAAGAGGAGGAGGGGGTTCCAATCCCACATGATTTACTGTACTAGCTACTTGACCATTAGCCTACTAAAAAATTAGTGTGAGTTGTTTCAATTAGTGAATGATCAACTATTATTATTAATAATTGAGCTCTCATTTGAAGAATTATGTATTGTAATTTCAAATAATATTTATTACAAAAATGGGGATGTAAAACACTGAGAAAGTCTAACAGTTTGTGTTAACTAGAATATGCCACATACCAAGCTAACGGAGTGAGAGCAATGTCCAGGACATGTCTCACATTCAGGTGTGAAGCGCACCAACGCCGTATACCATGAAATGGCGGGTACGGCGCCTGCAGTTATGCAAATCAATAGATGGTCATTAACTCCACGGATCAAACCACCGCTCAAAAGAGGATGGCAACTCGAGTCGAGGCTAAAATGAATACGCTTTAAAGTATTTACTTGTGTCGCTTTCGATATTATGCTACATGTAACTGTATTCTGACTACCGACGTGTAACCATAGAAGGCAGAAAAGAAGTCCAAACACCAATGCGTAACTCGAATACATGCATATTGCAATAAAATATCATGCTAGGTTGGTCCCCATACAAAGCGGTGATAGAACGATGATTTGAGTGAAGTCCAGCAACCAGGGTTGCCACCAAACGCTTAGCCATGCAGTATCCAGCGAACAGATAAAGCATTTAATCCAATCGATGGTTATCCGTTTGAGTCTGGAGGGCGCGTCAGAGATAATGTCACATTTTGACTTGGCATATTTACTTACATCAGGGGAGGAGTGCTCGAATCTCATCTTCGCAATTGGAGAACGTGTCAGCTAGCTCGCGGATAACCTTAGCGCTGGCGTTGTCTTTGACAAGCTGGTCGACGATGGACTGGCAATCGGTTGCTCGAGGTTGGGGGACGTGGGCTTGCACGACGGTAACGGCTACCAATTGGATCAGAGACAAGAGAGTGAACTTCATGATTGCGTTGTAGAGAAGAGGATAAAGTGATATGTGCGTAATGTCGGGATAACAGTGTGGACGGTGGACTTGTTGAGCAAAAAGTGTGCGGGCATGGATGGGGAGATGGGCTTCTTTATAGCGGAGATTTCCGCACTGAGATATAGAAAGTGTAAGCGGTAGGATTATGACAAGGCGGTGGATATGATCCATGCTCTGATGGTCGATCAGTGGGTTGAGTTGCGCCAAGAAAATGGAGAAAAGGGCTAACTAGTCCGAAACCAATCCAATAGCTAGTAGCGGGTGCTGCTGATCGTTATTTGCGATCTGCAATCTCTTTGAATGTACGAAAACAGCAATGATGTATCTATTCCACAAAAGCGCATATATTGAGTAGTGATTTGTAGAGACTTTAATATCTCATTGGACACAAACTAGGGCTGCACCTCACTGCTGCCTTCAGACATTCAAGGACATGATTCGACATTAGGCATACCAATCCGTGAGTTACTCCCGACAAGGGAGTAATGGGTACCACAGGCAATTAAACTATTTGCGCCACCGCATCATCATGGTCAAAGCGGCTAAGATGGCCCGCTCTCAGCCCGTCGTGGATATCCAGCCACCTGGTTGTTAGGCATGGATCGGTTACTGCCCAAGTTTTCGCGTCTCCGATCTAGGAGGAACCATTATTGCTAATCCAATTGTCGCACCATTACCTATCGACTAATTTATCACCTTCGTCTTGTATATCCCTTCAACTGTGTTAGAGCTACACCCACGTATCCCGCCAAGTTCAATTAGGCAAAAGGCGTTATCGATAACTACAATATAGCTTTAAATAAATGAAGTAATTATTAACGTTGATATTTTTGCATAATTGAGTCTAAAAAATACCATATGTCGAACTTTGCGTTGTGTGGTGGGTGTGATACTTTGCTTGGTACCTAAATGCAGCTCTAACGCAGTCGAAGGGATACGACCATAGCTCTTAGAAGATGCAGGGTCCCAAAAAATTTATTTGATTTTCAAAAGATGGTTTATTGAAATTAAGCCCTTATTTATTCACAGGATATTGGAGGGGGCGTTTGGCGCTTAGGAGTGTAGGTGGTGGGTGTGGTACTATATGCATGGCCAATATTCAGGCCGCGTAGCGCAAAAACGGCAGTATCAGACTGTCCAGATAAGGCAACCGTTTTCAGCTTTGTCATCTGCATGACTTTTGTCGGCACAGGAAAACAACTCTCCGTGTTAGTGTCAGAATTTGTCAGCTTCCCATGCTTAAGTATGCAAAAGCTCCCGTCTGCTCTCCCATATTCAAGCTGAGAAGCAGTGAATCAGTACTTAGGTTAATGATGGCCAGGGAATCCTTGATTATTTTAGCTAGGAAAGGAATATGTGGCAGAGGCGGATAAGGATGTCGATGCATGTTTCTGCCGATTATCGTTTCGATAGCTCGTGGCGTAAGTTATTCAACTCCACCAGGAACTCAAAATTTTGATCTCGATCAAACTAGACCACAATTGAATCCAACTAACCTCTATTTGCAGAACATGGCTTGCCAGAGCTTGACAAGCGTTCGAAGATCACCATGGCTAGCTGCATATCAAACTTTGGTTGCTATGCAACGTCCTCGCAATTAGCGCTGTCTCCGCTTCTAAAATACATAGATTTGTGTCCTCGCGAGAGAAGCTGTCCCCACTTTCAGAGGATATATCAGTAACATGGAATCACATAGGAAATTCCCCTACAGCTTTCGGTATTTCGGGATACTCGGGGGCAGGCACAAGCCATCCCAGAAGAACGATGTCAACGTCTTAAAAGACAATCTCTTGCCGCCCCACCATCTTTCTACATTTCTCTCCAACTTTCTTTTGTCTATACATGATGAATATTCGACACTTAAAGGCACGTGCTAACTTGAGGACCTCGTTGGAATATATTCCAATGATTTTATTACTATTGTTGCCTTGGAGCCAATTGGGAAGCTTGGTTCACAGGAATGCGAATTCAACCTTGTTTGAAACATCACTACGTTGCCTCGCTAACTGTTCAACATGACCTTTTTGCCACTGATTTCCACATGTGACCGAAAATCCTGGAACAAAATGAAGCTTACTATTCGTTGTATAGAATTGTTGCTTGAAATCTTGAGTTGTCTAACTTAGTTTCGGCAGCCTACTGGTGCCATTCTCTTTTTATAATTGCTCTCTTGGTCTCGGTAAAATAGCAACCGAAAACTTGTTCAGTGAGATGATTGAGGTACGTTGGTCTGTCAGACGGCATTTAGTCAGCCCGTAAGTCGGTAGCTTGTGTCTTGGTCGGCCATCGGGCGCACTTAGAGCAGATGAGAGTTCGCTTTGTGGGACGCGGTATATGGCCTCGTAGGTAAGCGGTTTGCTGAGGGCAGCGGCTACGGTAGTTGTTGAATACGCGAGGCCCTGGAACAGGAAGGTCACGTTTGAAGGTGCTGATAGTGGGGCCTTTGTAGGCAAAAAAACAAACTAGACCCCGAACCGGCCGCCCTGTCAGGTTGCGTCGGGGACCTACTCCCAATCAAAACCAGTGAGCTGAAATGCATGCGTGTATGTACCTTGACCTATGGGGGAATGACGGGGACCGATAGGCGTTTTTCGCAAACGAGAACAGGTGGGAACAGACTAGATGAGCGCAGCGTATTGAGGAAGAATGAGAGACGTCCAAGCCATTTATGTATGTATGGCAAGGTGTGATAAGAAACCAGAGAAAGGTTAATTGACACAAACGCATAAAAATTGGATCAGAAACAGTTGAGCGTTTAGCCCCCTCTTTCTCTCTCTCTCTATCTCTATCTCGCCATCCCTTCCCTAAGGATCTGCACCCTGGTTCGCGGGCGGGTGGGTCGCACCCGCTCAAGTCAGATGGGATGGCGTCAGGGCTAACTGTGTTGGTGCCAACTGGCTCCTCGAGGATAAATGGAAAGCCTCATTTCATCTTTGCAACTACCGAGCAGCACCAGCAGCACCACGCGGCCATGTTCGCAACCTTCAAGTACCATCCCACGACCACCAGACCCGAGCTGGTGAGCAGCTCGTACCACCCTTCGTCGGCCGACGACGGAGAGTACACGCGGACCGCCTGCGATCTGTGCCGTGCACAAAAGGTATGTGTTTCCTGCCTCTCTCCTCCTCTCGACGGCTCGGGCCGAAGCCCCGTTCTAACACGCTGATGGTAGTTGCGATGCAGCGGCGATAATGAGGGCTGCGACAGGTGCCTGGCCGCATCGACGGCATGCACCTACACCTTCAGCTCGGGCGTCAGCGCGGGCAGGAAGCGGCTGCGCAGAGTGTCGACGCCCAGCTTCAAGATTACTCGGCACAGCCAGAACCACAGCCAGAGCCAAAAGCCACCATCGCCGTCCGGCTCCAGATCCAACTCGCGCTCTCACCCCCGTCCCCTCGCAACTAACGACGACAGCCGGGATGCTCGGCGGGCCGACCCGAGCATGGACTCCCTGCTAGACGCCGACACATGGCCAGACATGGGCGCCGAATTGGATGCTCTCCTCAACGACTCCACCGACGGCGACTTTTTGTCAGGGGCCAGCTTCTCGCTGTGCCCCGCGAAGCACACCAGCGCCTACGACCCGCCGCCGTCTACCATGCTAATAGGACGAGACGCGGGTCACAGCACGATGGCGAAGACGACAATGACGGGCCACGGGCATGATTCCGCACTAGCCCTCGACGAGCCGCCGCCGCCGCCTCCATTCAGCAACTCGAGCCCTTCCTCGCAGCCGCAGCGCCAATCCCGGGCTAGCACCTCGATTCCCTCCACCGCAGCATCCACGGCACCGTCCGCTAGCGCCGATGGCCTGTCCTCGTCGTCGTGCACCTGTCTCGCTTCCATGCTGCAGACCTTGGAAGACCTCGGTGCCCAGACAACGGCTGACATGGGCGCGCCGTCGACCGACAGCTTGTTCGCCTGTCTGGACCACGGCATCGACAAGTGCCGCCTGATGCTGTCCTGTTCTGTTTGCGACACGAGCGCCTCCAGCCCTACGCTCGTCGTCACCATAGCAAAGCAGCTCGTCAACGTCATGGCCGAGGTGGTTCAGCGCTTCCTCGAGTGCCAGACCCCAGATACCGTGCCCGCTGTTTTCCAGTTTGGCCGCTACTCGGTCGGACACCCAGCTCTGCGAGCCAGCTTGCTGAAGAGCATGATAGAACTGCATGCCAAGGAGTTGCAGCGGCTGATGGTTCGGCTGGGGGCCTGCATTCCAGATAAGCAGCGCCAGATGCTGGACGCCACCAAGGCCAAGTTGGACAAGACGCACCAGGCATTGCGTGATTTTGCCACTTCCGAGGTTGAGGATTAAAAGCTTTTAATTTTTTTATTATTTTTATGTAATCAATTCTCTTTTTCTTCTTTTTTTTGGGGGGGGGGAGGGAGGGGGGTCTCAATCTTGCCAAATCACAAAATGCCCCAGTCATTTTCTTTTTCAACAAGGGCATCATGCACACGCAAATGAAGAGGTAATGTGCAGTGAATTAATGTGTCGAGCTACTGGTGGAAAGAAGAAAAAAAAGATAGAATATAGACCGAAAATACATAGCTGGGCTGGAGTTGGTTGCAGCTAGACTAGGAAGGGTGAAAAAAAAAATAGATTTTACGCACGCCGAACTCTGTCAGTGACCCCTTCGCTTCTTCCCCTGCGACATCTACACAAAGACCTTCTCGCGCCTCATGACCAAGCTGCACAGGAAGGCCACAGCGCCGCCGGCAAAGACAGGAACAAAGGCAAACCGGATGGCCCTGGCAATCTCGTGCAGAGCTGCAGCCTTGACCGCAGGCACGGCAGAATTGATCAGGTCGCTGCTCACGCCAGCCACAGCTGACGAGATCTCGGCGGCCGTTGCGTTTGGGAATACGCCCTCCAGACCCTGGTGCGACAGGTTGACAAATACGGCACCCGACATGCCCGTGCCGATCGCGATGCCGAGCATCTGGCTCACCGTCATGAAGCCGACGCTGTACGCCAGATCCTCGGGCGCCACCTTCATCTGGGCCACTGGGAACCCGGCCTGGCAGTAGCAGCCGACGCCGACACCGAGAATGATGGTATAGCCGTAGACTTTTCCGTTGGACGTATGTTCATCTACCGTGTCTGATGCATTCGTTAGCCGGTCATGGATTTATCACTTAATGTCTTCTAGACTACTTGGTAATCGCTTTTTTTTTTCTGGATCGCGGGGCAATTGGCGACTTACAGAGCAGAGCACCACCAATGACTTGCAAGGCAGTTCCAAAAATGTACCATGGGTAGTAGTAACCAGTCTTTCCCATAAACTGTCCGTTTATGAGGACAGAAGCTGACAGGAAAAGAATGAATGGCAGCAGGTGAACGGAAGTCTGCAAGGCCGTCGCGCCGCGGGTAAACTGAAAGTACAGTGGCAAGTAGTAAATGCTGATGAAGCACCCGAATGCGGCAAACACTAGTCAAGGCCGTTAGATTTGCCATTCGGCTTTCATTGGGATAAAAAAGAGAAGAAAAAGCAGAAAACATACTCATGGTCAAAAATAGAACCACCAAGGTGCGGCTCCGGAAGAAGTGCATGGGGAAGATTCGGTTCTCCATGGTGGTACCGACTGTGAATACTTGCTGGAGACAGAAGATGACGAGGAGGGCGCCCGACAGCACAAACAGCGCGATGCTCCGAGCATCACCCCACTTCCACAGGACGCCGCCGAAGTTCATGGCCATCATGGTGCACAGAAAGGTTCCGGAGGAGAGCACAGCACCGACGTAGTCCAGGATGCGCAGGCGGGACCGCAGCGGGACGCCGGGCATCGGGTGGTGGTCCGGCAGCACCAGGAGGAAGACGGGCGCCACGGCGCCGCCCACGCAGAGGTTGAGGTAAAAGGCCCATCGCCAGGTGGCCGAGCTCTCGGCGAAGGCGCCGCCGACGACGGGCCCCAGCACGGTGCCGATGCCCCACCAGAAACCCGTCAGGCTGAGATACTTGGGCCGCTCCGCGTCGTTGGTGTTGACCGAGAGGATCGTCATCAGGCCCATGTACATGCCCGTGCCGCCGACGCCCGCCAGCGCCCTGCCGACGATGAACGAGTTGATGTCCGGGGCCGCGCCGCACAGCGCCGAGGCGCCCATGAACAAAACAGTGCCCCCGATGAACAGCTTCTTGGCCGAGAAGGTCCCGAAGGCGCGCGACCATGGCAGGGTGCTCGCGGCCGAGGCGAGGGCGAACGAGACGCTGAGCCATGGCACCAGCTCGACGGAGCCGAACGTCAGCACAATGGCCGGCTGGATCGTGGCCACGATTGTGGTGTCGAGAGCGTACAGCAGGAACGAGGCCAAGAGGGAGACGACGACGCTGACCCACTGTGAGGAGCAGTAGTATACACGTTAGCATTTTTCCAGTCAAAGAAATTTTCGTGTTGAGAGGCGGTGTATTGCCTTACCTTGAAGCCATGGATCGGCCGCGGCGACTGGGCGTTCTTCTCCGTCATGTCTCCTCCAGCAGGGTTGCCTTCTGAATCGTTGCTTTCGGCCCTGATAGGCGTGCGAGGTGGCTCGCCAGTGGCTAGGACGCCAGCCTTCTCAAAATCAGTATCCATTTTTGAGCGCAGAGATACTTCTTCTCCTGCGTTGTTGCTATCTTTTTGCTCGCTGGTGCTTGGGAGGGAATAGAGACAGGAGCTTTAAAGTAGCAAGCGCTCAGCGACCAAGGTCATTGTTGCGATGCAGCGAGAGGAATTTCTTTTCCGCCGCGTAATTTGTCAGCCAGCTCGGACGAACGTTTGATTCCTTTTTTTTTTCAGAGCTGGCGTGTTTTCCACGACGCGATTGTGGGCGCGGAGGAAATATGAGGCCGGCTGTAGATATATTGGTTGCCAACGGCACTCGGGATTCAACTTAAAAGGGACGTGTCCAAAAGAGGAAATGTCCCAAAATGGACTGACGCCCAGAACGGAAGCCCATCGGACCCACCCTCTAGACATTGCTACCCTATACACATGCCCAATATGAAAGTTCTCCATCAGGACGGATCCCGAGCTCTTGGGTTACCCCGAATGAAAGATGGATATTATCAATGCCTCTACAGAATATGTTGAATCCATCCTAATCGGGTTTTGGTGGGTTTTGGCTGTCCGGACGGAAAGATGGTACTCGGCCAAACATTCCGCCATTTTCGCTTAGCCGTCCCTCACTGCGAAAATCATCGTTACGAGTAGTAATTTAAGAGAGAAACCTGTTGGAAATGGTATGCAGCAAAAAAAGCCTAAAGGACCTAAAAAGGACCTAAAAAAGAAACGGGAGAATTCTAATAGCCGCATCGCGTTGCGCACGTCTTCATGAATTTATTTTATTTTAATTTTATTATTCAATACTCTAAATCTTGCTTTACAACATGTGTGCGTAGAAACTGTGTAGAAGCCCTCTCCTTCATTGCGCAGCAGTCTTGTGCGGCCAGGTAGTCCTTTTATGCGCCCTGGCGTAGCAATTCAAGGGCCGAATGACGAGGAACTCGGGATCGTACTGCATGGGCTCCGTGCTGGCGTCCTCAAAGTGGTAGCGGTAGACGAGATTCGCAAGAGCCAGCTTGGCCTCGAGCTTGGCCACGTTGAACCCCACGCACCCGCGAGGGCCAGCGGCAAAGGGCGTAAAGGCCATGCGGTGTCTCCTGCCGTTGCTCTCCTTATCCGCCCACCGGTCTGGGTCGAACTTTTCGGGGTTGTCCCAGTGATGCTTGTTCTTGTGGATGGACGGGAACGTCGGGATGACAACGGAGCCGCCGGGGATCAGCCAGCCCCCCGGAACAATGACGTCCTTCTTTGTGTTGCGGGCCGTCTGGAACGATGGATTATGCATCCGGTGTGTTTCCTTGACAAAGTGGTCGAGAAACGGCAGCGTGGTGATTTCGTCGTACGACCACACCTTGGTGGGCGACGCGCCGTGGTCGACGAGCTCCTGGAGCAGTCGCTCTTCGTTTCCGCGGTACTGCGTCAAGGCATAAATCATCCACGAGAGCAGCGAAGAGCTTGTCACGAACCCGGCGCCTATGAGCGCCACCGTGTTGGTCAGCCGATACTCCTTGGGCAGCTTCTTGCCCTCGTCATCCAGCGCGCGCTTAAGATAGTCGGCCAGGCTTCGCGAACAAAGCGCCGCCTCTTTTATTGGGAGATCCTCCCCGGCACCTTCGGTTTCTGCACTGTCAATGGCTGCGTCAACCAACCCCCAGGCTCGCTTTCTGACCTCTGCGAGCCGGCGGTGGTCACCGAAGGGCAGGTACCGATACCACGGCGGGCTCAGGGACGTCTTCTTCATGAGCTCCATGTACTCCCCCAGCAGGTGAATGATTTCGTGAGGCGGCGTGTCGATGGTCTTGAAGTGCTCCACATCCAGCCCCAGGACGATTCGGTATATGATCTGGCCTGCCAGCTTGAACATGTACTGATAGACATTGAACGCTTTGTCTTGTCGGTCCAGCTCGTCGAAGACGCCAAAACACTCCTCAATCGCTTGCTGCATGATGGGCGTGTAATTGCGCACCGCGTTGGGTGACATGCTCGGCGCAATGAATTTGTGAGAAAGCTTGAAGGCAGGCGCCGACGTGTCGCACATGAAAAGAGCGGTGCTGTCGCGCATGCAGTACAGCGGGTGCGATGGATCCGAGGTCATCTTGGTAAAATAGTCGCTCTCGCTGAGAACCGCCTCGGACACGTGCGGGTCGTTGGTGAGGTAGATTGTAGTTCCCATATTGACAGTCTTGATGACGCTGCCGTATTGGGCGAAGAGCCGATCATGATTTCCCATATGATCAGGGTAGATGTCAAAGTAGTTGCCGACTACAGGAAGCTCCTTGGGACCGAACGGCGCGCGAACAGGCCGCCCGCTGACCTTTACACCTATCTTGCTACAACAGTCAAGCACTTTGGCAATCGTATCAAGGTCATTGCCGGATTCATGAAGCGATATTGCTGCAGAGACGAGGCATAATTAGCACCAACTTTTGTATCATTTTAAGAAAAAAGGTGAATGCATTACCGTCGGCATCGCTGATGGAAAAGAGTTTGGCAAGATCACTCTGAAGGTCAATTAGCAGGTCGGAGTTTGTGACCTCAAGATTGAGGCTCTCAGCGTCTTTGCTGCCGACAAGGGAGAATTCTTTGACTGCCATGGCTGAAAAAGAAAAAAATCAAACTGTCCCTCGTACCTCAATTCGTCATTGCACGAATAATAAGACGTTGAATGGGTCTTGAATAGCTCATGCTAACGCTAGAATTATTAAATTTATTGAGTGCTTATGCAAATTTGCCAAAAGCATGCTGCGTGTATGATTTGGGAATGTTGTATGAGTATGGATTTGGCCGTGTACCGAGTTGGTAGCCTATTCTTGAAAGGGCCGGTACAAAAGTCTCTCCACTCTGGATGCGAAACAGACAAAATTGAATTTGGCTAGATTGGGAGCTGTTCCCATTAGAATACATTGATACATTGGGAGCGTTCGCTGGGCTGCGATAATTTGGATTACCTGTAGGAATTAATTAGTTCGCCTCAATGACTGAAACCCACCCCAGAGTTCGGATACCAAACGACTTTTTCAAGACACTGAGAAAATGGCTGCTATGAAAAGCACAGGAGCATCGGAGTACACGCTGAAGCAGGTTGCTCAGCATGACAAACGAGACGATGCATGGATAGTTCTTCACGGCAAAGGTTGCACATTGTTTCCGACCCGGATTATTCATCATGGTTTTAAAAATACATTTGAGCTAATCCAGCAAGCCAGTTTACGACGTCTCGGGCTATCTAGACGATCATCCCGGCGGAGGAGAAGTGCTGCTCGAAGTAGCAGGTTCGGACGCTACCTCGGATTTTGACATGGCTGGCCACTCGGACGATGCGAAAAAGTCTTTGCAGGAGTGGCACGTTGGAACGTTGGCCGGACACGTGAGTCATGCACCGTCGACTCAGGCCCCTAAAAAAGACCTAACACCTATGAAAATAGATTACACGCGCACCCAGGACCTCTCGGGTGAAGGTTACCACGGTGTTTGGAGAGCGGAATACGCCAGCGTCGAGAGGAGTGACGAAAAATTGGCGGGGGGAGCAACAAGTACTGGCGTTTTTTGTTTCAATTGGCACTGGCTTGATCCTCATTTCCACTGCCTCTAAAGGCTCCATCAACCTCACGCTGCCTTTACGGGGAACCGCGATGCAGGGGGGCACCTTTCAGTTGGGAATAGCTGTTGCATTGGTTGGCTGTTGCTTGCTAGCATGGGTTGGATTTGTTCGGGCTCGCCATGCGGTTTTCCATTACAAAGGTGCTTTCGAGTATGAGCCATATTACGAATTGTAGTCCCACCCCGATTGGGCTTAGCGCTGCAACCTGTACTGTACATGTCAGCTAATTAAATTTTACTTGATTCGGAACATCTAAAACGGGCTATCATGGTCGAATTGCCTATTATTGTCAGCTGCATTTTGCGTCGTCTCGTAAGCAGCGACCCCACATCTGCAAGTAAATAATGGCATCTGGCACACCTAACGCCGGTCCTGTGACTGGCATGCAAAGAAGAGCCTTGTATGAATGTTTGAGTATAATGGAAGGCACTTTGATGAATACTTACTTCCTCGGCTTGACTGCCATAGGCTTTGACTCCTTGTGGGGCTGCATGCTGAGAAATGGCACGGCAAAGGCCATCGGTGCGGTAAAGGGCTTAGGTGTGCTACCGGATGGAAACGCTTTGAAGACCGTCTACAGCACGATCCCGCAACTCGACCGTTTCTTGCTGTCGCCTGTGATCTTTTACGACGGTTTGACTCGCGACCGGAACCCTGTTTATCGTTCCCTGCTTGTGAGCCTGTTCAGTACCATGCAGACAACATCATTTTGCATGATCATCAATGGGATGCACCAGAATTCTTTGTGGGCTATTTCGTGAGTTGAAACCCATTGATAAGATATTGAAAACTCGCTGAATCATTTTGTCGTGTTTCAGGGAATCAATATTCTGGGGCGTCTGTAACCAGGCCTACGGTGCAGCGTTCATTTACCCTCTGTACTTTCTTACCCACCTGCAATATGCGAAGAGTAGCTCTCCAGAGGAGAAAGGATTGGCTCGTATGCCAAAGGAAGAGGCCGAAGCTTTGGTTTATACTAGCGTCATCACTTCCCTTCTTCCAGCCTGGCTGCTCTACCCAGCATTCTTTCCTTGTTCCAGCAATGTTCGGCAAATATTGATAGCGTCCTATCGAGCTACCCCAATACTCATCCCTATTCTGCAGCGGGTCATTGCTAAAGCGATTCGGCAATGTCGGCCAAAGCCAACGCAAAGCTCAGAGTCTCGATCCCTCGTCAAAGCGTCGCTGATAATCTCAGGAACATGTGCCGCTCTGGGCCACTTTTATGCTCTCGTGTCTTGCGTCTTGTCGCCGGGTGTTACACTGCGAGGCGTCTTCTGGCCGTGGGCGACAACTATGGACATTACAAGCGAAAGCATCATCTCTCAAGGCTGTCATCTCTTTCTCCAGAATGACTGGCTTGTCATATCTGCTGCTGTTGTCCCTTATGTCTCTGGCATTTTGACGTCAAGTCAACACAGTTCTGAAGAATGCAACGAAGAGTCATGGATTGGATGGTCAGAAAATAAGCTGCGTGGATTGGGGGGCCGCCTCGTGACGCTTGCCGCCATGACGATCACATTTTCTCCCGGGGCCATGTTGGCCTGGTCCATGGCAACGAAGATTTGAGCACTTATGATTATAGATCAAAAGCTTTTTATGCTACCATTTGTTAATCGATTATTTAGAATATGAGAATTCCTATGGAAGATTTGCTTTTCGTTTTATTAAAGAAATCTATTAAAAAAAGAAAAACATGAGAGAAGCATAATTGTGCTGGCCACTGCCTGTTGTAATTATTGAAGGAAATGCAGCCTACATAAAATAAACAGTGTAGGAAAGATCAGTGTTGATAGATAAAATAGCACAATAGTTATTTCTGTTTCTGTCAACTGCACAAGTAAACTCAAGCCGAATTAGGACTCTTCTGAAATAGGAAATAGCCAAAGCTTGCCATGTCTTTTTGTGATTTACATCACAACAACTACGCTATCTTCAATATATACTAATCAGGATATATGACCCTGTAAATCCCAAATTGTTCCTGCCAACACACTACAGCACTCCGCGGGTCGGAAGCCGGCCCAATGCCACGTTGAGCATTGATCGACTCGCAGCTTCTCCAGCCGCCCATTCAATGCAATCTGCTAACCTCTCTACGTCGGCCTTCTTCGAGGGGGCTCCATGACCTCCTCCATGCTGTTGCACACGCATCATGGACGGATCACACAGCCCAGCCACCATCTTGGATTGTTCCAACATGGAGGGATGATCCATCTTCCCTGTACAGTGCACTGTGGGAATTTTGATGCGGTCTGTAGTAAGCGCAGGATGCAGAACTCGAGGAATTTTGCGGGAATCTCTGTGACGAAAGAATGAAATATCATAACTAGGAAGAACAGCACCGATTTTCTGAGCTATTGTGAAGGTGGTGGTTAGATAATTGAGAAAAATGCCATCGCTGGTCTTTATCTTCTTGGAAATATCATCCGGGGTTGGTTGCAAAGATGCGGTTTCCTGGCGAAGCAGACGCTGAACGATTGGCAGATAGCACATGGGATCTGGAGAAAAGGCTGCGACAGACGAAAGCAGCATGGCGAACTCAAAAGGCAGTGGTTGATCAGGCAGACGTTGTTGGTGGTCTAGAAGATACGAGGCAGCCATAGAGGCCCCTTGGCTGAAGCCGATGACTCCGACGAACGGCCCATTATCTTCGATGAAATCAGAAAGATCATCCAACGCGTCACCAACCTCCGCGGGTGAGTAGCCGGTTGTGTAAGAATAAAATGGCCCAGAGTAATATTCGGCCATACCTAATGGCGGGATGAGCAATTGTGCATCGGTTCAGCTGAAACAACATACCTGGGCCCCTTAGTCGCTCTATGGCCCCATCAAGATAGACAAATTGATAGCCTGGACCCAAAGTATTCAAAAGAGGCGCCAGCTGATCGCGAAGGATCGCGGCCGAGGAACCCACACCATGCAAAGCCAATATTCTCTTCATCTTAATACAGGCAGGTGCAAATTTTCAGGTTTAGGATGTGATGCCCGGTGGGTGAATAGTAGATTCAGTCTCTTAAAAGAAAGAGAATCAGTGAGCGATCCTAGAGGACCTTTCCTAAAATGGATCATTGATAGAAAAAGGACAAGTGGGAATGGGATCATTTGCGAGACTGTGTGAAGCGTTGAGCTAGCCTTATTCAAGAGCACAAATGATTATTTCTGCATCCTACCATTAGCTGATTTGGACTTGGTATTTTGGATGTGTACTAGCCTCATGCGGCTCAGGAGTTATGTACACATCTATGGCTTTGTGAGATCTGAATTGATCATTTTCGGAAAGGAGTGTCCTCTTTTGGTCAAGTTTCGAAAATGGGTCTGACCCTGTGCACTTTGAGTCAAGTTTCCTGTTTTGGACATAGTTACATAATCTCAGCCGCTCGGTGGGGAGCCCTCACAACCCTGGCATGAAAACAAATGCATTTTCTCTCCCGAACTTGGACTTTTCTAGTGGAAATAGTGGTTCAGGATTGCATGTCTCAGGTTTGACCATGTTCTAGATTGAAAGGCGTGTTCTACTTTGGTGTTTTTTTTCTCATTCCAGTTCACAAAAGAGGAATCGATCTGCAATGGTAAGCACTATTCCCTACGGCCACCAGAAAAGGCCGCAATGGCAGATTATTCCACGAGGTTATGAATGATGGGATACACTGTGTATCATCAAGAAGAATGCATATATATATATGAAAAGACCAATGTTGTGATGTTGTAAGAAAAATCAAGAACAAACAAACTTGAGCCCAGGTTTGCGCCCGATATATCAAAATGAGAGTCCCCATTAAGAATAACCATGACACCAACGGCACCAATGGTGCCGTAGGCAATAAGCTCCATGAGCCTATAGCTATTGTTGGAGCATCTTGCCGCCTTCCTGGGGAGGCCTCTTCTCTGGAGGGGCTCTGGAATATGATGCAGAACTCTCGAAGTGCCCACGCCAAGGTGCCCAAGGAGCGCTGGGATGCCGATGCTTGGTATCATCCTGACCCGGATCGCAAGGGCTCAGTAAGTCTAGTTTCCCGATATATTCCACTGCGCAGCAACCCTTTTCTCTTTGACTGACAAGTGCATTTCAGCTCAATACAACACACGGGTTCTTCCTCCAGGAAGATGTTGCTGCGTTCGACGCACCTTTCTTCTCTGTAACAGCAAAGGAGGCCGCCGGCATGGACCCCGCTAAGCGTCTCTTGCTAGAAGTAGCATACGAAGCTTTTGAAAACGGTCAGTCATAGCTTGAGGGACGCTCAATGTTCTACCAATTAACGCACGTTGCAGCCGGAATGCCAATGGATGACATACAGGGCTCGATGACGGGAGTGTATGTAGGAAGTATGACTAGTGACTATGAAGTTCTGTCTACAAGGGAAGTGTATGACGAGCCGCATATGGCGGCAGCTGGTAGCAGCGAAGCCATGACTGCCAACAGAGTCTCGTGGTTTTTTGACTTTCGAGGACCGAGCTTGACCCTGGATACGGCTTGTTCGTCAAGCTTGTATGCGTTACATTTGGCGTGCCAGTCATTGCGCCTTGGAGAAACAAATATGGTGAGCCAGATGCAAATATTTGAAGTAAACTTGTACTAATATCTATCAGGGCCTTGTCGCTGGTGTCAACGTTATTCTGCACCCAAACTTTATGCAACAACTTGTAGCCATGCACATGTTGAGCCCCGATGGCATATCACACGCATTTGACGACAGAGCCAACGGGTATGGTCGTGGAGAAGGTATCGGATGTCTAATCGTGAAGCGTCTCAGCGATGCCATTCGAGATGGAGATACCATCAGAGCCGTAGTTCGAGGCTCTGGAATCAATGTGGATGGGAAAACTCCGAGTGTCACAATGCCCAGTCCTGAAGCTCAGGCCAGCTTGATCCGAACCGTGTACGAGGAGGCCAAGTTGCCTCTGGACCAGACGCAATACGTAGAACTTCACGGCACGGGAACTCCTGTTGGCGTAAGTTTTTGTTCACTTCGAAATGCACCATTTTTATGACTACGGCTAATTAGACTAG
Source organism: Calonectria pauciramosa (assembly GCA_017140785.1). NCBI lineage: Eukaryota > Fungi > Ascomycota > Sordariomycetes > Hypocreales > Nectriaceae > Calonectria > Calonectria pauciramosa. Next base: position 349,264 of record JAACIZ010000025.1, on the reverse strand, counting down.
GACCCCATCGAACTCTCTGCTATTGCCGCAACCTTTGGAGCTTCAGTTCTCCCCGAAAACCCAGTATTCGTTGGGAGCATCAAGCCCAATGTGGGACATACTGAAGGCTGTGCCGGCCTGGCGGGTGTCTTCAAGGCTATGATGTGCCTGGAAAGAGGTGTCATTCTTCCAACGCCTCAGGTTGAAAATGTGAACCCAAAACTCCGACTCGCAGATTGGAATCTTGCCCTGCCCCCAAGTGCCCTGGAGTGGCCCACATCGGGAAACCGTCGTGTTAGCGTTAATTCGTTTGGTTTTGGTGGTGCTAACGCACATGTTATTCTCGATGATGCGTATCACTACATGAAAGACCGTGGCTTAAAGGGCAAACATTCCACTATCGGTTTCCCACAGCTAGTTAACTTGCATTCAGAATCCCCCCTGAACGGCACCAACGGAAGCCTTCTGAACGGCAATGGGGCATCTCATTACAATGTGGGAGCACCAGCCAACTCACCCATCAAGAGGCTATTTGTCCTAAGTTCCCGAGACGAGCCCGGAATCCAAAGAATAGGTAAATCTCTAGGAGCGCATTGGAAGTCTGACGAAGACGTGTTACAAAGCCAGGAATACCTCTCGAGTGTGGCCTACACTCTGGCTTCGCGGCGATCACTCCTGGATTACAGGTCCTTTGCCGTTGCCGAATCCACCACGGAGTTAGCCGAGAAGCTTGAGAAAGCCTTGCCTAAATATAGGCGCTCCTCCAAGGAAGCTGGAATTGCCTTCATTTTCACTGGACAGGGTGCTCAGTGGGCAGGTATGGGCAGACAATTGATCGAATTCCCCGCGTTTGCTACGAGTATATCTCGGAGCAAGGCTTATCTCGACGCTCTGAAATGCCCATTTGATCTCGAAATCGAGCTTCAGAAGGTTGAGTACAGCAAGATTTCAACATCTGAATATAGCCAGCCGATATGTACGGCAGTGCAGGTGGCACTCGTTGACTTGTTGGACAATTGGTCTGTCAGGCCAAAGGCAGTAGCTGGCCACTCGAGTGGCGAAATAGGTCAGTGTACTTGTTTTTTCTTCTTGGCTTTAATTTTATTTTGGTTACATATTCTCATTCCTAAATGTTCTCTTACGACCGGAGTTTCTAACATGGGTTTGGTATAGCTGCCGCCTACGCCGCGGGTATTATAACCCATGAAGACGCCATCAAAATCGCGTACCTTCGAGGTGTCTACTCCGGGAAGGTCTCGCACGGCCCCAACAGTGGTGCCATGTTAGCAGCCGGTATCTCAGAGGAGGAAGCGCGGGGATATCTTGAGGCCGTTCCCCCAGACAGCGTCGTCACAGCTTGCGTGAATAGCCCAAAGAGCGTTACGCTTTCCGGCGACGTGGAGTTCATTGATCAGCTGGAAGCCGATATATCTAAAGACAACAAGTTTGCTCGAAAGCTTCGAGTCGCGACCGCCTACCATTCTCCTCACATGAGAATGGTAGCAGAGGATTGTCTGGCCGCCATGAAGGATGCTGGCGTCGGAAAGGTCTTGGACCCTAAAGCACCCATGTTCTCCTCCGTTACTGGACAGATAATTGATCCTGCGGAGCTTAGCAGCGATTACTGGATTCGCAACATGTGTGGCACCGTTCGGTTCGCCGAGGCCGTCAAGAATCTCCTGACATATTCCCCCCAGAGACGTGGAACACGCAAGGCTAGTGTCAAATGGAATGCGCTCATTGAAATTGGCCCCCATTCCGCTCTGAAGGCGCCTTTGGTACAGATAATGGAAGGCGTCGATGGCAAACTCCCATCTGAGCTTCCGTACACTTCAATGCTAGCTCGTGGAGAGGATGCAGTTGGATCGGCATTGAAGGCGGCAGGACTTATATGGGCCCTGGGGATCCCAATACTCCTTGCCAATGTTAACAGGGAACCGACAGAGTCAGGCCGAATCACGCAGCAAGTGGTTGTCAACCTCCCGTCCTATCCTTGGAACCACGATAAGCGATACTGGCACGAGACGGCGGCGACAAAGCAGCAGCGACTCCATCAAAGACCGCGCACAGATCTTTTGGGCGTCGCTGTCGAGAATCAGAATCCATTGGAACCACAATGGAAAAACTACTTGCGTGTTCGGGAAAACCCTTGGGTGCAAGACCACAAGATCACAGGAACAACACTCTATCCTGGCGCGGGCATGTTGATCATGGTGATCGAGGCCGTTCATGAAATGGCATCCACTGAAGCAGTGGTGGTCAAGGGAGTCGAGTTCAAAAATGTCCACTTTGAGAGAGGACTCGTGATCAATGACGACGATGCGACCGAGACCTCCTTGCGGATCCAGGTACCTCGAGGTGGTGACAAGCTCGACCATGACTTTGTCATCTATTCTAGAATCGGCGACGGCGCTTGGACAAAGCACTGTTATGGCTCATTCTCAATCGTGTACAGCGACCCAAGTATCCAGTCGCCTGGAACTCTACAATCATTCGAGTGGAAGACATATCTTGATACCTACAACACCCTGAAGAAGAGCTCATCACAAGAAGTGGACGTCAAAAGGCTCTACAGCAGTCTGGATGGAGTCGGGATGCAGTATGGACCTACTTTCCAAAACCTTGCCTCCTTGTTCGCCTTGCCTGATAAAAACTCTTGCCATGGTACCATAACCATTCCGGACACTAAGAGCGTAATGCCGCATGAGTATGAGTTCCCGCATCTCATTCATCCAGCAACCCTGGACGCAATCTTCCATCTCATTGTGGTTGCTGTCGCCAACGGAGCCACACTCAAGGAGGCTGCGGTTCCATTCATGCTGGAAAAGCTTTTCATCTCTTTCAACTTGCCCCAGGGACCTGGAGCGCTTTTCTCGGGTTACGCTCAACGCGCCGATCGTCGAGACAGGCAACTTGCGGCCGATTTGATTGTATCGGATTGCTCATGGACAGAGCCAAAAATTATCGTCGAAGGGCTTATCATGAGACAAGTCACTGCTGGGACAGGCGCGAGCGGGCACGATAATTTGGCTGGCAATGGTGCCAATCAGAAGAAGACGACCAACATCGTCTGGAAGCACGACCCTGAGAGTGTGTGGAAGAGAGCAGCTGCAACTAAACCCGACCAAGTCAAGATCAGCTGTCTGCAGGATTGGCTAGAGTTAGAATGTCACAAGTCAAGCAACCTCAGGGTCCTTGTCGTTGGAAGCACTCTGGAGAAGAGCATCCTGGGAGATATCAGCCCATTCATCCACCATGAATCCCCATACCGAGGGTTCGCGCTATCCACCATTACGGACACATCCGAGGATGCATTGGAAGAGTGGAAGAAATTGTCAACTAATGCTTTGGCTTCTTTGAATTTCCAGATTTGGGATGGAAGCTCAGAGATGGATGAATCCACATTTGACCTGGTCATTGCTGGTCGGGTAGGAGACTCCATTGAGGACTCAGTCGTAAAATGGTCAGCGTGGCGCTCACTACTTCGGCCTAGTGGCCGGATCATTGTCTTGCATGACAATGAAAATGCCCATCAAGTAAATAATGGCTGCACACCTTCAGAATTACACCATGAACTAAAGGGAGTAAGCATAAATCTCCAGGATGGTACCACAATGGATCTGCACATGCACGCAGATCCCGATAGCAACCCCCCCAATGAGGCTTATATTCTCGTGCCCTCGACGAATGGTGCTGTTGAGCCATCCACATTTGCACACACTGTCTCAAGTGCTCTGGAGGTGAAGGGGATTTCTAGTCGTACAGTTCGCCTCGACGAATTGCAATCTCTCCCTCAGCAGCCCGTCATTTCCCTTTTGGATGATGCATTCATCACAAATTGGTCGGCAACGGAGTTTCAACAGTTTCAACAATTTGTTGAAATTGCATCTCATTTGTTCTGGGTCACAAGGGGTGCTCACATGATCAGACCTTCGGAAGCAGGATTGCAAAGTGCCCCAGCTCCCGGCCTCTTTCGCGTGTTGCGGAATGAGTTTCCCCAAATGACGCTTGTGCACCTGGATTTTTCGACGCCAGTTGGAGAGACCACAATTGATGCAGCCAATATTTTAGTTGATACTTGGTTATCATCATTGGATGTTTCAGCTACGGACAAGGACTTGGAGCTGGCTGAACTGGATGGGCAGCTTTTGCTACCTCGGGCTGTTGCCAACCCTTCAATGGATGACGAAATTGCTCGAACCTCGGGCTCTGCACAGCCGATCCTCCAGAATCCATCATCAACTGGGCCGTTGCGTCTACTCACGGGCTCGCATGATGTTGCCTGGCAAAAAGACGACGTCACCCGAGATAACTTGGGTCCTGACGAGGTTGACATCAGTGTGACAGATGTCTCTAAAGACTCCCAAGATTCCACATGGCTCGGTAGCCAGATCAACGGTCGTGTTATTCGATGGGGTTCGAACGTAACAGGGCTTCTAAAAGGCGATCGTGTCGTAGCGTTTGGTCTGCCAGACTGCAAGACCCAGGTGCGCCAGCATCGTTCTTTGGTTCTTCGGGTACCTGAAAGCATGGCTAGCGATGGACTTGCTACCGAGATCTGGGCCTACGCAACGGCCTACTACATCCTGAAGTATATCACACAGCTTGACAAAGGCCAGAGAATTCTTGTTCAAGACGGCACTACATGTCTTGGGCAGGCACTGCTGTATCTTGCTCGCCAGATTAGCGACCATGTTTTCGTTACGGTAAAGACGCTGAAACAGAAGCAATGGTTGACGGAAAAAACACGCGTCCCTGAACAATACATCCTTGTCTTGGATCAGAACCATGACAGTGGGCGTGTCCCGGCTTACATACTGCACCATACAAACCGCCAAGGTTTGGATGTTGCAATCTTCTCAGCTGCTGAAGGCTTGCTAGCTGTCGATCTTACACCGTGCCTGTCAGACTTTGCGAAAGTGGCATTTGTCGTATCGGGTGATCACGGAGTAACACCGCCGATACTGCGCGGGAACATCAGCTTTTCGATCGTGGACCCTGTGCAAATTCTGCAAGAACAGCCACAGTTGGTTTCAAGGCTGCTACCGGAAGTCCTTGGGCTCATCCAAGACTCTGATGGATCACTCCCCGAAATCACTCCCCGCACTCAATTCACCTTGGCCGAGCTGCCGGAGGCTCTGGAGTATATGAAAAAGCCTGAGGACCCTAGCATTGTGTCTGTAAAGATGGCACCTTTTGAAGACGGTGCACGAGTGCCCATTATACCGTCTGCGCCGCCTAAATTGCAACTGGATGGTAAGGCGACTTACATTCTCGCTGGCGGTCTTGGATCGCTTGGCTTGAGAATTGCCGATGTCATGGCTGCCAGTGGTGCCACTCACCTCGTGTTCCTTTCGAGGTCAGGCGGTGGCAGATTCACTGACAGGCTTTTGAAGTTGAAAGCTCAAGGATGCACAACAATGGTGCTGAAGTGTGACGTGACTTCGTCTGAACAGGTCCGGGATGCCATCACCGAGGTAGCCAGGTCTGGTCGACCAATCAAAGGTCTCATTCAGTGTGCCATGGTCCTACAGGACAGCCTGTTCCATAACATGTCTTACAGCCAGTGGTGCACCGCATTCAAGCCCAAGGTCGAGGGGACTTGGCATCTACATGAGGCTCTGCCTGATGATATGGATTTTTTCATCATGCTATCCTCTGTTGTTTCTGTCATCGGAAACGTTTCGCAGGCCAACTACGCCGCAGGAAACGCGTACATGGATGCTCTGGCACACTATCGTCATTCGCTAGGCCTAGCAGCAACCTCAATCAACGCCGGTCTTGTCGCTGACTCCGATCATACCATTGATGGAACGAGCATGGATGAATATTTGGACCGATTTAAGCACATGGCAAGCGTGAGCACAACGCTGCAGGAACTCGATATTGCCATTGTGGCTTCCCTGAGAGGCACAACCGCCGACGGGGAACCTACCGGCTCTCAGTTTGTTTTCTGCATGTCCGACTCCCTACAGCCCGATGGAGTGGACCAATGGGCGAGAGACAGGAAGTTCACTCATAGAACCGCCGTGATTGAGCATGAGCTATCCTCGGCAGACGGGCCCGCAGGCCCCAGCGTTGGCGAGCAGCTTCGATCAGTGACATCGAAGCATGATGCCATAACTATTGTACAGGACGCACTGAAGGATCTACTGGCTCCAGGGCTTGGAGTTCAAACAGCTGATATTGATAATGATCGTCCCCTGTACGCTCTAGGAGGTAAGCAGTTATTCCTTTATTTTTCTCACCTTGACCTTCATCTCCCCTTCCAAATTTAAAACGAATTAGCGACTAACCATCTGGTCAAATCATAGTGGACTCTTTCAAAGCAGTCGAAGTCCGAAATCAAGTCTTCCGTGAATTACAAAGCGATATTTCTGTTTTTGAAATCCTCAGTCCTAGTTCTCTCGCCCAATTGTCGGGTGTAATTGTTTCACGGAGCCAGTTGATTTCCCAAGAGGTTCGGGAGATGGAAGCATGAACTGCCCTTACTACTTCAGCCCATAGATCATTAAACTAACTGCATACCAAATTGCATACTAGTTCCTTTTTCATCTTCCCAGTGCATTGGTTGGAAACCTGCTGCAGGCTGATTTAATAATTCAAAACCCCAACTTTCACTCTCAAGGCTTAGCTTTCGTGAACAAACGTCTTGAAGAATCATGTGTGTGATAGGATTAAAATGGTGACATAATCATCAAACGTGTTTATGATAACAACCCTTGCACGTCGCTCCGCGTGACCATCTTTGCTTGTACTCAGTGGAGGCCGCTGCGAGGATGAGGGTTGTGGGATCGTGTTTTCGGGCAGTGATCCCGACCCTAATCCCAAATCTCTGCCTGGTTAATTGTGGTCTATTGATCTGGAGGCCTTCAGTCTAACACACGGCTGCAGCCAATTAAATGACGAGACAGAATCACATTGTAAGAAACATTGGTTCTTTCAAGATACCGTTGTCGCTATGCACATGCATTGATGCCCGAAGCATCATCTAAAATCCGGCAGGTAGGCCTAGCAAACCCGCGCATTACCTCTCTGAAACCAGACAATTGGCTCTTCTTGCTGCCCACCCAATCTATCATACACAATCTCGGCAGAGGAAAATGCTACGGGCTCAGACGTTGCTTGTGCCCAGCTGTCGTGGGCTGAGACCTCGCATTGCCTAAAGTGGAGATAGGGCAGCAAGAATCAACAACGAAGTAGAACTGATCCTATTAGATTAAGTAAGAAGCGGGGGGGGGGGAGTGATTACATTTCCTTCATTTACCAAAAATATCGACACTGTGAATTTGAACCTACATGTAAAACAACAAGTACGAAAACGATGCCCCCAACCGAATAAAGCTCTACTGCGAAGCATATGCCCTTGCATGAATATGTGCCTCGGATGTGGAGTGGGAAGCTTCAGAGCGGATATTGGACAAGATCCATTGTGAATTACCCACATCCTACCTGCACGATACAGATACCAATGATTATGCCTATGCAAACATTGTAGACTATAACGTGGTCATTGGGACAAGTAAATCATGGTGTTACAAAGATGATTCAACTGCAACAGTGGCCAAGTACATGCGTAAAAAAGACATGAAGGAGTTGTGAGCCTTGAGCTCCTACTTCGTGGGACTTGAATTTCTTGAAAGGATGTATTCCTTGATTGATGATGAAAGAAATAACCTAGCAATGACTTGTCAAGCAAACGGACCTCTACAGCTAAAACTAATACAGCCTAGAGGTCCCCCCAAAACACCTACTTGAAAGAGTAGGGTAATATTGCAAAATAACCTATTCGCATCGCTTAAGATGTACAGGTCTGCCGACAACTTGCTGGAGGTGCGTGAAAAGTAGTAGTTTCTGACGTATTAAATTCTAGTGCAAAAGAAAAGCAAGCGGTAGGCTCAACTGGTTGACCTAGAAACTAAGCGACGGAGTTAACTCAAATCCCCTTGCAGTACAAAGTTTCTGACGTATAGTGCATAAAGCTCATCTCCACACAGGTGACTCGAGCGGTTTGAAAGGTTTGTCGCGCTTGAATAGGTATGAAGATTCCGCCCAATGATCCCGAGATGTTGATTGGGCTTTAATCCACTAGGGATTGCAGTTTTCCGACTTGATTATTACAGGTGCGCCGAGCACAGCCCTTTCCGCTGTGAAGTCCGCCTCTGGGCCCAGATCTTGAACGACTTGGGATTGCGATATTATCAGGTCAAATAGGTCCTGTGTATTTCCAATTGCCGCAGCTGCCTCAGCAGCTTTTGCAGCAGCTTCCTCCTCAATTGTAGCTTGGTAAGCTGCCAGAGCTGCTAGATGGGCCGCATCTGCAGCTTCAAAGATTTTCGGCACCGCCTCCTCCACTTTCCTCGTTGCTTCCGACATTCTCTCAGCGATTGACCTCTCCAATTGTGGTAACAGTGTCGTGTCAATCGATATCTTGGGGCACAAAGCCATGATCTGATCAATCGTTTTTTGTATTGTATCAAGTGCCGGCTGGACTCGTGCTGCACCGGCCTTAACCGCGTCAAAAACAGCCAACGCCACTTTCTTTAAAGAGATTGCACTATAATCTGCATATAAGGCTGTAATATCGGGCTCCCGCATAACCGGAGGAATCGCCCCCGAGCCCATAACACATGAAGTATCATACCAGGCGTATGAGTCAGGAGTTGATCCGAACTCCAGACTTTCTGCTGAGGCGTTGAAGATATCACAAGAACCCAACAGGGATCTAAAAGATACGCATTCAAATATGTATGAGCAAAAGGCGTAGCACTTCTCCACGCTCATTCCAGGAATATTGAAGCTCATGAACAAGTTTGATGCGCATCCGTCAGACGTGCAGTAACCAGTCAACTTGCATTGGTCGGTCCATATTGGCTGGGTAGAGGCAGAGCTAGCTGAGCTGGAGGTAGGTGTGATGATAGTTGAAGTGCTGTCCGTAGTTGTAGAAATGGCATCTGTACTGGGCGTATTGCCTATGCTTGTCGAAACTGTGCTTTCTGGTGTCATGGAGAGGCTGATGCTTAAAGTTGAAGAAGCGCTAGCTGGTGTTGTGTGAGAATCATTTTCTGGAATTGTCAGGGGATCACCTGCTAGATCCGATGCAATTCTACCTACCTGTGGTTGATGAGGGAGGCTCGTCACGAGTCATAGATGCAGTCAACGTCAAGCTAGTGGCTTTCTGTGACCCTTTGCTAGAAGAGCGGCTCTGTTTTGGATGGCACAGCGCTACTGCATTAACACCAACCACATTGAGCAGTATCAGTGCCAAAGCGAGGAAGTTGGTACAATACATGGTAATAGGCAATCTGCAAAGTAACGAGACTAAGTAACAGCATGATTTTTTGATCCTGGGCGCGGAAATCTGGTGGGTTTTAATCCTGCGACAATTTCCCCATAATTAAAATTGTATCAGATCCGAGACATGGAAAAAGGGAGGCTGTCCTGCCTGCTGGTGGGAGCATTCCAACTTGCGTTCCGGTGGATAACTTGCTCAGTTACCGGGATCCCTTTGCAGGGGTATTTATGCAGGAAAATGAGATTCCCTCCTGGGGTCTGGCTGGCCTGTTCTCCCATTCAGATGGAGGCTCATTTAATCTAGAGTACCGCAGTGCATTTTTCATGCCTCGGCTGCACACGTGAGTTTGAAGATTTCAGCAAGTTCCTTAACCTCTGAACGTGACAGAAACAGTTTGATTATGGTGTGTGTGTGTGTGTGTGTGTGTGTGTGTGTGTGTGTGTGATATTAAGTACTGGACAACTTGCTGCAACATTCGCTTGTAGCTGAGGTCTTGACTGATGTTAAAAAAGACATGGTGACCTCGTTAATAGCATTGGAATGAGGAGAAGGAAAGACCGGTCTACCCATAGTCAAGATTCGACATGGCAAAGGCCAACCTACAATTGTCTTTCATAGACCTCACCCTGATGCAAGGATCCACCCGGCCATGTTCCAGAGCATGGGAAGGAGAATGGCACGCCGGTTTGGGCGGAGCCGAAAGCAACTCGAGTTGCAGATTAGTGCCAGATAACCCCCGGCGACCACACCTTTCTTTACCCGCCATGGCTGATTGAGGAGCAACGTGCATCATTGGTTGAAAGATCTATAAAATGGCGCGACATTTCACGTACAATCTTTTTATGTCCTTGTGTGTTATTTAGTTTGACTTTTGGTAAAAATACATGCTCGTTTCTCTCTACCTACTCACACAGTAAAAAGTGCCTCGAAAAATGCAATGCTTGAGAGGTTAGGATGGACCCAAACTGTGAACAAGAATTTAATTTATACAGAATCAATCCCTATGGCCACGTTTGCGGTCCTTGTTGCCATTTCCTTCCTTCCATCAATCCGCGTGACAAATTGAGCCGCTACCAGACAGGCGTAGGCTCCTTTTATTCTGGCGTTGCTCCACACAACGTGCCAAATCAGGCCATCAATGTTTACACCTGACCAATTTGTTTGGGTGAGAGGTGGTAAATGATCAAGCTAAGTCTTGATAACTTTTTGTTACTTGATCGATGATACTATCGTTGAATTTGGTTCGCAGTAGTATGAGGGAAAGAATCTGCGAATGAAGATAAAAGATTTTGCCCGGAAATCCGGGTTGAGCCAGTCGCTATTATTATTTTGTCAAGGTCCAAACATCCTCGGCGAGTTTCTTCATTACCTTCCAGCTCAACGCCAACGGTCGGATAATCGGCATTGTTGGCGCAGAAGGATCTGCATGGACCTAATTATGCCACATTTTCAGCCAATTGCATTTTTAACTCCGTCAACTTATTTCCGTACTCTTGCCACATGGAATCAAGCCAACAAGCTATAAAGATGCAACTTCACAATGCAATTGCAAAATTTCTGGTAATCGCGAAACCTTGCATCTTATTCCTCCCATCTTGAGCTACGTGACCTGCTACAATATGGACTCTTCCAACATCAGATATCTTGTCGAGGGCCAAGGCAGTCCATTAACAGCCACCACTGCGCCGGCACCCACAATCACCGACCCTGATGATGTCATTATTCGCATCAAAGTGATCGCTATCAACCCAGCCGACTGCAAAATGATTTACCAGGGCCACAGAGCGGCCTCGTGGCCTCTTATCCCTGGTCTAGATGGCGCGGGCATCGTCGAGGCTGTCGGAAGCGATGTGAAGGACTTCCAGCCCGGTGACAGAGTTGTGGCACTGTTTACACCAGGAAATATTTCTGGATCGTATCAGACGTTTGCTGTTGTAAAACAACCAGCGGTAGCCAAGATACCAGACTCGTGGTCGTTTGAAGAAGGGGCATCACTTGGGTAAGTTATTCTTTCTTCTGCACTTGGCGACTTTCTAGACATCAATTTCCTGTCTATATTTAGCAAATATCTATCTTTTTATGGTGTGCTAATACGAATATTACTCCAGCGTTTGTTTCTCAACAGCCGTTATTGGTCTCGGCCTGGGTTTACAAACACCCTTGCCATTCCTCAAGGACGGACAAAAGGATGGCTTCAAACCATCCTCAATTCTCGTTTTGGGCGGAAGTTCCGCACTTGGAGCATCCACAATCCAGCTTCTTCGTCTCGCGCTGCCTAATTGCAGAATACTGACGACCAGTTCTCCCAAGCACCACAACCATCTCACAAACACTCTGGGTGCCGACAAGGCGTTTGATCGCAGCTCTGCATCGTTGGTCGCAGATGTAAAAGCGGCGACTGCTGAAAGCCGAGGAGTTGGGGCGATATTTGATGCCGTTGGGGCCGGCTTGACTGAGAGACACATTTTCGACGCGTTTGATGCCCAAGGGCCGAAGACCTATGCGCAGGTGTGGACTGGTGACGACGAGATCAAAGTACCAAGCGGTGTGAACTCAGTCTTGTTTCGAGGTCGGGATGTGCCACACTTGCAGGGTGGTCAGAACATACCCAGAGCGCTGCAAGGCCTTTTGCAGGAGGGCAAGTACAAGTTGCCTCTTCCAGTTCGCAACATGGGCAAAGGACTTGATGGGTTAGAAAAGGGGTTATCGGTCATGCTCAAGGGTGTCAGCGGCGAGAAATTGGTCGTGACGGTTTGATGGAAACAAAACAGTCTTGATTCACAGTTATGCTCGAGAGCCCATGCCAAAAAAGCCTAAACTCCGACCAAATGGCTCAAAAATAGTTAAAATGACTCGAGAATCGCTCGCTCATGTTGCTCCTCAAATATCCAATACCATGAAGACCCAATCCAGTTACAAAGGCTCTGATGGCCTCTACCCAAATGCATTTTTAATCCATCACGGATGAATTCTAGTTCAAATTAACAAGGTAAAACGCCTTGACCTGGGGACTATCCAGTCCCGGAAAAAAGCAAAGAATTCGTTATTCATCAATTCAGCGGTGCCTCATCGGCTCGTAAACCGTGTCTCTTGAGAGACCCCTTGTGAGACCGCCATCCCTGTTGTAGAAGGCGTTGTACTCCATGTCTGTTGACATGGTATCGGTGCGGTTTGGTCTGGGGTTTGGAGTCATATCCATAAAGGCGATTCCTTGTGTCTGATCCACCACCTGCTTGTATTGACCCGTGTTTGGCGTTGAACTCTTTCCCTTGAAACCGCCCTTGACCCTGTTTAGAATATTAGGGAAGGGGTTTTGCATGTTCTTGATGTTTTTAATGTTTTCCAACTTGAAGACAGCTGTGTTTAGTTTTGGTCGTTCCGCGCGCTGCTTGATGGTGACAAAGGTCAGGACGACGGCAGCAACGAGGGGCAAGAAGCAGCCGATCCAGACGTTTCGGATATAGTCGTGGCCTACTTCGGCACGAATCTTGCCGGTTCCTGTGGTTTCCATGGTAGTGATGTGCTTGACCAGCTTGTGAGCAAAGGCGTGGGACATGCCCGTCGTGGTGACTGCTGAAATAGTCGCAACCTGTGTCATCAAGGTCAGCGCTTCTGTGGATCAATAATTACTAAATCTGACGTACCCAAGAAAAGATGGCGGCAAACAGGCTGCCCCAGAAAGAGACAAATGCATAAAATGCACTGCCTATCGACAAAAGACTGGCACCAGCAGTCGCGATCAGGCCAACAAAGATGAGCTTTGGAGTCGTTCCGATGATCCCGCCCTTGACCAGGTCAACCCCGTATTTCTTCCAGGCACTAGAGCGTTTGTCAGTATTCCACTTTTGACAACTAAAATCTGACCAAAACTCACTTTTGGAGATCAAAAAAGCGCGAGCCCCAGGTCGTGCAGTAGTCCACCTTGTACTCTTTCCCACTCTTGTCACCGCTGCAGTACAGACCTGGGTACAGCGCAAACTCGTCCTTGAGCTTGTTGTCGTCTTGAGGATCTGGAAGGCCATGAAGGGTCTCTCCATCATCATCCATCGTCACATACTGGTCCGCTTGAATCTTGAAAGCACGGGTGAGCTTGGATTTCCCGCCGGAAAGAAAAAAATAAAGTAGTCGCCCGCAGGGAACTAGAGACTTACGGCCACGAGGAACAGCTCGGACTGGAAATGCGCGTTGGCTCCCTTGTCGTCGAGGGCGGCGCCCGATTGCAGGATCAGCCCAACCCCGCACACGATAGCGATGTGGATGACGATGGCGACGGGCAGCAAAATGAGGCGGAGAGTCACCTTGGAGAGCATGGAGGCGGGCATCTCGACGGCGGCGTCACGATCGGCGCGGCAGCAGAAGCGACAGGCGATGGATCACGGGATTTGGGAAGACGACAGTCCTTCGACATTGAGGCGAAATCCAGCCATCACGGGAGTCTTATTTCTCGACCCCGGTCTCGAGGCTGCCGCCTGTGTGGCCGGGCTGAGCCAGAGTGGCGGGCGACAAGTGGGGATGTCAGCACAGCCCAGATCCCGCGCAATCGCACGCTGCCATGTCAATGGTGGTCCCCTCGTAATGGCCGGACTGGGGGCTTGCGCCAGATGCCGCAAAAACAGCACCCGGTGGAGCGTCTGTTTTTAGCCCTCGCTCCCTGGTTGGCCCAGTGCTCGCCGCCGTGCGTTAGCCTCAGCCCCCGTGTCACTATTTTGGGTAGCGGCAGGCCGAGACCTGGCCGTACATGATTCGGTAGACCCCCCAGCGCCAATCGAAGCGAGCGTCGAAGCGGTTCGCCGCGAATCGTGTTTGCAGGAAATGAAGAATATCATCCTGGAGCCGCCCGAGTGGAAGAGCCCATGTAAGACACCTGCGCGCCCGGTGCATGGAAGTCGCAGGTCGGACTGTCTCAATACGAACAAATCCGGATCAGAACGGCATTTCTGAAATGCGCAAAACTAGAAAAAGCCATGTCCGACGCCATCACCAGCTACGCAGTCAGCTGACCGGGATTGTCTCGGGCTAGCCATTCGGCCTGGTAAGCGGCCAACACTGATTATTGCTCATGCCCGTGTTCGTTTGTTTTTCTGTTTGTTTATTTATTTATTTTCGCATACGAGGTAGCATTGAACAAATAAGCTTATTCCCGTCGGCTATATCCTTGAGTATAATTATTTTTGGGCAAGCAAACGACAAGCTGACACCGTTCGCAAGCTCTAGTGGTGACAATTGACAGCCAAGAGGCCCGAGCGACCTCGAGCTGCATGTGGTCAACGCTAGCAGCAGCCAAAGTCACTGAGCTGAGGGGATTGGCGAAGTGGTGAATTCCAGCCCTATGGTTGAGCTACGTAAGGGTTCGCTCAGCCCTACGGCCACGACATTTTTCGTTTAGACGATGCAGCCACCGAGGGCCTGGATCGGGGTGCTGGAGAAAGCCAAGACGGAAATGGCGGGCCAAGCCCTGTTGGGGAGCCACCCTGTGTGTCTCAACCGGAATGGTGGTTTTCGCCTCTGCCATGCAGCTCCAAGCTTTAAACCTCGGCATTCGCTGCATTTCCTTGGCTTGTGTCAGTCGGCTTCCCCCTCGAGCCTAAAAGGTTGAGGGTTGGGAAACGACTACTGTACGAACGATGCGACCGCCCGACTCAACATACATTTCCCAGAATGTCTCATAATGACTATGCTAACGTTGACCGCCAACGCAGCAGTCTTGGAGCCTCCGACATTTTCCGTTCTTGATCGTGCATGCCTTCCGCTCTAGCTGGTTGCAACAATGGCTTCGAAGTTGGTGGCACACGTTGGGCACATCAAATTGAAAATGCCCTCTACAATATATCTATGGCTAAGGCTATACCCTACCGTCGGTAATATTACTCACAGAGTTACCCTTTCAGAGCCAATACCTTGTATCCCAAGGGCTATAACATCTATGTAAGCCTCAAATAACATGGCCAATTCTTTTATGCCTATTTATAAATACAATAATCCTTAGTATACTAATTAGTATCACTATTTTTCACAACCCTGCTGGCAATCAATAAATTTGTACACTAGTATACTATCAAAAAACAAAGACATGTACAATAGGCTATATAACATGTACAGAGCACCTCTCTCCCAAGCATCTGCGAGACTCTTTGGACGGTTGTTGGCCATTCTGGTAAATTACGCACTTGCCTTCCTGGCATTCATCCCAAGCGTTCAAACAAAATGGCTTGGAGGCGACATCGACAATCAGCAAGCCAAGTCGCCGAAATACTTCTCCTGGTCTTCCCGCAAGTATTAGGCCTTCGTCGTCAGGCTCAGCACCTCTGGTGCCAAATTCAGGCGAAAGAACAAGGCAATACTCAGCTTGCAGCGTCTTGGAGTAGCCCGCCTTTATGATTGGCATGGCAAAAACCGTGCCTGGATTCTTTTGCGACACTAGCAGATCGCTCCAAGAGCGATGACCTCGGCTGCTCCAGGGCATATCGGAAAGCGCTTGAGATTCGCCGTCTCTCTCTGCATAGGCTGGAAAGTTAGTTATTGGTCTCGGATCCAAAACTATCTGGCAGCCCTGGTGAGACAGCAAATCCATGGGTATTTTTGCAAGAACTCCATCAAGCCGTATGACGCCGGAGTAGTCTATCGGAATTAATTTGTCATTCTGCGTACGATTAAAATGTACAGTTGATACAAGGCTTGTTACAGTCTCCAGGTCGTGATCAGCTTGTCGTGCAAATGGGTGCCAAAGCCGGTACTGCACTGGATTTGGAACCGAAGCCCAAGACCACGAAGGGGCGTGGAATAAGTATGGCTCCTTTGCGAATGGGCTCTCATCAAACCTTGTGTCGCAAAACCAAACCAAACATCTTGGAGATTCAGATACCCAAATACCTCCAATGCATTCATCTTGTAACGGGACCTTTACCTGCTGTATCAGTCCCTCGAGTGCGTTGAGGCGATCTTTGAGCTTTGTAAACTTTCTCTGAGAGTGTTCTTGGATAATGCGTCTCCAAAGAAGATACAGCTGGCTACGAGAACTGCCGTCTTCCAGAATAATGCCATGGATTAACTGTACCCTCATCTTTCTTTCATTCGAGTCTCGAAACTTGGGCGAAAAGTCCCCTCGAAATCCCAGCGGCCGGGTGTCTGATGCGCTTAAGCAGCAGCAGTCCCAAAATAATCCCTCCTCGGTAATGGTAAGTATCCGCTTCGATAATAGTCTTTCCTGGAATGTCCAACCGCGCTGGTCAAGTTCAATCTCGGGCCTTGCCGGAAAGTTTCCATTACCTTCAAGCCAAGAGTAAATTGACTCAGGGCTTCTTTTATGCCAACTTGACATGTTGTCGCCTTTCAAAAAAGGCCGATCTGCTGCTGCTCTAGCGGCTGCTTGAAGGGAACAGTTTTGCCAAGTTTCGAGCTCACGAATTCTGAACTCCCCTGGGCATCGCTCTGATGGGGGTAAACCTTGCGCTTGGTCTGCCGGGGTTGAGTGTTCCCTTTCATCAAGTGAGCACATGCCACATTTTTTGAGTCTTCTCCACCACCATCGGTTTTCCCCAAACCCATCTCCGAGCGCTAGTGTAAATACAGCGCCGCCATAAACAGACGCCAGTTTTGATGCTTCAGAATTCCAATCTGTCTCAATGTCCTGCATAATGCACTTGACGACGTTAGCCTGAATGTCTGATACTATTATGAGTGGGTTATGAGGAGCTTACCAATGCATCAATCCAAACGTATCGAATCCCTACCATTTGTGCAATGATGAAGACATCGTGGTAGACTGAGGCAAGTTCTGCAGTTTCGTACCCTGCGTAGAAGCGATGCTGCGTCTTCGATGTGAATTGCTGTTCAGGGCAAGGGTTCCTTGGCCACCTGTAGCTGAGAGCGATGTATCGAAATTTGTGGTCTGCTTCTACCTCGATAACCTTGACTTGCCCCGGTAAAACCATGTGATCAAAACACTCTTTCTGATCGGGTGATTCTCCAAGGTCAATCAAACGACGTGGAAAGTACGGGACCCTTATGTAACTGCAGTCGCCGTGATTATTGGAACAATCCTCAAGCCATAGCTTTAAAAGAAAGATGGCAGCCTCCACATCGTATCCTTGCTCATATAACTTCACTTGAGTGTCGTATACCTTGCAGAATTCGACTTGTGGACAGGTTTGTTAGTGAATAAAGATAAATTCCCAATTCAATATCTCCAAATCTCACCTTCTCGTCCCTCTTGGATGAGGTAAGGAAGGGTCCCATCGATGCGAAGTCGTTCTAAAGGTCTGGAAGCAGCAGTCTTTTTTCTTAACTGTGATCTCTGCTTAAAGGCATTGCCATATTCATGAGCTGTGACAAAACATGATGGTAGTGGAATATCAGACTCATCCGCACAGACCCCCGGTGTGGATGTTGAATCTTTTGCTGATTGGTGTGTGTGCCCCGATACCATAATGCTCCTCGCATCCTCATTCTGTATTAGGGATTCTGAAATGGCCGAAGTGCCTGTAACTTCATCTTTACAGTCCACTTCTCGAGAATGAGGCCCCTGTAGATTTCCAAACTTCAATTTTGCTCCTTGTTAATGGGAATTAGCTAGCAGGGCGTCTTACATGCAATGCAACTGACGAAGGCTGTGGGAACCAAACGCACAGTTTATGGCGGGGCCCACCCAAACCGAGCCCATGGGCGTTGACAGGCGTGCTCATTACTGAACGGATTGCATATGCCAATGCATTTCAATGTTTGGAATGCTGAAGCAGATTTTCGGGCGGGGTTGACTGACGAGCGAGGAATCTCTCAAACCACTCATCAGCTGACACTCAATCCAAAGTCTGACATGCATCCTTACCACAATTGGTCATCATAATGACCTTGGCGGTTGCCTTGCACTTGGGCAGCCAGGCAGCCATATCTGATAGCTGCATGGCTCGCTGCCGTTTTTGCAAGTGATGTTGGATTGACCCCGTCAGAGTGGGTATCGATATCGAAAACTTTGTCGTTGCCATATCTTCAAGTCATTTGTCTGGTTGGCTTTTCCAAGAAACCCATGCATTGGAAAAGCCGGCGAACTTGTTGTATTGTGACCTCGATCCAACGAAAAGTGAACCTTTAACCAGGAATTCCATCGAAGTGGTGCTTTCAGCGACGATAATATTCGTGGTTCTGCAGGCGCGTAACACGAATGTTGAAAGCAGGCGCGGGCTTGCTCATGGACATCCCAATTCCTCGACCTTTGCTCCCACGCAATACATCAAAGTTATCCTAGGGTTGGACTCTGGAGTCGAGGCACAGAACTCTTCCGCGTCTAGCTATAGTCCAAACATGATCCAAATTCTAGTCCAATCTATCGTGTGGACAATATTATGACAATGCCATAGCCTTTTGCCGCTGCCGCATCGAACTCGAAGTATAGGGATTCGCTGATGACGAGAATGAAGCCAACAGCGACCACTACACACACGCTGCATAATCAATGCCGAGAACCAATACGACTATAATGATTGAGTAAACGTCTAGAGTCTAAAGGGATTGTTGAGGTTGACTACACTGGCAAGAAATTAATCACGACGGATACTTGAGTCTGAATGGGAAAGACGGCGGTGTTGGCGATTGAGAATTAGCAACCGATACCACCTCTAGAATTTCGTCGAGAGCACGACAAAAAGTAGCAAGAATCACACTGACACATCAGTTCAGTTACCCATTTGGCCCTTGCGTATTCTCTGATCTTATAGCTGCTTACTATGAGGGAGGACAATGATACTGAGGATACAACAGCCCATTGACTCAAGACGTTACCCAGGTTCGAAAGCCCTTTCGAATTAGAGATTATTCATGACAGCGAAGTCATTTTACTACTATCAGAAAACTAGGCTGGAGTCTAATTGTTCGCATCCCCATCGTTTTTGGGCTTGTGCTAGCTTCTAACTGTGTTCTTCGAGAGAGAGAAGCTACCCTCATGGGCAGAGGATGTTTCAACAAACTTGGTACTGATGGTACGTCCTAAGTTCTAAACAAGGCTCATATTTTTGAAGTTCATTGGACACAGTTTTTCTTTTCTTAGTTGAGAGGCAGAAGGGTTAGAGTTGCTGATCATAAAATAAACCCTTCGATGTCGCGAATCGTTGAAACTTGCGCGAACTTTCCTTCCTTCCAACTGAGCCCAAAATGCGATTCTTCTCGTTTTCGGCAATGCGTCATAAAATATTTAACTCTTAATCACAGTCACTGGCAGGCTGAAGTGGACATGTAACTCAGGCCATTGACTCAGTTGGCTGGGGCTAGTAACACGGTTTGAGAACTATTCGAGTCGGTTCATTGCAGTTGCGTCATTTGGATCACTGGCGAAAAACAGCAGGAGTCTCGTTATACATTTTCTTGTCATTTTCTAGCATTTTATCCAGCGCTAATCATGTCCTCGAGACAGAAGCTACGCTCATTAGCCAAGTGAATAAACCCTATGTCACGAGCCATGCAATATCCAGCCCGCAAGAAGGTAAAATAATTAGCAGAAACTCCGAAGAAACACACATTCAGGCGACTAAGAAGCTCATTCACCTATGCTCAACATATTTAGTCTCGCACAGAATTCTTCCGACCGGTTGCATTACTCGTAACGACTATTCCGACTTTTTTGAGAGCCCTAAATTCAGCAAGCAGCACAGATGGCCCTTTCTTTGGCAAGGATCTGAGCTCTCCAGTTCCGCAATACGAAACTCAGCATCTTCCCGTAATGTCCTTATTTGGTAACCCGACTGAGCCGCATTCACCCATCTTCGCCTCAAAATGAATCCTCTTCAGACTTCAATATCTCCCCCGTAAGGGTTTCCATTGTAGGCAGGAGGTATCGGCCAAGCTCCGACCCGAGAACTCAACTGTCAGGTGGCTCTCCAAGTCCCTTTTTGAAGATACGGTTCCCACAGGCGGTGTATTGACCGCAATGCCCCATGCGCATGACCCGGTACGGTGGGTGGACTACCATCTTGCTACAATGGTTCGATTCTCGCCCCAGGCTCGGAGCCGAAGTGTCTACGGATGGGGACTTGTGAAGCGAAAACAGAACGAAAGCAAGGATGGAGCGTATCCTGTCCAATACCGACACCTGCCGATATCCGACGGCTCCAAGCTGCGTCTTCCCAGACCCACAGGTTCTCAAACCTCGTGGCGAACGTGGCTGTCACCCAGGATGCTGATCCTCAGACAAAGGATACAGACCGTAAATGGTCCCCTGAAGGACATGGTCCCTGGGTAGTGAAAGGAGCAGGTCGCGATGGGGCATGCATGGCCTCCCGGGAGACGGGAACTTGGACGACAGCCGGTGTGATTTCAAAGCGCTACAGTACCTACGCTGGGTTGTCTTGTCCATAACCTCGGGCCCAAAATTATGACCTAATTAGGAAATTATTCCAGCGATCAGGTTTTCGGGAATCCCCACATCTCGCGACATTTCGCGATGCCCCATTCATGCGTATATTTGGTTTTGTTTGGAGTTTTAAATTACTCCGTAGACATCCAACACACCAACAAATATGGAGCACGGCGTCACCTTTTGATCAAGTTCAATGCAGATGCTAATAGAAGGCAGTGGGTTCGAGCAATAGGATTTTCAAATTTTCGAATTTCCTTTCCGCGCGGCATTCTATGGCCCCATCCATACGTGTATTTGGTCTTGCTTGGAGCTATCCATGCGCTAAAGAATATGGAGCATGATTCATCATCAATCGACATCAACATAGGCCATGGAGTGGGGTATGGAAGTGGAAACGGAATATTTATTCTCGAAGACGTAAATCTATGAACAAGCAACTCAATTCATGTACAGGAATTTTGTCATGAACTCAGCCTCAAGTGACGATGACTAAAGAAGCCGCCCGGGCTAGGTGACAAGCTGACAATCTCACTTTTCTTGCCGTTTCTCGAACCGCATACACGCGGTTATTGGGGATTGCTGCTGAGGCTGACGCGGCAGCCATCTCCACTGTGGAGTGCCATTGCAAATCCTTCCTGAAACGGCCCTTTGCTCTTGGGCTCGATATGCTTGAATTCTTGCAGCAGACGGACCGTGGTGTATGCGGCCTCTGTCAAAGCCAGCTGCTGGCCAATGCACACTCTGGGCCCACCTCCAAAGGGGATGTATTCCCAGCTAGATGGAAGGATCCAAGCGTCAGTCAGAATCCTTTGCGGGGGGGGAGGGGAGGGAAGGAAAGAACCCCAGCAACAGAGTGTTTGGAAATAACTTACGTCGATGGGCGATGCGAATCCCACCGCTCCGGCCTCAGGTGGAGGGCATCATCGCCATACAGATCCTTTCGCCGATGAAGGGCTGACGAACTGAAGATGAGCCTCTCACCCTTGCCGATAAAGACGGGCGCCTTGCCATCCTGGCCGCCTCCACAAGGCAGCGTCGTATCGCGTAGCGCAACCCTGGAGTTGATGGGGTTGATCGGATAGAGGCGCAGCACTGCACAGATAGGATTATTAGCTAATTGCCGCTCCGTTCAAACTCCGTCCGTCCGTCCGTCTCGGGGAACTGCTGCGCCAAATCCTTCGCGCAATGGCGAGCGAAGCGGGGGTCCCGAGTAACCCGAGATGATGGGCTCGACGCACGCAGGGACCAAGACAGGACAATCCTGGGATGCAACCTTACCTTCGTTGACCACGTTTTCCAGGTACCTTAAGCCCTTGAGCTCCTTCAGCGTGGGCGGTCTGGAATCGAGCGGGGCGAGCTCCTCCCGAAGCTTATTGACAATGTCGGGACGCCGGGCGAGGTGCCACCAGATGATGGTGAGCAGCGAGGCGGTCGTGTCTCGGCCGGCAACCATGACGCTGAGCAGTTCCGCGCGAAGCTGCTGTGGGGAATAGTCGCCCTTGGCCAGCTCATCCAGGAAGACGTACTTTTTGGCGGCAGAGATCTCCTCCTGGGGCTGCTTGCTACCCTGGACCATCTGGCTTCTAAAGCACAAAGCGCGATTGACGTACGAATCCGTGAAATCGTTGATGAACTTGACGCAGCGCTTCAATTTCGCATCGGGGATTTTTGCCAAGATCGGCAGGCTAACCTGGACCGACATTTTCTGCATGATGTAGTTGAAGGCGAATGTAAAGTCGATCCCCTCTGATGACTTGGACGGATCCAGTGAGCCCGCGTCTTCACCAAACAGCAAGTCAATTCCAATGTCCATCGTGAGCAGAGGGAACAGATCGGCCAGATCGACGAGATCACCGTTTGGTATCCTGGCGATCAGGTTCTGGACGTGCTTCTCGAGCATCTCGACGTCCTGCACGTGGCGCCGGTTGAAGCTTGGGCGCAGCATGGCGCGGGAATGCTCCCACGCCGCACCATCGGCGCCAAAGATGCCTCCGCCCCAGCATGCAGTAAAGGCGTCTATCCTCGCCTGCGGGAGCGCCCAGTCCTTGAAGCTCGAAGACAGGACGGCCTTGATGTTCTCGGGATCAATGGTCCAATAGGACTTCTTGCCCAGCGTGTACAGCGTCACGGTGTGGACATTGGGGCCCGTATCAGTAAAGATGGCGCTAAATGCGGTCGGGAGCCGGTTTTCCTTCCTGGCCTTGATCAAGCTGCGCAGGTGCTTGAAACCCAAGATGCCATCACTGTGAGGATAGTTGGCGGGCTGCAGACAGCCGTTGGATGATGCGCGCTTTCGATCATTGGCTGAGGCTTGGATGCGGCTGAAGACGAATGCAGCCACAGCGATGACGATCAAGGAAAAAGCCGCGCCACCAGGACTCTCCATCAGGGTGTGTGTAAAGATGGCCATGGCGGGAATGAGGGAGGGCGTGCCAAGAGCTGCGCAAGTTCTAAGAATGCTGTCTCAAAACAACGGCAGCGTAACCGAAAGACAAAAAAAACCCCACGATAAAAATAATCAAGCTGAATCACACGGTTCTTGGGGTCGTTTTTCGTTCCGGCGGGTTCCTGCTGACCACTTCCTCTTTGGGGCTTATTCTTCCTATCGATAAATCCCTATTGGTTGCTACCGCTTGGCGGGAGTAATTCGCCGACTCTACGGTGGTATTCGTTTGCGTCGGCGAATATCCCCCAAGACATTCTAAAATATTATTGAGGAGAGCTGTTACACGAGAAAAAAAAAGTGTATTTTATCTAGGAATAAGTTGGACTTTGGTCTTACGTTGATTTGATTTGACAAGTTTGATAAGATTTTGTTTCATCGCATTCTGTTGTTTTTCCGCAAGTGGTTGTCATACAAACCCCCCCACACACACCTGTTATCCAAACATCATCATACCCAAGTTCTAGCCACAAAAAAAAAAATGGCCACCCGAGCTGCATTCCACCCATGGACTGAGTCTACAGAGACACCAGGGTTGCACACGCGATCTCTGGCGACGCCCGAGTTCATGCTGTCCATGCTGAACGAGTACGCACTCGGACACAACTGTCCGTACCTGGGAGTGAGCGTCTCGGTGCAGTCCCCGCTGACTGCGCAAGAACTTTCGTCGCGGATCAAGCAAGCCTTTATCCACACGCGATGGGTCTATCCCGCGGTAGCGTGCCAGATCCGGGACAGCAGGCAGATGGCCTACCCAGTGGAGGATGCCGCGGTCGTGGAGAAATGGGCATCGCGAACCGCACAGACTGTCGAGGCGGTTGGTGGCTGGCTCCCGCTGCACGAGAAGCTCAGCAGGGAAGTGGTTCTGCCGTCCGAGGATGGGGACTGCGCGTTTCTCTACGCAGTTGTCAGCCCGGAAGAAGCCAGCAAGGTGCAGATCAGCAAGTTCGATCTCCTGCTGCATGTGCACCACGGCCTGGCCGACGGGGCAGGTCTCCGGTCCATGATGAACGAGGTGCTGGTTGGGCTGGCGGGCGCAGGCGGCCCCAATGGTCCCAATGGTACCAGTCACATTTGGGGCCAGGAGGTTGACAGGCTAAGCCCAGCCGCGCTCGACGTGGCCGTCATCTCAGAGGATGTGACACAGGCACTGGCAGCCATGCCGAAAGAGGCAAGTCGCACTCGGAAGCCCCCGATTGGACAGAGAACAAGACAAGAAGAACAAGTTGACGTGCTAACCAGCAGACGCCCACTCCAGATTCCACTGCCGCCGCTAGAGAAGCCGGCTCTTGGGGCCGCCAGACAGGGGACAGGTGTCGTGTCTCACTCGTTCGACCAGCAGCGGGGCTCGGGCGCTTTCCTCGAGGCGCTGCTGGAGGCGGCGCGGGCCCACGATGTCAAGCTGACGGCCGTGGTCCAAGCCGCCTTGGCGCTGGCCGTCTACGACACCATCAAGCCGACATCCGAGGAGAGCTGCACGGTGCTGTCCGGGTTCGACCTGCGCGCTCGCAACCTCGAGGCGCCCTGGAGCCAGCGCAACAGGTTTGTGGGTGCCGCCGTGGGCCTGGAGATGATGACGATCCCCGTTAGCGCCCTCGACGACCAGCCAGTTGGGGACGGGAGCGCAGATGGGCGCTTCTGGACCGTCGCCCGTCACATGCATGGAATCTGGGCAACTGCCGCCCAGCGCAAGGACGTTGCAGCGGCGAATGAGCTGCGCAGGGGCGCCACCGGCTTCATCATCAAGGGCGTCTTGTGAGTATCAGCTAAATCATTGATTTCCCGTTATCCCCCCCTCATCCCCCCCTTGCCTCCACCCCCCGCATGTGTGCATGCGCGTGGCTTAGAGACTGAGTGAGTGAGTGAGAGAGTCATGGCTAACTAAAGGTTCCACCCACCGTGAATAGGGACAGCATCAAGGCCCCCACATCGGGTGTGAGCCTGAACTTCAATTACGTCTCTGATCCTGCAGGAAGCAACCAGCTCGACGGCGCCTATGGCCAGGGCGAAGGTCAGACGAAGCTGGTGCTGGACCGCTACCAGCTTGTCACGGACGAGAGCACGGCCAAGCTGTAAGATTTTTCCAATTTCCCGGGAACCAGCTGCTGGGATCATGCCAGCAACCACCCAGAAATAGCACCCGCGCTGTAACGCTGCTGACTAACATCTGTGCGTCCAGGTCGTGCCGCTCGCACTCGTGGAACGACACGCTCTCGCTGTGCATCTCGTTCAACAACGATCGCCACGACAAGGCAGACGTCCAGAAGATCCTGGACAGGTGGGTGAAGGTGATTGAGGAGGCTTGCTAGGAAAAGAAAATTCGCCGATTGGTGTAGATATTATTTTTTGAATTATATTGTCTTTTTTTTTATATTCTCGTACATTTCGTACCTCCTTCGCAATTTCTCGTACAATGCTTGTCATCCACACATCCTTGCCAGGCACAGGCACAGGCAGATGCTCCCCCTCCCAACCCCCGCAGAGTAGATTACCCATACATACAACAGCCCGGGGGTCTCCCCTGCACCTTTTTTCTATTTGTCTATCATTTCAGGGTATCAATGCCCCCCTTCTCCATGTTATTCACAATGCCATCTTGTAGAAGTAGTTGTAACAATCGGAAAAAAAAATAATAACCATGTTTTCGCTCATGCCATGCCAGAAAAAGAAAAAAAAGTCTATGCCTAAAACTCCTCAAATCTGAAACCTATTAATCATTTGCCGCAAATGCGTCGCCTTCCTCATCAGTCGTTGTTCCCGTTCCTGAATTTCGTGAAACACACGGCCCAGCAGGCCCTCGTCTATGCTCTTGTTCCCCATTAGCGATTTTTTCCAGTCCGAAATGTCCACGGGGTGGCCCTCGTCCTCGGGCATGCTGCTGCTGCTGTCGTCGCCGCTGTCCGGTTCCGGCGTCGCAAACGCCTTGTGCACTCGGCCGAGCAGGTAGATAACGGTGTGGATAGATAGAGAGGCCTTCAGCAGAGAGTGTGCGGTGCCAGCACCCTGGTCCTTGCCCATATGTGACGACTGCTGCGAGGACTGGTACTCGGAGTAGAAGCAGTCAATGGCCACCTCGAACGAGTACAGCAGCTGCGTGTAGCACCCGAGCAGGAGGAAAATGACGGCAGACTCCGGTATGCACGGCGTTGGCAGCGCGGAGCCCAGCGTCACCCAGTCGTCGACGCTCGCCGCCGCCGAGAGCACCGGGCTGT
Source organism: Calonectria pauciramosa (assembly GCA_017140785.1). Classification (NCBI taxonomy): domain Eukaryota; kingdom Fungi; phylum Ascomycota; class Sordariomycetes; order Hypocreales; family Nectriaceae; genus Calonectria; species Calonectria pauciramosa. The sequence goes on along the minus strand of JAACIZ010000025.1, from coordinate 322,991 downwards.
CGTTGTCGTCGTCGTCGGAGGGTGTCATTTTCCTTGAGGGTGTTGTAGATTTGGAGCTCGCTCCACTGAAGAAGCTCGGTAAGTTTTGCCTTGCAGCGTCGATCAGCTCCCCCGAAAAGTCGACTGTCTCGAGCACAATCTGGTTGCCGACCGAGGTAGAACCGTCCAGGTAGGGGCCGAGAGGGTCTGTTGCTCTGAACTTTTCGGAAGAGTGGAGCATCCTGGTGTGCAGGTCAGAGAGCTTGAGGAGGCACGAGGTGCGGGACACATCAGAGATGGACTGGCTGGACGATCGGTCCGCCCTGGTGGTCGTGGGGGCGCTGGGGAGCGGTCTGCTGTCAAACTCATTTGTGAAAATGTAATCTCCGTCCTTGTCCTTGATCCCTGATCTGCTCTCGGGGAGATCAAACATGTTGGTGGTCTCGGGGAAGTGAAATGTGGGTGGGCACAGGTCGAGGTCGATGGACTGCGGGAAGGGCTCGTAGAGCATCTGAGGGTGTTAGTCGGGAATTATCCGTGAGTTTGGCTGCATCTAGGAAACATACCGTATCAGCTCCAGTAAAGCCGTTGGGATCAGTGTTGAAAGGGCCCGTGGGCCAAGCATCGTGAGAACCCCATGATGTCTTGTCAGAGTCTACTTCGTCGTTCTCGAGTGAGTGTTCCGAGGCCATGACAGAAATAGCGGTGCTCGAGCTTTGTCGCATCGGGGTCAAGGCTGGGCTGTTGGCATTGGAGAGAATGTGTTCGGGGGGCGAGAGACCGCCCTGCTGGATTGTCGAGTCGGCGCCGAGGCCAAAAACGTGAATGAGACCAGAGACGGACTGGTTCTTCTCAAAGTCGCTGTGATGGCTCTGGCGGCTTGCTGTTTCCCTCGCCGCGGCCGGGCTCGGCGGCGTCGCCTTTCGCTTGGCCGGACGTCCCACCTTGCCTCTCTCACTGACAATGCACGGAGCTCCGGCCTTGCGGCATCGCGAGCACGGCTCATCCTGTCCGCTCTTGTCGAGCTCGCTGGAACGAGGACACCGGAGTTTTAGTGAATGGCACCGGTTGCAGGCGAACCGCAGCGGCTTCTCTGCAGCCAGCATTGTGTTGCTCATCTTTCTTTTCTTGGAGTGACCTTTTGTTCCTTGTCCTCGAGTGGGCGGCGTAGTATTACCAGCTAACATCAAAACCTGCAATGCAACGCGCTCGCTTCACTCCAAGTCGGATAGGCAGATGGTTCTCCTGATTCAGCACACTGGTGCACGACTTCTTATATATTCTCCGAACGCTTTCAAGGCACCGACACGTTACCGCCCCGGCTAATTGACGTAAGCGGGCTAGGACTGGGAAGCCCTCCAAGCATGGCATCTTCACCAACCCCAAGTGGGAACACGTCAGCCCTACGATGCCGTCCTGGGCCGGTTCGATAAGAGAGCACCCCCCAGCGAGAGGCCCCTCTGGAGGCAGTATCCCCTCGTGGACCGTAGGGGGGGAGGGGGTCACCAGGGTGGTTTGCTTCGGCCCGCGCTTCAATGGTTCCTGACAATCCTGTGCATTTGCTCTAAACAGGCATACTCGTGTGTGTAGCGAAGTGGGGACGGTATGCTTACCGCACAGCCGAAGGATCAGCACTAACTTCACCACTTGGCTGGATACAGGGGGATCTTCGGCACTTACCCAGGACCGGCAACCCACAAACGCGATAGGGCCCTCGTGCGGCAACCCTCGATGATGTTGTTTCAGTGGGACAGTGCTTATTTCACGGACACTTCGGCGGCGTATTGGTATATTTGGGTCTGCACAGCGTCCAGCTAGCGATAGTCTGTGTCAATCAATCCGCAGCAACGCAGCAGCGTATCCAAGCCACGCACCTTGCCAAATGCCGAGCCGCCCAAATGCTCGCCAATGTCGCCAAACGTCGGGCTCCGGCCACCGACATGGTGCAGAAGCGACTGATTCCTCCTCTCCAATTCGTCCCAAGGCGGAAGGTCCAGGGAATATTCCATCCAACGGGGAATTCGCGGGATATTCTCAATTGGGAACGCTGCAGGATCAATTTACCGAATCGCACCATGGACTAGGCGTCGAAGGGGTCCTGGGCAAGATACCAAGACACGCCCCCGCCCTAGAAGGATTTTGCTATTGAAACAGTCGTGCACGAATTAAAATGGCTCGATCCTTTCTACGATGATAGGTGGCAGACATACGAAAAAAGCCACTGCAACGGTCACGGCTAATCGGAAACAAACGTCATTGCCGAAATAACAGGGAAGAAAAAGCAGAAGGACGCCCCCCCCCCCCCTTCCCCCCTGTCTTAACCCCCACAATTCCCTTATTGAACTAAATACACGCTAGCGCGTGGCTGAGAGTACGGTGGCGAATCGGGCAACGCTAATGACACCTGTCTGGGTATCTAAACCTAATAAATGACTGCCGACGGTCGGCTCCGAACTGGGTGGCATGGCCATGGAGATGAAAATAGGCCTGTAGATAGGGCCGTGTGCTGTGTGTGATTTGGTGCATGAGTTGTTGGACAAAAAGCCTCTCCCGCCCCCCCCTCTTCAGAAATTGCACCACAGCTAAATGCTGACAAAAGAGTTTAGCTGCCTGAGTGCCAAGTCGTGCCAAGATGCGGCCCACGGCCATGCCATACAGGAGAATTGCTGTAATCTACAGTGGATTATAAATGTGCTGTCCTGGCAGGCACCTCTGTAGATCTTCGTCCCTAGAGCGATGCAAGGGCAGCGCATGCATGGAACCACAATTGATGTTCGTGGACTTCCCGATGCAGCCGGGAAAAGTAAATAAAATGCTTAGCAATTGATGTGCAATACTACTGCCAACTACGGTTTAACATGGCATCTTTAAATAATAAAAAAATACAAAATACAAAAATGACTGCTATTTTGAGACCATCCATAATACACCACCACACCCCCACGCATGCACACACCCGGACCAATCTCCTGTCTAAGCCCGTCTACGCTTAAATTCCAGCATCGCCATCGGGTTAGGCGTAATGACCAAATCAACCTCCATGTTCTGCGGCCTCTTCTCAGGGCCGCCCTTGAGCTCTGTGTCGCCCTTGAGCCTAAAGTCCCAGTTCATCAGGAGCTCAGCGAGAATAATCTTGATCTCGTTGCTGGCAAAGAAGCGGCCGGGGCACGTGTGGTTGCCGTAGCCAAACACCAGCGACTCAGGACCGGCCGTGGCAAACTGGTGGCGGTTCTCCTTGCCGGCCATGTTGCGGAGGTTGTAGAACCGCATGCCGTCAAACTGGTCAGGGGGAGTGTAGCCCTTGGGGTTGTACTCGGGCGAGTAGGTGGTGGTCTTGGGGTCTGTGTGCACCGCAAACGAGGGGAAGCAGATGCGGGTGTCCTTGGGGAGCGTGTGCCCCGTGGAGAGGTGCACGTCCGAAGTGAGCAGGCGAGTGCCGGAAGCTATTCCAACGTGTCAGCAAAAAGCGCGCCGCTAAATGGCCTAGCCTCGGTTCACCGAGGGATATGAGGGCGGTGGGGAGGGGGACTTACTGTAGATGGGAGGCGAGAAGCGCTGGCTCTCCTTCATGAAGCTGTCCAGCTTGCGCAGCTTGTTGATGCTGTCCTTCTTCAGGCGGATGTAGCCGTCATCACCAACATCCTGACCGTCCTGGGCCCGGATCTCATCAATCTCCTCGCGCAGCGGCTGGATGTACTCGCGCCTAGCGGCAAGATCGAGGATAGCGTGCGTTGTGGCCATGGAGCTAGTGTGAATGGCAGCAAAGGACACTAACAAGTAGCCTAACGTCAGCAAAGGGTTTTTCGTAAAATTCACGGAAAACCGGAATGGGAGAAACGGAAAGACGAGAGAGAAAAAAGGAGGGTTTTACTCACAGACCATCTGGTTGAGAGCCAGATTCTCAGGGTCATCGCGCAGCTCCTCGGGCGTGTACTTGAGCAGCCACTCGATAAAGTTGCCCTCCTCGTCGCCCGACTCGGGGTTGTGGAGCTTCTCCTGGAACGAGGGCTTGGCCAGCTGGGCCTTCATGATGGGCTCGAGCATCTCGCCGCCGCGGGTGCGGTGGTGGGTGAGCTTCTTGATCTCGGGCAGCGAGCTGGTGACCCAGCGGCGCTTCCACTCGGGGTGGTCGCGGATGGCGTTGCGGGCCTTGACGCAGTCGATGGTGTAGTTGATGGTGGACTGAATCCACTCCTCCTCGCGGCTCAGAGGCCGGCCCACAAAGATGCGGCCGTTCATCAGGGCCACGATGCGGAGCACCTTGAAGTAGACGGGCAGCGGCGTCCAGTCCTTGCAGTCGCCCAGCTCCTTGTCAAAGGCGTACCGCACCTCGTCCTGCAGGTCCGGCAGCGTGCTGGCAATGTGCCGCGTGAGGTCAATGCGGATGGCCTTGATCATCTCGGGGCGGTGGTCGCCAATGCCCGTGTAGTGCGCAAAGAAGTTGCGCTGGTGCTCCTGCGTAAAGGAGATTTCTGACTCGGGTCGGTTTCGCACCTCGTCCTGGATGCCAATGGGCAGCACCACGATGGGCGGAGACATGGGGAGGATGAAGGGCGTGTCGGGGTACTAGTTTTAGAACCGTTAGCTTTCTGCTTAGCCTCCATTTTCCAAGCCCTATGAGGCTTACCTTGCGTGCGCCTTCGACAATGTCCTTTTTCGTGATGTGAGTGCCGGGTGTGCCAACCACGGGTAGGTTTAGCTTGGGCGTCCTCTTCGCAACGCACGACCAGTAGACGAGCACAGCCAGCAGAAGCGCAACTGCGCCCGACAGCGCCGGGAACGACGCAATGGCGTCAAAGGCATTTCCGCCGAGAGATGAGAAAACCTGCATTGTGTCTAGGAAAAAATAAATAATCACAATAATTAAAAACAGAACTGCTGGTGTTAAGGTCTGGAAAATGAGAGCCGGATACTGGGCAAGAAACAGCGAGTGGGACCCCAACGATCTTTTAAAAGACTGAACAATCCATGAGGCGGTGTCATGACAAGCCGGGGTCATGACACAATCAGGCAGGTCGTAAATTGGTGCCAAAATCTCATTGTCCAATCGCTTACACGTCAGAGTAAGCATGACAGATATTCACCGAGGGATTCACGCTGGTGGATATGTTTGCGCCGAATGGGGAAATGCACCGACGAATTGGCGGCTCATCTCCCGCAACGTCCGGGGACAGCAACTACCAGAGCCGTGGGAGAGGAAAAAATAGTAATGTAACATTCCCAGAGATTTGGTAAACTTCTGAGGATGCCGAAAATAGTGCACAATGCCTCCGCCAGACCGAAGATCAGCTCTCATGCGGGTCACGGCGTAGCAAATCTTACCCGCAAGCCACTTTTCCCCTCGTCCATGCTCGCGCCAAGGTAACAGACCATTCTCCATCGTCTGATCGTCGGACATTTTCATCGCCTAGCTGGGGCGAAAGCGCCGGAGCAGGTGGAGTCGTGAATCGGTGTAAAAATGCCCTGCAAACCTGAACCTGTCCCAGAGACGGACGCGCAACACAAAAACGTTCTCCCCATCAACTAATCCAGCCTCGTCTATACTTCTGAATCCGATCGATCCCCTCCCCGTCACCCCCTCCCCTTCCCCTCCTCCAGCCCAGTTCTGAATAGCGCCAAACCAAAACCTTACTTTTTTAATTCTTGCTTGTTCATCCTTGGCGTGCAGAGTTGGTTGCAGAAAGCACAGACAAGATGGGCTTCAACGATGTTCCCCCTCCGCACGTGTCACCCTTGTACCAGCCCGTGTACGATGCGACCTTTGGGTTCGCAGGGCTGAGCTGGACTCTGTGCTACATGCTGTATGCACGCGAGGGTCTTCGCACCAAGACGTACGGCATGCCGTTGTTTGCTCTCGCCAACAACTTTGCCTGGGAGCTCGTCTACGCCCTCTACGTGGCGGACGCCGCCAAGGAGAAGACGGCCATGGTCATCTGGATGATGATTGACATCCCCATCATCTACAGCCTGCTCAGGTACGGCCGAAATGAATGGACACACGCCCCCATGGTGGCCAAGCACCTGGGCAAGATCTTTGTCACCCTGGTCGCCATGTGTGCCACCGCCCACTGGAGCTTCGCCTCGTGGTGGATGGGCAACGGCATTTCCATGAAGAGCGGCAAGTTCTACCGGGGCGTCGAGGGCCTGGACGCCACCGAGATGGCCTTCTGGGCAGTCTCCACGTGCCAGGTCATCGTCTCGACCTCATCCCTGGCGCAGCTGGTGACGAGGCAGCACACGGGCGGAGTGAGCTGGGCAGTCTGGTGAGTGGGATGACCTCTAATTCGTTACCAACAGATATGCTAACCTTGCTCGAAACTTGCAGGGCCCTGCGCTTCACGGGCACGCTGGTGGGTCTCAACATCAACTATGGATGGGCCTGGTACACTTGGACGGAGGCCCATGAGTACTTCATGAGCGCTCCGGGCATTTTCCTGTGGGGCGTGACCACGGTGTGCGACGTTGCGTATGCAATCTTGTTTGCTAGCATCAGGAGCAAGGAACGGGTACTCCCTGATGGACGTAAGGCGGCACCTAAGGAGATTGCCAAGCAACTTTAAGCTTATTTCGTAAACGTCATGACAGCGAGTTCTAGAACCAATCATGCAGACTACAGGATGATGGAATGGCTGGCATACGATAAATCCACTACTTGAGGAATTTAATGTAGTTTTATTATGCCATGGATGATTATTAAATTTATTCTCTTTTCTCAAACCAATTTTGTTTTTTGAAACGCTACACTCATCAAGATGTTCTAATTTTTATGTGCCATGACACCTATCATATCACACGACTACAGCCTGAGATGGATAAACGATCTTTAATATTGTAAAAACTAATTTTACATCCCTGATTGTAATTATGAAATGAAAATCAATTAATCTAAACTATTCATCATAACACATCTAGTTTGATAATTCAACTCTGCATGCTGAGTGGTGTTGCTTCCCAATTCACCCACAAACACCTGTTACCCAAATCTATCCATCTTACCCTACACGCCAGTCTATGTAAAAATTTCCCGAGCGTAGCGGGTGGACTTGAGATCCTGCACCCACTGTTCGGCGATTTTCTCTGCGGCTCCACCAGCGTGCTGCGCGTAGATCCTTTGGATGACATCATCCACACCCTTGCCGACCCCAGCGCTGCCACACACGTAGAGCATGCCGTTGCCTTTGATAATGTGCGTTTCCACAAGCTCCTTTTCTTTCCAGAGGCGGTCTTGCACGTATTTGCAGCCCTTGCTCTTCTTCGTAGCTCGCGAGTAGGCGTTGAAGACTTGCACAATGCCTGATTTTTCCCACTGCTGGAATTCGCCCTGTAGCACGGCGTCCTTGGCAGGATCGCGGCAGCCAATGAATAAATACGCCGGCGCCAGGTTGCGACCCGCTTGCGCGTGAGTAGCGCGCTCCTGCACAAACGCTCTGAACGGTGCCAAGCCTGAACCGGCGCAGGCCATGATGATGGGGGTATCCTCCATGTTAGCAGGAGGATGGAAAAGGCGCAGTGCAGGCTTGACAGAAATGTGAATGCTGTCGCCCTCCTGCGCTCTGGCGAGGTAGGTGGATGCGACACCTAGGAACCTCCTCTTAGAGCCTGGTCCTAATTCTGTGTCGACCACGGACAAGAGTAGTGACGTGGTGGAGGCATCAGCAAGCGGCGATGATGCGACAGAGTATTTGCGTGCCCGCATGGGAGGCAGCATGGACAGAAATTCAGAAAATGAAAGTGTCACTGATGGGAACTCCTCAATAATGTCAAGAACTGACTTCCTGTGGAGGATACTGGGGTTTTCCAAGTCTCGCTCCAATGCGGTGATTTTTGTTCGAGTTTCCTCGTCTGCAGCAAGGTCTGCAATTCTGGAAATGTTCTAATACAAAAAAGGAACTGTCAGTAAAACGTTTCGTATAGGATGCGGTGCAAAGTGGACATACCTTTCGTGTGGCTGGCTGGCTCAGCTCTACATAGCCAGACAAGAGCTCAGACACTGAAATGGATCGCCCTGTAGGGAGAGTTGTGTTGGAACCAGATGGGATGGTAACGACTGTGTCAGATGGTAGCTTCGACCACTGGAAAACTCTTCTCGTGACAGTGTCATCATTCATGGGTAGCACGGCAATGTGATCGCCAGCACTGTACTGCAAGCCCTCAGGCATCTTGAGCACTAGAGATCGTTTCTCTGGCTCACTCGCCGCGGTGAGAACCTCGTTCTTTAGAAGAATAGCCTGCTTGGAATCTTCGCGGAGTTCTGATGGCCGAGTGTCCTGGTTGATTTCGATTTCGAAGCCGGGGCCATCGTCACCAGCACCGGCGCCAAGAGCGGGCCAAAGATGCTCATCTTGCCACTGCTCAAAGTCGCTGAAAACATCGCCTGCCGTCACGTCTCCAAGACCAATGTCTGCCAACCTTGTCGCGCCGTGGATTTCAAAAGCTGAATCCAGCAGTTTAGGTATTCTGTGGAACGTGACGCCGTAGTCTCGGTTGCCGCAGCCGTAGACGGCAAACTTGGCGCCCTTCAGGGCATCATCGCCGTTCTTCATGCCTTCCAACCATGCCACAAACTGGGTGGCGTTGCTGGTGGGATTGCCGTTGTAGCTAGGCGAGATCATCACGACCGGCTCTCCCTTGGGGACGTTGCCAACCACGTCATCTAGTTGGCGCACAGAAGCGCGGTACCCTCGACTGGCAGCCGCCACAGCCAGGTTCTGGGCCATGGTCTCGCAGGTGCCAGAGTCGGATCCGAACAGGATGCTCATTGGCTTGGAGGCTTTCAGGCTCGCGGCCGGCACTCCGTTCTTCTTGTCTCCATTTCGCGACGGCTGCTCCTTGGGCACTGCAACGTTGCCATGAAGAACCTTGGACAGATGCAAGGAGTCCACGTGATCTCTTAGAGTCGCGTGCATGAAGAAGTCACCTGGCTTGATTGTGAGGGTCTGCTTGATCTTGAGCTCATAGAGAGGATCCTTGAGACGGAAGTTGAAGTTCTGGAGGAGCATGGCGATGATGAGCAGACTTTCTTGCCATGCGAATGCGCGGCCAATGCATCCTCGGATTCCGTTGCCAAAGGGCTTCCAGCTGTTCTTGGGAAGGTTATTGAAGTTCTCATCCGACATTCTCTCGGCTCTGAACTCATTGGCGTCTGGTCCAAAGACGGACTGGTCGCGTTGGATCTGGATGAGAAGGGCAACGATGGCTTGGCCTGGGGCGACGTCATATTTGCCGTTGCCAAGAGTGATCTTCTCATCCTTGAGGTCAGGTCGAGGCTGCAGTGTAATGACAGGTGCAGTAGGATGTAACCTCAGGGTCTCGCGGAGACATGACTCAATATATGGGAGCTTGGACATGTGATCGATGGTGATGGGGCCTCTGCCAACAACATCATCGACCTCCTTTTGAGCTTTCTCAAAGACATCAGGGTACTTGAGGAGGTAATAGAAGAAGAATGATAGAAGACCACTGGTAGTTTCATGTCCTAGGTCATTGTTAGTCATGAATGCAGGTAGTGGGATGACAGTGTGCATACCAGCAATGAGAAACACCAGCATGTTGTTCAGTATGCTTTTATCCGACATGCGCTCCCCGGTCTTGGGGTCCACTCCAGTAATCAAGGCATTGAGAATATCCTTCTTATTGGTTGGATTTGCCCTGCGCTCAGCAAGCAAATCGGTGCCGATTTGACGCAGCGTCTGGATATCCGCGTCAAACTGGGCTTGTGCACCTGGGAAGAGGTAGTTGACCCAAGGGGGTCTGGGGGCACGGTTGCCAGCCTCTTCAAGCAGTCCAATCATGGAACCCACAAAAGGGTGCATCTCATCGTGGTAGAAGCTGTTGAGCCGGGTCCCCATTGCGCACCTATCCGATACGAATATACGAATTAGTCCAAGGCTGGGTGGCTGACAGGGAACAAGCTGCTTACAGGGCTATTGTGTCCAAAGTCAATCGGGTAAAGTCTGACGTGACATCGATAGTTTCTTTGGGTCCATATCTTGCCCACTTGCTAACCATTTGCGATGCCAAGTCATGCATCTCGTCAAAGGCTCCTCTGATGGCCATAGGGCCCATTGCTAAGTGAGGTTAGATGAATCCTTCGACATTTAATGGGTAAATTTTAGAGAGAGAAAAGGCCTCACCTGGCATCAAGATGCGGTGGGCAATCTCCCAGTTGTGTTCATCGTGGTGGGCGGTAAACAGGGAGTCGCCAACACAGTGTCGGAGCTGGAACAGGGGTCCAGACACTAGCTTGGTAAAGCGCTTCTCATCGCAAAGCTCATCCATGAAGTCCCTGCTGGAGATGAATAGTTTCTCGTCCTTCCCCACTCTCAGCTTGTAGATGGGCCCTGTGAGTGCGTCATTAGCCACCCGAGCTGGATCGACGGCAGTCCACCAAGGACCTAAGGGGGGCTTAGCAGGCCTTCACGTACCATGGGCTTCAGCGAGGCGACCGAGGCAAGCCACGGCGTCGCTAGTATCAATGTCCAGAATGTTCCCCAAGAGGGGGAGGCCTTTGGGGCCAGGAATCTCGGACGGCATGTTTTTTTTTTCTGGTTGTGTTTGGCGGGTTACATCCAGAGAGGGCGGACTGGGCAAGTTGGGGAAAAAAAGAGAGTTATTGAGTCAGATTGAGTAGAGTGCGAGCGGCTAGCGCCGATCATGGAGAATTACGAAAGACGACCATTTGGCATGATTTTTGGAATTACCCGAAATGGTCAGATAATCAGTCGAGGTGCCCGGTTTGTCGGTGGTCGTCGGTGGTTTTTTTGCACCGCCGCGCCATGGGCCGTGTTTGCCCGATTAGGAAATCGAAACACGCCGACCATCGACACTTACATCAACGACTGTTGATAGATAAAGCCGGATTGCAGAAGCGATAAAATTCATTCTCATCAATTCAATCATCTCATCTCTTCTACATCAATACCATCTCAAGCGTCTCATTTTTTTCTCTTTTAAAAAAAGACTTCACAATGGCTGCTCAGATTCCCAAGAAGACCACCGTGCTCGTCATCGGTGGAGGCCCTGGAGGGTCCTTTGCCGCTGCGGCGCTAGCCCGCGAGGGCATCGACACTGTTATCCTTGAGGGCGACAAGTTCCCCAGGTAAGCCATCAAAAAAGAGTTGCAAAATACTCTACCATGATGCAAATCACCTTGCATTGTCAAGGTAGCATCCTCAAAATTGGCCTTGCCATACTAACCCCAGTCTAAAGATACCACATTGGTGAGAGTATGCTGGCCTCTATCCGACATCTCCTCCGATTCGTCGAGCTCGACTCCAAGTTTGACGCCTATGGCTTCGTTAAGAAGGTTAGTGGCGCTCGGCTGTATCTGCAAGTGATATCTCGCTAACAATCTCCCAGCCCGGTGCCGCTTTCAAGCTGAACCCCCGAAAGCGCGAGGGTTGTAAGTACCTTGGCAAAAGAACCCGGATTCAATGAATCAAACTAATCACAAATCCAACAGACACTGATTTCCTCGCCGCTGGTGGCCCTAACAACTACGCCTGGAATGTTATCCGTTCCGAGGCTGATCAGCTCATGTTCAACCACGCTGGCGAGCACGGCGCCAAGGTCTTCGACGGCGTCCAGGTCAAGTCTATCCAGTTCGAGGGTGGCTACACTGCCCCTCCCGAGGGCGAGGAGAAGCCTAACCCCGGCCGACCCATCAGCGCCACTTACCAGCACAAGGACACCAAGGAGGAGGGTGTCATCGAGTTTGACTACGTCATCGATGCTAGTGGCCGCATCGGTATCCTTAGCACCAAGTACATGAAGAACCGCCGATACAACCAGGGTCTCAAGAACGTGGCCAACTGGAGCTACTGGAAGGGCACTAAGCCTTACGCCCCCGGCACCAACCGCGAGAATGCTCCCTTCTTCGAGGCTTTGCAGGGTAAGAATCGCTATTCTATTTCTACAGGGGTACAAGATGCTAACACACAATAGACGAGAGTGGCTGGGCCTGGTACATTCCTCTCCACAACGGCACCACCTCTGTCGGTGTTGTTGAGAACCAGAAGCTCTCCATCAAGAAGAAGAAGGAGTCTGGCGCCCAGAACTCCCAGGAGTTCTACCTCCAGAACCTAAAGCTTGCTCCTAACCTGCTGGAGCTGATCGGTGACGCTGAGCAGGTTGAGACTGTCCACGCTGCTTCTGACTACTCATACTGCGCTTCCGCCTACTCCTTCCCCTACGCCCGTCTCATCGGTGATGCTGCCTGCTTCATCGACCCTTACTTCTCCTCGGGTGTGCACCTGGCCCTTGTTGGAGGTCTCTCTGCTGCCACCACCATCTGCGCCTCCATCCGCGGTGACGTTGACGAGAACAAGGCTTCCGAGTGGCACAGCCACAAGATTGCCGATGCCTACACCCGTTTCCTGCTCGTCGTTCTGAGCGCCTACCGCCAGATCCGAAACCAGGAGGAGCCTGTCCTCACTGACATTGACGATGACAACTTTGACCGCGCTTTCGCCTTCTTCCGTCCCAGTATGTAAAACCCCTCTTGTACCCAAAAATCACATTACTAACAGTGTTGCCACAGTCATCCAGGGTACTGCCGACGTCGGCAACAAGAAGCTTTCCCAGGAGGAGCTCAACAAGACCCTTGAGTTCTGCGCCAACGCCTTCGAGCCCGTCAAGTCAGACGAGGACCGCGATGTGGCCATGGAGACGCTCAAGCACGACCCCAACGGCACCCAGTTCTACGCCGATCTGTCAACCGACCAGGTCAACGCCGTCAAGCACATCCGCGCCCGCAAGATGATGCGCACCGAGGACACCTTCAACATTGACAGCTTCGGCAACGACCCCATCATCGGCTTCGTGCCTCTCCTGCAGAGGGGAAGCCTGACTCTGAAGCCTGCCATGAGCGGCAACAGCGTGAATGTGCCCGGCCAGATGACTACTCCTACTGTCAACGACGAGACAAATGGCCAGACGAATGGTCAGGCTAAGGATATTGAGGTTTCTGCTTAAGTTGGTGTTTTCTTGTATAATATTTAGATATTTCGTATTAGAATAAAAATGCGCGAATGTTTTGTTTAGTTCAGAAAATGTTTGTTCCTACTCTCGAGCAAATTTGCTTGCATCAAGAATCTTTTACAATCCCGTCATATGAAAATTAAGCTGATGTTAATTTCAACACTCTCCATGCAAATCAATATGTGTCATGGGTGCCAACTAAATGAGATGGCGCAGGCGAAACGAAAAAGGGTCATCGGTTTTTAGTTCTGAGGTTTCTGGTTCTTGGTTCTTGGTTCTTGATCCTTGCACTGCAATTTTAGCGCAACGGAACCACATGAGCTAGCCGCCGAAATCTTAAAATCGCCTCTTGAGTTCTAATTACCAGTCCGCAAATAATATAACAATGATTGCGAAAAAAAAAAATCCGATGAGTACAATACCGATGGTATCTCAGGAGTGTATGGTTGTAACTGGGAGCGGCCAGTTTCACCCCAAGGTTCTCGGAGGTGGGCCAAGCCGACGAGCAAGTAAATTAACAGGAGCCACAGGGCCAATGTACTTCTATCGAAAAATCCTTTATGGATTTTATTTTCGCAGGGTATTCTAATTGTATCTGTGTAATAATATGTATTCTACAACTTTACACATTTTTTGGCAGTATGGAGAATGGAGCATTGAGGAAGAAAGGCATGTGTAACAGCCTACATATTGTTATATCAAGGGGGAGAAAAGGATTGGTCGACGAACACAGTGATAGCGATCATAGGTTCAGGCAACAGCTGCTGTAACACATACTGCTCGGTCGCCGGCACCTCTGACCTGGTCCTAACAGTGTTTACGAATGATGCTGGTGTTTCAGAAAAGCCCCGATAACTTGGAATCTTCAGTTAGAACTTTCTCAATAGCCTAGTAGGATATTTGATCAACAATGGACAATAACTTTGAAGTGTTTGGAGGCCGTTCTTTTAGAAATTACATTCTATTGACCCCATTTCACCGTCGTGTTCGACAAAAATAGGCCGATATCTCATAGATGACGTCATAAAGATGGTGCTTGCTTGCAGCCCGAGGAGTTTGTTAAGAGTAGTGTTGCTACACCAAAATTGCATTTGCAAAGATGAAAGGGCCTTAATAGCCATGAAAGATCGGAAAAGGGAAGCTGGGCGGTATTGGCGGGCATTTTATATTGGTGGTTATGTTGAACCGTTTTCCATGTCCGCTTTGTGATTTCTAGGGTTGGACAGTTTGGTTTTCAGCCACTTCACAATTTTAGAACGAGTTTTTATTTTGAACTCAATTTTCAGAAGCATTCTAACTCTAGTATATTATATTTACCTTAATAGTATTGTTCGAAGTACTTGCATTTGATTGTCGATCGCAACTGAAGCTGCCGAACAATTCTGTGTTCTCTAGGGTAGTGGTGACCCACAGGGATATGGACAAGGTCGAGTAAATTCTCCGAGAGATCCACAAGGCACAGGGCTGACAACAGTGGAGGGGTAATTGACCGGGTTTCTCATTTCCCTCTATGGCCAATAAACGAGTGGAGAATGCATTTTGTGCATCAGTATTAAGACTCGGATATTTAAATTCACATGCTCAACAAATGGAAATTGAAAAAAAATCTAGTTATGGCATCATAAAAACATCTTCTCATAACTATTGCATTCTAGGCACACTTTTCCAACGGCTAAAATAGGAAACAACCAATGTTTAAATCCAACGACCACATCTCCTTCTCACACAATGAAATCCATACGTCGACCCAACATCTAGAGAACTGATATCGGCTATCTACCCAGCAAATGGGTATCAAAGTTGACTGCTAGTTCTAAAATTACAGCAGGGGAGGAGCTCTGCTGACGTACTCGGTGATGCACCCGCCGAGAAGGTTGGCGATGGCGAGAGCATAGAACCAGCCAGAGTACTTGGCAAAGCTGGGGAACAGGTGCCAGCGAATGAGAGCGATCATGACAAAGAGACCGGTCGAAAGCCCAACCACAGAAAAGGCAAAGAAGTAAGGACCCATCTCCAGCAGCGTACCAGTAGTGGCCAGAAGCCCACCAATGGAGCAGGCGAGGAAGGCCAAGAGTGTCTCGATGTGGTTTCGGAAAAGCACGGCCATGCCCTTGACGCCAGACTTGAGATCGTCGGCAGTGTCCTGTCGGGCGTACAGCGTATCATAGAAGACAACCAGCAACAGAATGGTGGCAGTGAAGCAGACAGTAGGGATAAGGTAGCGGCTGGACAAAGCAGGAAGCTCAACGGAATAGGCCGACAAGGCAATGGTGGAAGCCAGAGTTGATCCAAGAATCACCTGGGGAAAGTTTGTGAACCGCTTTCCGAAGGGGTAGATCATGGCGAGCACGGTGGTGATGAGCGCACAATAAGTGCATTCAATAGGAAGGGTTTGGAGGCACGCGAAGCCGGCTAGTGTGAGGGCCAGGGTGTAGATGTGGCCCTGGGCAGTTGAGACTGCACCGCGAGCGATGGGTCGGTTCCGGCATCGAGCCGTCTTGCGGTCAAAGTCTTGGTCGGTGTTGTCGTTCCATGCGCAGCCAGCACCGCGCATGAAGAATGTCCACAGGAGGAGAATGAACAGTCTGTGGGCAAGCATTGACGTCGGAACAGCGTTGGGCCTGGCCGAGCAGGCGTACATGAGACCGACGATGTGGGGGAAGTAAATCATGTAGACGCCGTGAGGCTGCTCGAGGCGAACCAACTCAGCGTAAGGAACCCATGATGCGGGCAGCTTGGATAAGATTCCCTTGGTAGGAGGTTTGTAGTCCCCGCTGGGAGCAGAAGACTTTGCTGCCTTGGCAGCTTTGACGGACTTGACAGCCATTGGGGAGATCAACGGCTTGAGCTTGCCTGAGATGAAGACACTTCTGGGCTGCTTTCGGCGGATATGAATAGAGCAGAAGAGAGAAATAAAATAGAAAATAAAAGTGAGCTGATTGACAAGGGAACGTTGCAGCACAGACAGGGCTCTTTAGCTGTATTTTGCAGGCTGCAGGCGATTTATGTCGACTGGATCTGGGGCCCCCAGGCATCGAGAAGGATGCCAATTTGTCAAGACTAAGACGGCCAATTTACAATCCCAATGGGGCTAGCTAGAGGCTGAGATAAACAGCGCTGAGACCAAAACCACCGAGTCGATACTAAAGACGTGCGCAAAACCGCCGATCACTTGGTGATGGGCAAAGTCCACAACAACTGGATTCACGGTTGCATCAGCTGTAAGTAGTAAAAAAGATTATTTTCTGGCTGCAGACGCCAAGAGAGACGTGATAATGGTCCATTGGGTACGATTTCAGCCAAGAGGTTGATCGCGTTCGGCCCAAAATGGGCGTGCTCCAAGAGAGAGCAAAAGCTAGAGTCGTGATGGGGGCTCAGCCAGAAATTCACCGAGTGGATCGGATGAATCTGACCATGACGCGCTGGACTCAACACCGCCACCTTGATTAATGGAAGAGGCCCTGGAATAAAATAAGACTATGACGGCGTGCAGCATGCGAGATACAATTATTATCTTGGCCTATTGAATTGAATCCCTTGACGATTTCTTTTTTTTGCTGCTTTTTCAACCGTTGTCCTTCCGTTTTTTATTTATTATTCCCAAACCAGTCTAAATGGGTTCCGTAATTGAGTTAGGCGCCCCACTGAGGCCCTTTGTTAGGCCGGCCGTCAACTTTGCCTCTACCGAGCGAATCGAGGGCTGCCTTCACTCGCTGCCGGAGCTGGTGGACTTCAACGCCATTAACAACGCATCTCACCCCTTCTGCGTCCAGGCCAGGTCTGATGGCCTCGACACCTTCACGCACGGCGACTTCAAGACGGCCGTGTCCAACTGCGCCCGCTGGATCAAGGAGAATGTCCCTCTCCGCGAGAACACAGACCCCGAGGCCGTCTCAAAATGGGCCCCCGTTGCCCTCTTCATGCAGAGTGATTTTGGCCTGGTTATTCACGAGTTTGCCCTTATGAGCCTTGGAGTTCCTGTGCGTTTTATCCCACCCGCATCCGCCTCCCCCCCGCTGATTTTGGAGCTAACCCCTTAAAACAGCCGCTAGTCTTGTCTCCTAGACTGCCTCCCCTCGCCATCATGCACCTGCTGCAGGCTACTGCGGCTGGGTCCTTTATCGTCTCACAGCGCCTGAGTGAGCCGGCAAAGCCCGCCTTGGCCGCATTGAGCGCCAAGGGAGTCTCTACCCACGTAGCCCTGCCTTATCAGTCCTTCCACGAGCCCGGTGCCGACTTTGCCTCCAAGGGCAAGTTTGACCACCCAGAGGTTCTGGACACTGTCATCTTGCTGCTCCACTCCTCGGGTACCACTGGCTTGCCCAAGCCCATCCCCATCACCCACCGTCAGCTTCTATTTGCAGTCAACTGCCATGGGTTTGAGAATGAAAGGGATGCCCAAGGCCTGAATGTTTCCAGTCTCCCACTGTTCCACGGATTTGGTCTGGTTGCCCCCGGCCTGTCCATGTCTGCCGGCAAGACCACTGTCTACCCAGCTACCGATGGTATTCCCACGGCTCAGTCCATTGTTGAGTTGATCAAGAGGACGAATGCTAAGTCTTTGATGACTGTGCCTTTCCTTCTTGATGACGTAGTGAACGACGAGGAGGCTCTCCGCGTTCTGGCTGGTCTGGACTTTGTGGGCACTGGTGGTGCCGCGCTTGGTGCTGGCGTTGGAGACCGCTTGGTCCAGAGTGGAGTCAAGCTTCTTAACTTCTACGGCACCACTGAAACTGGCCCTCTGTCAGACACTTTCGTGCCAAGGGACAACTACGACTGGAAGTATTTCCGTCTTCGCAGTGATGTCAACTACAAGGTCACTGAGCTCGAATCTAAGGATGGCGAGCGCAGGTTCCGCCTGACTGTCTTCCCCTACGGCGGCACTGAGGGTATTGAGATTTCTGATCAGCTCATCCGCAACGAGCAATACCCCAAGACCGACTTTGCTGCTGTCGGGCGAGATGACGATGTTATCGTCCTTGCTACTGGTGAGAAGGCTGATCCTCTTATTCTCGAGACAATGCTCAGCGAGGCCCCCATGGTCAAGTCTGCGACTGCCTTTGGCGAGAATCGATTCAACCTTGGTATTGTTGTTGAGCCCACCACTCCCATCGAGGCTGGTGGCGAGGCCGCTTTCAAGGAGGCCATTTGGCCCATCATTGCGGCAGCTGCCGAGAAGATGGTTGCCTACTCCCACATCCCCTCCCAGGATGCCGTCATTGTCGTGCCTGCGGATGTTACTATTCCCCGAACCGACAAGGGTTCTATCCCCCGTAAGGAGGTGTATGCTCTTTTCGACAAGCAGATTAACGAGGTCTACGAGAAGCTTGCTCGAGGTATTGAGGAGGGAATTGAGGCTCTCGACATGGAGAACCTCGAGAACGAACTCAAGGGCCTTGTCGGGAAGCACCTGAAGCTTCAGGCCGCTTCCTCGAACTGGACCGTTGAGGACAGCCTGTTTGACTTGGGACTGGATTCGCTCCAGGCCCTCCAGTTTCGACGAGTCTTGATTGCCGCTACATCCAAGACTGAGGCTTTCAAGGACGTTGACGTTGCCGGTCTCATCCCTGTCCAGTTCCTGTACCTCAATCCCTCTGTCCGCGAGATGGCCGCTGCTCTGTCCAACCGATCTGCAGGATCTTCTGGTAACCCCATTGAGGAGGCAGCCAAGGAGGTTGAGAAATTCGTTGAGCAGTACAGCCTGCCCAGCGATACTGCTGCCTCGGAGCCCAAGCTCCCTAGCACCGATGAAGGCGCCGTGGTTCTTGTAACTGGTGGCTCGGGAAGTCTGGGATCCCACATTGTGGCCCATCTTGCTCAATCTCCCCAGGTTAAGCGAGTTGTGGTTCTCGTCCGCAGGAGCAAGGGAGCCGCCCTGGCTGCCGGCCCCCAGAAATTCGATAGAACAATCCTGACTTCTAGGGGCATCACCCTTGAAGAGCAGCAGTGGGCCAAGATTGCGCCCGTTGAGGTTGATCCTACCGAGGACAACATGGGCCTTGACGCATTCACCTACAAGTTCATGCAGGACGCTGTCACCCACATTATCCACGCCGCCTGGCCCATGAACTACCTTATCAGACTGCCTTCCTTCCAGTACCAGTTCAAGTTCCTCCGCAACCTCTTGCAGCTGGCGGCTGGATCTAGCGGAAACACCAAGCGCCGCTTCGTTTTCATTTCTTCCATTGCCGCCGTAGCCAGAATTGGCCTTGAAAGCGAAGGCAAGCCCATTGCTGAAGCGCCCGTGAACCCCGCCGACTCGGCTTGTTCCATCGGATATGCCGACGGCAAGCTCGTCTGCGAAAAGATTCTTGAGCGAGCGGCATCCACGCACGCCGGTCAGCTTGAAATCACCAGCGTCCGCTGCGGCCAAATGACCGGAGCGCGAAAGACCGGAGTGTGGAACTCTGGCGAGCAGATCCCCATGCTGCTCCGCACCGCCCAGACCGTCGGCTCTCTGCCAGAGCTAACAGGGGTAAGTGTATTGAACTCAGAAGACGAATTCCCAAGATAGGAAGCTAACTAGCCGTTTCTCTTTTTTAGACCTTGTCCTGGATCCCTGTCGACGACGCCGCGGCAGTCGTTTCGGAGATTGCCTTCTCCCCGGCCTCTGTTCCCGCCGTCCAGCACCTGGAGAATCCCACCCGTCAAGCGTGGGGTGACATGCTGGCCACCATTGGCCAGAAGCTGCAGATTGCTGGCACACCCATTCCCTTTGATGAGTGGCTGGCCAAGGTTGCTAGCGCCGATGGCAAGGAGGATGACTATCCCATCAGGCAGCTCTACGACTTCTTCAAGCACTCTTTCCGTGCAGTAGCGTGCGGCCAGGTGGTTCTTGATACCGCAGTTTCACGCACCAGCTCGTCCACACTGGCCAGCTTAGGCAGCATTGATGGCGAGACGGTCGACGGCTATCTCCGCTACTGGCAAAAGATTGGATATCTGCAGAAATAAGGGGCTACGATGGAATAAGAATACCAAAGTGATTTGTATTGTAGTTTATGATTTGTTAGCTGTAATGAATTCCGCAAGAAATGCAACTTTGTCCGTTTTAAGAACTCTACATTGTAAATTGGTAATCATCGTGATTCCATCATCGAGATGGCCAAAACAACATGTGAACCACCCTTCTTGCCACTAACGCACGTTGAAGTGGCTTCACGACGGACTCGGCCTTGCAGGGC
The DNA here is from genome assembly GCA_017140785.1 of Calonectria pauciramosa. Classification (NCBI taxonomy): domain Eukaryota; kingdom Fungi; phylum Ascomycota; class Sordariomycetes; order Hypocreales; family Nectriaceae; genus Calonectria; species Calonectria pauciramosa. The sequence continues at coordinate 302,850 of JAACIZ010000025.1, read as the reverse complement.
GGTTAGCAGCGTAGCCAGTCCGAATCAGGAAACGTAATGAAAATCCCCGTGAATCTTTCCGCCGCGGCCAGCAACGCCCAAACCTCGTTGCCAAGGGTTGCCTGTCAGCAAAACAGCAAGGGAAAAACGCCACGCGGGTGCGCGGGAATCTTCCAATAGCCAAGACCTCCAAGGCTTGCGATAATCTGACATGTCTCCGGTGCGCCGTGGGAGGCGAAGCAATCTTGCCGAGGATGCTGCTTTGGGATGGCAATCGCGCGGATTGCGGCAGTGTTTTTTCTGGAAATCTGTGGGTAGCCTCCATTAGTCACACACAAATAAGAAATGCGCCGACGGATCGTGTACATATGCACCAAAAATTGACCGACAATCTGGTTCGGTGGAAAAAGGAACTTGTTCCAAGCAACGAAACAAGCTAGTCGATGATGTAAGGAAGGACCGTAAGCAGTGATTTGGAATGCAAATAGGCATCTGTACGCTCTTCTGCTGGCTTGAATTCGATTCAAAAGACATCATTAGTTCATGGCGATTTGTTTTCTATTGTGACTTTCCTTTCATCCCTCCTTGATTCAACACCCAACACAAACCCGCCTTGAGCAAGCAAGCAAGCAAGCAAGGGCCACCACACCACACTAAACACTACTCATGGCTGCGACATCATCGAGATCGGCTGTCTCAGCCGCCATCTTCTCCCCTCAGAGCAGCCCGCCCAAATCATCATATCTCACACACGTCCGTTCAAAACTCCTCGAAGAGCCATACCTCCAACCTCTACGAGACGTCATCGTCGATCTCCCAAACACATGGGACGCGCTAGAATCTTCAGAACAATACGCCGGAATCAGACAGGATGGAAGACGGCGTGTGCAGAGCCTCGTTGACTGGGTCAACACTGGCAACTCGGAAGCCATCGAGCTCGACACGTCCGGCCTAGTTACTCTCCCTCTTTTGACCACCATCCACATGGTCCAGTACCTAGAGTACCTGCGGCAAACAGAACGTACACATGCAGAGTGTTTAGACATGCTCAAGGACGGCGGTGTCCAGGGCTACTGTATCGGTTTATTATCAGCCATCATTGTTGCATCTTCAGCAGATGAGCAAGAGATTGTCGAGCGTGCGGCAGCTGGTATTCGCGTATCACTCGCTATTGGCGCTTTCGGTGATTTGGCTGAAGCCTTGTCAGAAAAGGGATGGACCACCATGGCCATTCGATTACGGCAGGGCGGCGAGGAGGAAGAGGAAGAGATTTTGGGCATGTTCCCTGGTGTAAGTCAAATTCGTCTCGTGTCCATTGCAGCGCTCTAACAACTCGATAGGCATACATCTCGACCCTCTCAGATTCCCAAAGCAGAAGCATTATCGTCCCTGACGACCAGATTACATTCTTTAAAACATTCGCCGAGCAGAACGGTCTTCAGCCCAAGACGATGCACATCCGCGGCAAGCTACACGACCCTAATAACCTGGCTCTGGCGAAAGAATGCAGCAAGTGGTGCGAGAGCTTGAACGAGTTTCCTTTTATTAGCGGAGAGAACCTGCATGTGCCTGTTTTCTCCAACAGAACGGGAGATTGCCTCTCCGAGGTCACTCACTCATTGAGCAGTGAGGTTATCGGCACAATCTTGGCGTCGCCGTGTGATTGGTCAAGTGTCATCCGCCGCCTTGCGACCGATCTCCAGCGAACAAATCAGCGACAGCACACGCTTGCCTTATTTGGCATCGGCAACGCGGTTCCCTTGGCGCCGTTCCGCCAGCACGACCTTGAAATCACAAAGCTGGACGTCCTATCATTTACTACGAGCGCCGCGGCCAAAAACAGCATCGGCGCTCAGATGAGCTTTCCAGACCACGCCATCGCCATCGTGGGTGCTGGCTGCCGATTGCCTGGTGCCAGCTCCCTGGATGAGCTGTGGGATGTTATTTCAGAAGGCCAGTCCAGACTTGAAAGCATGCGCACAGATAGAGCCAACCTCAAGGAGTCTTATCGTGCATCGCAAGACCAGAACTGGGCTGGAAAGCGAGACTTTTATGGCAACTACATTGACGATGTGGAGGCATTCGACCACTCCTTCTTTGGAATTAGCCCTCGTGAGGCCAAGTACATGGACCCCCAGCAGCGTCTATTACTAGAGAGTGCCTTTGACGCCATGGATTCGAGCGGATATCTTCGCCACCACGAGCGCGAGCGTGGCGATCCAGTCGGCTGCTTCCTTGGTGCCAGTTACACTGAGTACCTAGAAAACACCAGCGGTTACAGTCCTTCCGCTTTCACCGCAACTGGTACCATTAGAGCCTTCCTGTCAGGAAAGATTAGCTACCACTTTGGCTGGACTGGTCCCTCCGAGGTTATTGACACTGCCTGCTCGGCCTCTATCGTTGCGGTCCACCGAGCTTGCCAGGCCATCAACACTGGCGAGTGCACCATGGCCGTGGCTGGTGGTGTGAATCTCATCACGGGAGTCAACAACTACTTTGATCTCGGAAAAGCCAGCTTCCTCAGCCAGACTGGCCAGTGCAAGCCCTTTGATGATTCGGCGGATGGTTACTGCCGAGCTGATGGTGTTGGTCTGGTTGTCCTCAAGTCTCTCAACAAGGCTATCAAGGATGGCGACCACATCATGGGTGTTGTTCCCGGTGTTGGAACCAACCAGGGTGGAATCCACGCCCCTGGTATCACTGTTCCTGATGGTGTCGCTCAGCGGGCTCTGTACCGCAACGTGCTCAAGAAGTCGGGCATTCACCCCCACCAGGTCTCTTATGTTGAGGCCCACGGCACTGGTACCCAGGTTGGAGACCCCATCGAGATTAAGAGCATCCGCGAGGTGTTTGGAGGGTCAACACGAGAAACTCCCCTGCACCTGGGCTCCCTGAAGGCCAACATTGGTCACAGTGAAACGGCTGCCGGTGTGGCAAGTTTGCTGAAGGTCTTGACCATGATGCGCCACGAAGGTATCCCTCCTCTGCAGGGTTTCAAGAGCCTGAACCACAAGATTCCCGCTCTGGAGCCTGACCAGATGTACATCCCTACCTCGCTTCGCCCGTGGAACTCGACAACTCCCCGAATTGCCTGCATCAACAGCTACGGAGCTTCCGGCAGCAACTCCGCTCTGCTCTGCTCCGAGTGGAAGGAGGAATTCCACCCCTCCATCAGCCGCCGCGCCTCTGCTTTCCCCATTCTGTTGAGCGCCGCTACTTCTGAGAGCCTTCAGAGATACACAAAGAGCCTCGTTTCTCATCTGTCAAAGAGCTCAACCCCCAGCCTGAGCTTGGATGACTTGGCGTACACGCTGAGCGAGCGCCGAAAGCACCACCGCACTCGATGGTCCACCACTGCGACTGATGTGTCTGACCTCATCACTCAGCTGCAGAAGAGCCTCCCTGACGATTACTTGGAGGTTTCCAAGACGCCAAAGAAGGTTGTCCTTGCATTCTCTGGTCAGAGCCGAACCAGCATTGGCCTGGACGCATCGGTCCGCGAATCCTACCCTCGGTTTGAGCACTACATCACGATGTGTAATGACATCCTCAAGAGCTACGGCTGCCCAGATATTCTGCCCGCGCTCACTGAGGCCGGTCCCCTCTCTGACCCGGTCATCCTCCAGTGCGGAACTGTGGCAGTGCAGTATTCCTGTGCAATGTGCTGGATCGACAGCGGCCTCGAGGTCGATGCCGTTGTGGGCCACAGCCTGGGCGAACTGACCGCTCTCGCTGTGTCTGGTGTGCTCTCTTTGGCTGATGCCCTGAAGGTGGTCTACACCCGCGCTGAGCTCATCAACGCCAAATGGGGCGAGGAGCGCGGCACCATGCTGGCCATTCACGCGCAGCTCGACGTGGTGCAGTCCATGATGGAGGTTGTCGAGGCGGCAACCATCACCAAGGAGGAAAGGCTCGAGATTGCCTGCTACAACAGCATCAACAGCCATATCCTGGTGGGAAGCGATTCTGCCATTGCCCTGGCTGAGAAGATTCTCCAAAACGACCCCAAGCGCCAGGGCATCAAGTACCAGCGCCTGAACGTGAGCCACGGCTTCCACTCGCGATTCACCGAGCCTCTTCTCCTCGACCTGATTGAGATGTCGCTGACTCTCAAGTTCAACAAGCCAACCATCCCCATCGAGACATCCACCAAGGTCCCATTCGTCTTCCAGGCCAAGAACCCCAACTACATTGCCAACCACGCCCGCGATCCCGTCTACTTTGTCGATGCCGTCCGCCGCCTGGAGCAGCGCCTTGGCCCCTGCGTCTGGCTCGAGGCCGGATGGGGCACCCCCATTGTCCCCATGGCCAAGAAGGCCGTGTCCGACATCAAGGTCCACACCTTCCAGTCTGTTACTTCGCCCGCAGCGGCCGTGGCCAACCTGTGGCGAGAGGGCATCAACATTTCAGACTGGAGCTTCCAGACCCCCAAGGACATTGGCCTGAAGCCTGTCTGGCTTCCTCCCTACAGCTTCGAGGCTTCCAAGGCCTGGCTCGACCACGTGGACCACGCCGTCGAGGAGCGAGAGGCCGCCAAGTCGCTGCAGCAGTCCCAGAACGTCGCCGCTGGCGGTGCCGCTGTCCAGCTGGTCAGCTACAAGAACGGCGAGGCCGATGGATCATCTCACAAGTTCTACGTTCACACCGGAACCGAGCGGTTCACCAGAATTGTCGAGGGCCACGCAGTCCGCCAGAAGCCCCTGTGCCCGGCTTCCATGTACATGGAGGCCGCAGCCATGGGTGCCGACAAGCTGGGAGTTGAGCTCCGCGGCAAGACGCTCACATTCCAGAACATCACCTTCTCTAGGCCGCTTGGATGTGGCGAAGGTCTGGATGTAGAGCTGCTCCTCAAGCAGAAGTCCAAGTCTTCTGATGATTCCTGGCACTACAGCGTGCAGTCCTCCACCAGCTCGGTGTATTCCGAGGGTGACTTTAGCGTGTCTTCAACCCCTCACTCCGATCTTGATATTTACCGAATGCTCGTGTCTGAGGGAATTGAATCTCTCAAGAACAACCCCGATACCGAGAAGCTCCGCAAGAGCACTGCCTACTCGCTGTTCTCTCGCATTGTAGAGTATTCCGACCTGCTCCGTGGTATCACCAGCATCACCCTGGGCCACAAGCAGGCCCTCGCGCAGATTGAGGTTCCTGAGTCTACCTTTACCGCTTCGGAGAGCACTGTTTCAGACTACTTTGACGCCATCAGCCTGGACACCTTTGTTCAGGTCCTGGGTCTGCTCATCAACTGCAACAACGCATCCGAGTCTGGTGACGAGATTTACATTGCGTCGTGCATCGACAAGATGGTCATCTCGCCCACCGAATTCCAAAAGTCCAAGTCGTGGACCGTCTACGCCACCTACTCGGCCGTGGACAGCAAGACGCTGAGCGGTGCCGTCTTTGTCTTTTCCGAGGACGGCAACCTGGCGGCGTTTGGAACCAAGATTCAGTTCGCCAGGACTCAGGCCGCCAGGCTGGAGCGCGTGCTCGAGGCTGCCAACCCTCGAGCCGCCGCAAAGCCAGCCGCTGCCCCGAGCTCGGTGCCGGCGCATAGGTCCATGGGTCCTGTTTCCAACCGGGGCCAGCACTTTGACGTTGAGACAGCTAACCCGAAGATCCGGGTCCAAGCTCCCTCCATTCCCGAAGGCTCCGCCTCTGGTGTCGATTCGGAAAAGGTTGACATGCTCAAGTCGCTGATTGCCGCCTACTCTGGAATTAAGGAGTCGGAGATCAAGGACGATGCGAGCTTCAGCAGCATGGGTCTGGATTCGCTCGCTTCTATGGAACTAGCTGGCGAGATTGAATCCACCCTTGGAATTCAGGTAAACGCCGAGGATCTCTTGATGGGTGACATTAGGACCCTCCTGAAGCTGTTCCCCTCGGGCAATTTTGATTCACTGGAGAATGCATCCAAGTCGTCCAACCACTCTACCGACGATGACAGCTCCTCGGGGGATGAGGACAACGACCCCACGGCCATGTCAACCCCACCAGATTACGGCTTCCAGTCGAATGAAATAAACCCTTTCGGTAAGAGTCGTCCTTGGAAGAAGCCAGACAGTCCGCTCAACAGCCGGTTCAAGATCGAAACTGTCGTTTATAAGGAGATCGAGGGAGTCCAGATCCCCGCCGATCTCTATGTGCCATCGGAGGCACCGCCGCACCCGATGCCCATTGGTATGAATCTCCCACCCCGCGATTGAAAAAGATGAAGGAAAAAAAGGAATGAGTCCACTGACACGTTTTACCACAGCTCTCATGATCCACGGAGGCGGCCACCTCACGCTCTCGAGACGGGCGGTGCGTCCTGCACAGACGAGATTCCTTCTCGAAAACGGCATGTTCCCTGTCAGCTTGGACTATCGTCTTGCTCCACACGTCAATGTGCTTGACGGGTCCATGGCCGACGTCCGAGACGCCTGCATCTGGGCCCGAAATGACCTCCCCAAGGTGATGGCGCTCAAGGGCTTCAGCATTGACCCCAACAAGCTGGTCGTCATTGGCTGGTCGACCGGCGGCACCCTTGCCATGACCACATCCTGGACTCTGCCCGCGCTGGGCCACAGGCCACCCTTGGCTGTGCTCAGCTTCTACTGCCCGGTGGACTACAACCCCGATGGTAAGTCAATATTCCAAGCATATTCCCGGTAGTCAGATAGATACTAAAGTGGCAACCTCTTTTAGCTCCCATCAACATGGGTCACGAGCACGCATCGCGGACCATGACTCTCAGCCAAATCCGAGAGACTCTTCCCCCTGGACCAGTGAGCACACCCTCTTCTTGTTTTTTTTTCTCCGAGTGCAGTCTAATTCTAACCCGCCAAACCACAGGTAACCAGCCACGCCTTTAACAACCTCGACACGACCAAGCTGGGATGGCTCCGCGAGAACGACCCGCGCTCCGAGCTGGTCCTTGCCCTTGTCAAGGAGAAGAACGGCATGTCCCTGCTCTTTAACGGACTACCACCCACGGGCGAAGAGCTCCCCCGCGCCAGCGCCGAGCGGGCGGCGGCCTTCAGCCCGCTCGTGCAGGTGCGCAGCGGCAAGTACCGCACGCCGACGTACCTCATCTTTGGCGACGAGGACGAGATTGCGCCCTTTGAAAAGGCCGTCGAGTTCGAGAGGGCCCTGCGGGACAGCGGGGTTCCCTACGGCTTCCTGCCCGTGACGGGCGCGAAGCACATTTTTGACCTGGGCTTGACGCCCGGCAGTGAAGGATGGGATGTAGGCGTTGGGCCCGGATATGATTTTCTGATTAGACAAGTCGAGAACGCTCTATAGTTGCTTTTTGTTTTATTGTGTTTTCTTTTCTTTTTTTTATGAGGCGGGGTTCTTCTTTCGGTTTCCTTTTGTTTTGGGTAGACTGGCGGGCTGAGTTTTGAGCATTTGTTCTTTTTTTCTATCTCTTAATCGTACTAGATCACTGTACTCTGTGTGCCTCTTCTTCATCTTCTTCCCAAGTGACATTTTGGGAACAAATCTCCAAGTTCCGCCGTATCATATAAGAGGTAAACAAACACGGATCCTCCGCTAGAGTGCAACTGGCGGCCCAAGTGCCTGCTCCTTGGGGGGGCTCCAAATTTGGGCTTCAAGTTTCACCCGCAGGGCCACCGCCGCGCCAAAACAACGCCAGCGCCAGCCTTGGGCGATCTGCACCAGGGTTCCCGGGCTGGGCTGTGGCGCGCACTAAGATGCGGCTAAAATTCCCGCCGGGCCCTTGCGAAAGCGGTTCCGAAACCGTTGTGGCTGGTGGCGGCTTGCAAAAAATAGAGAGAGCCTTGTTCGAGGTTTCGGCCGGTTTGGTCTTGAAACATTTTGCCAGCTGGCTGCATGTCATTATGACGGTGGCAATATGAACAATTGTCTTAACCTGCGACCCCCGATTGCCGCCGCGTCGGAGAACTCATGCATGCCAATGTCGTTGGTGGCCTGTCATTTGCTATTCAGGGTTCGGAACAGCTCCCTCTAATTTCGCAGAATTCTCTGCATGATGCCATAGGATGTAGAATTTGAAACCGTACCGATGTGCAGATTTTGAAATGTTCAAAATTCGCTGTTCGAAATTCACCATCAACAGCCGTCTATCCAAGATGCTGAATTTGCAGCGTAGACCGGTTCGGGTTGCAATCTGCAGTGTAACAAAATACGAGATTTTCTCCATAACTAATATCGAGTGCGGTGGTTCATTTGACCTAATTAACGTGAATTTCTAGATGTTGACATCATAATAAGCATCCCTCGTCCAAATCAAACTTCAGGGTTTGTGGGGTAGTGGGCGGAGCCGTCTGCTACAAGACACATCCCTGTTGCCCTGCTTCAGGTGGCTCTGCAATTATATTTCTTCATCTGCATTAATTGCATTTAAACTTGATTTTTTAAGACTTTGACAAGCATAACTGGTTGATATCAATGTGCTAGTCTTGTGAGGCCTAGATGCGATTGCATTGAACTGCTTGATATTTTTCTTGCGATGCACTATGGCTCTAACCCAGAAAATCCACATTCAGAATAAAGGCAATCCATCAAGCACAAATTCCCTTAATTACAATAAAAACTCATCGATGACGGACATCGGAGAATTTCCAACGTATTCGAATTACAATTCATCTTCGTGACTCAAATTCACTCTCTCCAGGGTAACCCCATCTACGGCCGGGATAAAAATAGCGTCCCAGGCCCCCTGAATCGAACCAGATCGGCACTAGCTCCGCTTCAAGCCTAGATCAGTCACTAACACCTGAAATGGCCGACTTCAATCAAATGGCAGGGCACAGGCTCAGGCACAAGCACGGCCTCTTCGGGATTGTTTCGAGTTGGAGCGCAGGGCTGGGACAGGGGGTAGGGTACAGGGGGCTACTCTATTCGAACCCAGCGAGTAGGATCCTGCCCACCACCTGAACCCCAGGTCATGGCTCGGAAGCCCGCACCGAGAGGCAACGGGCACACAGGCCATTGGGCGGTGTTGGCGGCGAGCCAGGGCCAGGGGCCATGTTGTTGAAGCAAGTGTGCTCTCCAGAGGCTGCATGTAGCGTATCTTGCTTGGTAGGTGTTGGAATGGAATCATCAAGTATATAACCATACCTGACATCCTCCTCTCAATACCCTTTTCTCATCATCACATTCTCACATCTACAACAATCTCTCACCTTCTTTCGTTTCTCTCTCTTCCCTCTCCCCCTTACCTTCGTTTCTCCCTCCCCTCTTCACTCGCTATCTTTTTATTCCTTTTTCCCCTTTTACTACTCTTCCCCCCCAAACTACATTCAAGATGCGTTCTACCATTGCTACTGGCGCCACTACGATGCTGGCCATCTCGTCGGTGCACGCCAAGCTCTCTCCGGCAGAGGTTAATGTCAAGCTCGGTGACGTCGCCGACCTTTCCAACGAGGCCTGCCACTTGGCCGAGGGCCTCGACTCCAAGTCTGTCTCTGCTGATGGACAGGTACGTTTCGGCACAGGATGAGAAAATGGCATGGAGACAAGCAGACTAACATGGGATTTACAGAAACTCGTTGGTGATCTCGGAAAGATCATCGACGTCGTCACCAGCATGTCCGACGACTTGGGTGACAAGGAACTCAAGCGCTCCTACGGGTATGGGGGCTCGTCCGCCGGCGGATCTGGAGGTGTTAGCGGTGGTGCCAGCGGCGGAGTCCACGGCGGAGCTGGCGGTCATGTCGGCGGTGGCGCCTCTGGTGGTGTTGGAGGCCACATTGGAGGTGGTGGCCACGCTGGCGGCTACGCTGGCGGCCGTGCTGGAGCTGGTGGTCGTGGTGGCGGCTACGGAAAGCTGAGCGGCTACGGCGGCGTCGGTGCCGGCGGCCATGTTGGTGGTGGTGCTGGCGGCCATATCGGCGGCGGCGCCTCTGGTGGTGTTCGCGGTGGTCTCGGCGGCGGTGTCGGTGGCCACGCTGGTGCCGGCATTGGTGGAGGTGCTGGTGTCGGTGGCCATGTCGGCGGTGGTGCCTCGGGCGGTGTCAGGGGCGGAGCTGGTGGCTATGGCTCCGGCTCCGGCTCCGGCAGTGGTTACGGCGGCTCTTCTTCCGGCGGCCACTACAAGCGAGACGAGGTTGTTGCCCACAAGAAGCGCACCTGGTGGTGGGGAGGTCCCCACGGAGGAGTCGGCGGCGGTGCCTGGGTTGGCGGCGGTGCCGGAGTTGGCGCTGACGTTGACGGAGGTGCTGCGGCTGGTGCCGGTGCCGGTGCCGGTACTGGATACTACAAGCGTGATGAGTCCGAACAGGACGTTGCCAAGCGCGACGAGCCTGAGCACGAAGCTGCCAAGCGAACTTGGTGGTGGGGCCCCGGTGCCTACGGAGGTGCTGGTGCTGGTGCCGGTGTTGGCGCCGGTGTCGGTGCTGGAGTCGGCGGCTCTGTTGGTGGCTCTGTCGGCGGTGGTGCTGATGCTGGTGCCGGTACTGGTTACTACAAGCGCGACGAGCCCGAACACGAAGTTGCTAAGCGCACTTGGTGGTGGGGTCCCGGTGCCTATGGAGGTGCTGGCGCCGGTGTTGGAGCTGGTGTCGGTGCTGGAGTAGGCGGCTCTGTCGGCGGCGGTGCTGATGCCGGCGGTGGAACTGGCTACTACAAGCGCGATGAGGCTGACCACGAGGCGGCCAAGCGAACCTGGTGGGGTCCCGGTGCCTACGGAGGTGCTGGAGCTGGAGTCGGAGCCGGAGTTGGCGGAGGTGCCTGGGTTGGTGGCGGTGCCGATGCCGGTGTTGATGCTGGGGCTGGTGCTGGTACCGGCTACTACAGACGTGCCAAGCGTACCTTCGGTTACCTCCTGGGCGGCCACCGCGGCGGCTATGGCGGCGGCTACGGAGGTGCTTCTGGTGGTGCCGGTGCCTCTGGTACTGGTGGCTACGGCTTGGCTGGAGGCGCCGGAGCCCTTGGCGGCGTTGGCGGCCGAGTAGGCGGCGGTGCTTCTGGTGGAGTTTCCGGAGGAGTCGGCGGCGGCCTCGGTGCTGGTGCTGGTCTTGGCGGCGGCGTTGGTGGCCATCTCGGCGGTGGTGCTTCTGGCGGCGTTTCTGGCGGTGTTGGCGGTGGTGCTTCCGGTGGTGTCGGTGCTGGTCTCGGTGGAGGCGTCGGCGGCGGCATTGGTGGCGGTGCTTCCGGTGGTGTCTCTGGCGGCGTCGGTGGTGGTGCTTCTGGTGGTGTTGGCGCAGGTGTTGGCGGCGGAGCCTCTGGTGGTGTCTCCGGCGGTGTCGGTGGTGGAGCCAGCGGCGGCGTTTCTGGCGGAGCTGGAGGCGGTGCCGGTGGATCTGTTGGCGGAGGTGCTTCCGGTGGCGTTTCCGGCGGTGCTGGTGGTTCTGCTTCTGGTGGTGCTTCTGGTGGTGCTTCTGGTGGTGCTTCTGGTGGTGCTTCTAGCGGTGCTTCTGGCGGTGCCTCTGGTGGTGCTAGCGGTTCTGCTTCCGGCGGTGCCTCTGGCGGAGCCTCCGGTGGTGCTGGTGGTTCTGCTTCCGGCGGCGCTTCCGGCTCTGGCTCTGACTCTGGTTCCGACTCTGGCTCCGGCTCCGGCTCCGGCTCCAGCTCTGGTGGCTCCCACAGTGGTTACGGCTACAAGCGCTCCGAGTACGACGACAAAGCCTGCAACGAGTTTGACGAGGTAAATATTCTCCAACCCAACAGATCCCTGATAGAACAAAACAACTAACCTCACTCTCAGTTCCTCACCAACGCCATCAAGACCGCCGACGGCATCAGCGCCCACGTCCAGGTCATCTCCGACGCCGGCCTCAAGGCTGAGCTCAAGCACCTCGTCAGCTCCACCAAGGACTGCGTCGACGAGTTCGGCCCCAAGTTCTTCGCCGCTGCTCCTGCTTGCAAGTCGACTGGCCAGCACAACCTCGAGAAGGCTGACAAGGCCTTCAAGGAGTGCCTGACCAAGCTCAACTAAGTAATGACTATTCAACGTCTCCGCAACGGTTAATGGCTTCCGGGGGGGGAAGCAGTTAATACGTCTTGTTGCGGGTTCGGAACGGCCCCAGGTGGGCTATGAGAATGGATGATGGATGGGTATCACGCTCCTTTACTTGGCTCTCGCGAAGGCCACTTTACGCTCTCTAACGCTATCACGCTCTCTTGTATTTTTTGTTTTCTTAAGTAGTAGCCCATCAAATTTAGCAAGCTTTGGTGTTTCGTTAAACTCAATCTCCTCATGCAACTTCGTGATTGTCGTCTTACTGAGTGCACTCGTCTTGTGACCCATGGTGCAGTCGTGAAGCACCTGGAGGACCTTTGGGTAGTCTGGCTACGTAGTAAATACTAAAATATCTATACAAGACTATGGACTTTTTGTCAAATCCTCCGAATCGCCATGTTTGACAACCAATACCAGAATTGAAATCACGGCGCCTTGTGCTGTTGGTCGGAGAGGCTAGTGTTGCATGTGGGGCATTTCCCAGGCAAGTTATAGTGACATGACATGGGCACGTAGCTGACGGGGGCTATCATACGAGATATACCCACATGGGCCGGTCTAATGTCCTTTTGGGCGGCGTTGAACCAACACTGTCCCCCTCATTTTGTACATGCGCTATAAGTAGCCAGAGTGGTCCCTCTACACCTGCAAAACCAACCTAGCTATGCATAACAAATCAAATCTCTAGGTCGCAAAATGTCTATCCAAGAAACCTTCGAGCGGCCCCTTCGAGAATTCATCACTGATTCACTTGAACCTCGAATTTCCAATCGTGATCCAACAGCCATCTGGCATATGAGAACGCTGAATGATTCCATGTCCCGTACCCGAGAGATACCGTACGCTCGAGGCACGTGGGGCTATACGGGTATGGGCCCTGTCTCTTCCTTGCTAGAAGCCACTGTGTTGTTAACATGTCGCCTACCTAAGTTTTTCGCACCGTGTACGATGAGGAATCCAACCAACTTTTCCCAATCGCCATGGAAAAGTTGCATCGATGGCTTACTCAATACTATTTCCACGCCAATCGCTTTGCCGGATGGGGGGAGCGTGACGAGAAAAAGAAGAGAGAGAACGGTTCAGTCAATGACGAGATTGCACGCCGCTTCCGCCTGGAAACTATTGAGAACGAGAAGCTCAACATTCCCAGCATTCAGGATGCAACCTCGGAAGATATCAACCTTTTGTTTGATTCTTTCCGTGGTTGGGTGGCAAGCGTTGGGGGAGATTTGACTCCTGGTAATCAGCAAACGAACACACGAATGCTCTTCTTTCTTGCCATAGATTCCGAATCACTCCATGACCTAGCCAGGCTCCCAGAAGACCTTTTGCCGCTTCGCGTGGCAAGAGATCTTGAAGAGAAACGAACTTGGTTGAACGCTTCCTGCGGTTGGCTATGGGGGTTTGACTATCACGCGATGCGCGACTTTGAGCCTTCCACACACCCTGCCAGCATGCGAGGATTGATGAGAGTGTATATCTCAGACCTTGAACTTCTCTGGTTCTCGAAAGACAGGGGAATGGACAGGGATCGAATTGTCGAGTGTGGTGAACACGTTGATGAATCTGGGCGCACTCAATACTGGGCGCATGTGATTTAGGTAGTTAATTGGTGATACCAAGACATTAAAATATCGGGATTCTTGGTGGGGGTTTTGGGACGTACGCCCCGTGGGAACATGAGGCCCGGCAAGTGCAGAGGAACCTATTAACCTCACAGATAGTAGGTTCCTTGCCACTCTGTCATTTTTATTGTACATAAAAGTCAGCTGTCTGGCATAACCGTATCAAATTGAAATTAGTGTGGAGTCCATTGGCTCTAATGAAGCATGCGTTGTTTGATAGACGCCGTGATGAATCGTACTGGCACATGCAAGCAGCGTGTGCAACTCAGCCGCCTCTTTTCGCTGTCTTGGTGCTGGGATATTTGCAGCCAAGGGATGTTGACGGAGAGCGCAGAGTGAGGAATTTACTGGACCAGGGTGGGTTATTTTCGAGTCGATTCAGCATTGTATTTCTACTATTAGATACAGTTCATGTTACAGTTTCCACAATTGGAGCAAACATTGCACAGCTCTGGTCCAGGATGAACACAGAAGAGGATAAGAAGACCCTTGACTGGCTCACGCTGGTTGATGATGGTTCTCAACAGAGCGACTACCTCAACCGACGACAGCCGGTAACCGGTCAGTGGCTCTTGGATTCACCACAGTATAAGACTTGGTTGTCTATAAGCGGGCAAACGCTCTTCTGCCCAAGCATTCCTAAAGCTGAGAAGACAATCCTCGCATTTATAGCAATTGCCTATCTTGAGGAACAGTTTCAAGAGTATGCCACTGCTGGAATCGCTCAGTTCTATCACATACCTCTCATTTAGCGTCTTCGGGACCAAGTTTTGTGAAACAAAGACTAAGTTTTAAGAGCAGCTACAGTCATACTGGCTCTATAACTCCGCTGCACATAACTAGGGCCATCATGTACACAATGTTTCAGGGGATGCGGAACAATTACTTCTGGATCTACTTGGGAATGAAGCAAAGTGGTCTCATCCAGCCAGACGATGATGGCTTCCAGAGACTACGTTGTCTTCCACTGCTAAGCAGTTTCTTGGTAGGAATCCATCTTGCAGCATACTTCGGGCTAAAGGACGCGGCAGCGGTTCCTAGATCACCCAGTTGAGCCTATAGCTTGTTTTTTGACTAGAAATTAATTATCCCGTACAAGCACGATTACGCTTACTACTGTGAACATGTTTTATCATCGCTTCCATTCCAAGAATCAGAAGGCTCACAGCATTGTATCTGGTGTTGATGTCAAAGGCAAGTTCAATACCCAGCGGGCCAATAAGTAGATATCAGAAGCGCCCAAGAACACAAGCTTGACATTTGCAAGCATGGCCCCCAGACCTACATCTATCGTTCGTCTTTTCTGTCGCGCAAGTTTATATCGACTCAGCTATCATAGATGTAACCGGTGTTGTTCGAGAATTAATATTCCGGCGATGCAGTCCCTTCGTAGGCTTGTCCAAGATGACAACCTAGGAGAGCGCAGATGAGTGATAAAAATGATAGGTGACATCGATTCATAAGCGCATACAAACAGTATCGAGGCTATACTTGAATAAAGGCCAGCTAGTAGACTCGATAGGAGCTTTGATAATGTATCTCTAGAGCAGATAAATATCGCGCACTGCTGGGTCACCCGCCAACCTAGGCTATGGGCCACCGAAGCCCTCCTATAGACAATAAGTCTGACGCCCGCAGGCGAGGCTAAGTTTATCCTTGGGGCTCTACAGCAGGCCATTTGGGCCTCAAAATCTAGTGGTGGTGGCCTCTGAAAAGGTACGTAACTCTGGCTGATACTAAGCTTGATTCTCGTAGCCAACACGTGCAAGCTATGCCAATTGATCCGCTAACCGCTGAGGTACGGCGGGTGCATCTTTTTGGTAAGCAGAAAATAATTGACTCGAAGGCGCATCTCCATAAACTGGTGGCCTACGAGCCAAGAACCAGCTCCTTGAATTCGAAGCGTTCTAGACCAAGATTAAGATTCAGCGCTACAGCGAACAGACCAGGGCGGAAGATATCGAAGCCCCAGAGCCGGTTTCCGAATTCCGAAGAGGGTAGCGTCTGGGCGTGAGAACTTAAAAAACCAGTTATGTTCCGTGTCGTCACAGTGGTGGTTGGCGGGCGTAGTCATTGTTGTGACCGCGTGCTGTCGTATACTGGAAATGGGCTGGCCGCGCAATGTCCATGACAGCACGACTATGCAGGTTGTCTTGGCCACTTGACATTGGGGTCAGTCACTCTTTGCGACCTCCATCATGGCAGTGTGCGTGTGGGCCGGGCCGATTCTAGCTATTGTTAGGCTGATCTTGATGATCGCTTCGGTCATCATCCAATCAAGCAAGCCATGCGAGACACGACCACCAGAGCCAATGCAAAGAAACCGTTGGATGCAGATCATTTGCCTCGAGTTCGTTGAGCGACAAGTTGCTGGAGGTTGCCCGATCCCAGTGCCCAGGTGCGACACATGGCCGGCATCCCTCTGCCCCAAGAGCCAAAAAGCAGTTCGTAAACGATAACGATTATGGGCACTGACCCAGTGCAAGGCCAAGAGAAATGCCAAGGGAAATGCCAAGAGAAATACCAGGATCGAACGATCATTCAGCGTGGGTACGTCCAGGCCGAGTCATTTCGGCGATGAAAGCTTATAGTATGTACCGGACAAGGGGAGGTGCCATGGGGTCGCTTTCTCGATTGAGGCATCCCATGCGAGTTGCTGAAGTCGCACAAGCTGTGGTTACGCGGTCGGCGCTCCGAGCCACGACGACACGAGCGCTTGCAGCAGCGGCGTATCGGAGAATCAAACGCCGCGGATCTTGTCTGTCGCCGCGATTCCGTCAAACGGCGGCGGACAGGGCAGTGCAAATGCAAGTGCGGGGGCCATGACGCTCAAGTAATAGGCAGCTGGTTCGCATCGCAGGTTTAGGGCAAAAAAGGAAAGAATTACCCGACCGACTCTTTTCCCTCGATGATGGACGGGATGACAGCCGATGGCGACACAGTGCCAAGTTTGTTCCGAGTATATTAAGCGAAACTAAGGTTTTTTGAATGGACCGCGTGGCTATCCCACTCTTTGCTAATAAACATGACAATGCCAAGAAGAGAAAACGAGGGGAAGGTCGAGATAAAGACCAAATGGAAGGATGAGGATCTGGCGTTCTACTCCAGTCGCGGAAACACACTAGAGTTTCTTGGCGAGGTCTAAAATGGGAGGTTTTTCGGACCTTAATGCTTGGCTTGTTTGTTGTTATTCTTGTTTCATTCACTCTTGGAAACCTTTCTCTTTGTTTTAAAAGTAAGATGAATAAATAATATAAAATTAGAAAATCGTACCTGTATGCCGTCAGCTGCCAATTTTGCTTTTTTATTCATCACAAACAAGCACAAACAAGCACTGTGATGTGATGTGTTTTTCTTGCTTTTATCACAGGCCAGAAATATCAACAAATTTTTTGGCTTTCTCCCACTCTTTTTTTTAAAAAGCGGATCAACAACAGGGTCCAGGCTCAGCAGAATGAGGGCTCAGGTCGAGGCAGAGCACGTCAGAGCGGTCAGAGCAACAACCCCTTGCACGCAATGTAACAGCAACAGCGGGCGGGCCGTTGCGGGGCTCTGGCGCTGGGGGAAGGATTTCTCACTGTGCGCGCACAGCTGCCCCGGGGGGGCATTACTGCTGTTGCCTTGGGCCTGGCCTGAGGCGGCCTAGCCTGGCCGGCAAAAAAGCTTCTTCCTCGCCACAGGTCGGGAAGTCGGCTGTTGGGGAAAAGGCCGCTCACAGTGACAGCTCCAGGGCCGGACGAGCAGTGACATCGAGCGCAGCGGCCATTCGCCCAATGGGGGCCCGGGTGCTGGGCGCCCAGGTGGTGTGCCGGCTACAGCATGCACATAGGGATCCCGTTGGCCGCCGCGCGGAATCTCCGTCCCTCGGCGTTTGGGTCAGAGTGTCACCACTAGCCAAGGGGCAGCGGCGCAGCTGAGCCCGCTAGCGCAGCATGGAGGCAGGGCGCGCTGTGATTGGGCCCGTCGGAAGTCGGAGTGCCATAAGCCGGGATTTCAGGTTGCGACGGGTGGGCAGGGCACTGCATGGGTCTGTATGGGCGCCCCCGTGGGCAGCATGGAGACGCACTGGAGACGCACTGGAGACGCACAGCGGGCAGTGTTGGCTCTGCGCTGCTGGTGAGATGGCCCGCAGGTGGTGTCGACGGCTCCTTCGCACCAAGGCTTGCAAGGTCTCATAGCCTCCCGAACGCGTCATGGCCCGTGGACGCGTGGGACGCCACGGGTACGCCACTGTAAAGCCATAATCCATTGGCCGCAGCGTAATGCCGCCTGCTCTTGGCTGAGATGAGCGAGGCAACAGGCTACTCCGTACAGAGAACAGGCCGAGACCGCGTGTGCAACCACCAGAGCAGCACCAGCGCAAGTAAAGGAAAAGCAAGCCAGAGCAAGGCGGCATGCGGCAAGCCACGCGCAGTGCGCAGCCCCCCCTCCTCCTCAGGATCTCCCTCCCTCCTTTCAGCTGAGTTGGGCCCCCGTCGCTCCTCCGTGTGCGTTTCAATGCGTGCGTGAGCCGTTTTCTCCCAACGCGGATCCCAATCTGACACTGCTAATGCTGAGAGTCGGAGGCGCAGTTGGCACGATGCGGAGATGACAACAGGGGGGCGTAGAATTACTGCTCCACAAGGGCTTTACGAAAATTCGAAACCGTCCAATGATGCCGCTCCTGGCTTAACGAAATAAGCCTTGTGGGCCCGCCGGGCATTTTTAGCGCCAAAACCGGTTTGATCCTTGGCGAGACGGCATGGTCAAATTTGACCCTTTTCGTATATAACACACCCCGATCCAGGGCAAATGTTTCGCATTTGTGGCTTGCGACCTGGATGCTGCTCTCCTTCCATCCTCATTCTTTCTCTTGTTTGTTATTCCCTAATTTTTTTCTTTGATTCTTCTTCCAGCTGCTGCTTGCCCTCGTCCGCGGGACCACACCACAATGTCGCAGTTCTCCCGGGGATACCACGACGATGACGATCTGCACCGCGAAAAGCTGCTGTACGACGAGGAGGGGGCCCTGCACGCCGCGCCCAAGGATTTCTTTCGCAAAACGTCCAAACGCCATTTCTGGTTCCCGAGGTGTAGCAAGGCCGCGAAATGGCTGTTCGTCGTCGACCTGTTAGTGCTGGGACTGCTGGTTCTCCTGCTCTGGCCTCTCATCCGGCTGCTGTGCATGAACCCCAAGCTCTTCCCGCCCGAGCCCCTGCTCGCCGCCAACGCGACCATGGGTCCTGCGCCGCTCGAGCAGGTCAAGATTCCTCGCATCCTGCACCAGACGACGCCGAACGCGACCATCCCCGAGAAGTGGATCCAGACGCAGCAGAGCTGCAAGGAAGTGTATTCCGATTTTGAGTACAAGGTTTGTCCGCCGCAAAATATGAGGAAACTCACTCATACCCGCCACCGTCAAAAATTGCACTAGACTAACATCGCATTCAAGCTCTGGACAGACGACTCGGCCCGTGAATTCATCTCGACCGCATATCCCTGGTTCTTGAACGTCTGGGACAACTACTACTTCCCCATTCAGCGCGCGGACGCCATCCGCTATTTCATCCTTCACCACTACGGCGGAATTTACCTCGACATGGATACTTTCTGCAACAAGAGCCTGCCCCTGGAGCAGCTCGAGGCCGAGATGCCAGCCGCCAAGGCTATTTTCCAAGCAACGCGCCCAACCGGCGTCACCAACGACATCATGATCGCTACCGCCAAGCACCCCGCCTTCACCCGGGTCATTACCCAAATGCCCACCTTTTACCGCGTCACACGATTTTGGGCCTGGCTGCAGCCCTACGCCAACATCATGATGTCGACCGGCCCGCTCTTCCTGAGCCTCGCCCTCACAAACTACCTCTACGACCAGCCCTACCTCCCCTCACCCACCATCCGCGCCGCCTTCGCCGTCGATCTAGAGGACTACATTACCGACCTGCAGAGCTGCACCTGGCGCAAGGCCGACGCCCACGTCATGGTCTGGATGGGCAAGCGACCGTGGACCTGGTTCAGCTTAGGGTTCATTGGCTTCGTGATTGGCGCGTGCCTGATGAACAGCGCATTACTCGGGGCGCAGAGGCTCCTGAGCCGCCGCCGACTGCTAAGAGTGGTGGCGGGCCTTACAAAAGCTAATATAGAATAAATTGGGCGTTGGTCTTTGCATTTGATTTAGATATGACAAAGCGGCATTATAATGATAATAATTACGATTCAAAAAATTGAAATTCCATGTGAAGTCTGGACTTGAACTCCGAAAATGCGAAGCCCCAACGAGGCTTGAGAGAGCTTTTGGTCATGGGGAGACCAAACGCGGCAGGAGTCGCTTTAGCGCGTTTTGGAGCTCATGTGGGGCTTAGCAAATGCGAAGGAAGAACCAGATGCCGTTCCCCCACTTTGATTATTTCAACAATGTCATGAGCAAGATCAGCCAGAATTCCAGCCATTGAGCACCACGTCCACTAACTCTCAGGGATAAATTGAGAAATTGAAAGACTGGGACCCCAAAAATTACGCGGAAAGAGGACCAGGTTGAGGAAGCATCCGTGTGAACTTGGTAGATCTACCGATTTGACTTTACAAGGTCTTCGGTAGCTTGCATCTGTCAACTTTGGTTCTACCTGTGCTATTTATTGCGAAAATGAGCTTCTACCTCCGATTGGACGAGTTATTTCTATCTCGATGGGTGGGTCTTCGTCTTTCGGATCTGTCGGGTCTTTCGGGGTCGTTCTGGGATCCGATGTCTAGAATGCCACCCCAGGGGCCGTATTAGTCCGCAGTGGGATGATCTGCCGTGTCTTGTCCTTGCACACCTTTGATAGCAACCGTGCAATCAGGAAATGAACGCATTCCCTTGCCGTGCGTACGAATGTATTGGTGGGGAAAGAGCCTACTTAGGGAGAAATGGACCGTCTAGGGCTCGGGTTGTTGCTAGGAGCTTTCCATCGACATGGATGAAACTCCGAGGATATTGACTATATCATGACTAAGCGGGCTCACATAGTCCATATTGACCTTAAATAAAGCCGTTGACCATAATGCGTTACGTATCAAGCACGAGCTGGCAGGTTCTAGCATTGTAGTCCAATTCAAACCTTGCGTGTTCGGGAAGCCTAGGCAACAAATGGACACCAGAATCCGTTGGATAGTATTTCTCGGCGTTCTAAGCTTGATAGAGTACATATGAGTTTCGGAATCACTTGATAAAACCCATTATTTGCAGGGACTAAGGTGTAAAGATGCCGTCAGAGCATTGAGATTTATGCCTCTTGCTGGAAAGTGGTGCTACCCTAAGGACAGGATGCTACATCCACGAACAAACAACAAGCGACATTCGATGATTTCACCCTATGTACCACATAGAAAATAGAAAATAATATTCATCCGGATTTTCAATTCAATTTATTTCAATGGCGCACTACCTCTAACACATAATCTTTTTCAATATTAGATCTTGGAGGTGGACACATATGATGACTAATCACAGAATGTGAGGGGGTTCGGCAACGGGTTAACGCAAGCCCCGCGTTTCTAAAAATTGCCAATAACGTCATATAGAGAACAAAACAACAACCCAGAAGCTGGAGGCAAAAGTACTGATCCCGGCATCGATCGGTGATTACAAGGTTCAACATGTTCAAAAGGAAGCCCGAAATCAAGAACCTGGCGCCGCTCCGCTCCTCGGACCGCCGCAAGCTAGCAGACCAGATCATCCGTGACTACCATATTCCCACCCCAGAGCCATCGGCAGACGATGCGACATCAAGCACACAGCCGACGCTGGCTTCGGTTCGCAACTCTCTTCTGCCAGACTCGACAGCTTCCGCTCGCTTCACCACCCTCTCCGGCCCCCAGCAATCGCTGGTCAGCGGCACAGTCTACGTTGGCGCACACCCCGGCCAGGAGGAGAGGATACTTTGGTTCCAGTGTGGGAAAAACCCAAACGTAATACCCACCGTCTACACGCTTTGGCAGAACCCTGGAATCGTGCCGCTGCTCCACACGCCAGACTTTGTCGTCGACGAAAAACTGAGACACGGTTCGGACTTGATGGTCCCGGGCTTGGTAAAAGCTCCATCCGCCAAGTGGGACGCGCGAGCCAAAGCAGGTTCAGTTGTAGCTGTGGCCGGCATGAAAAAAGACACTGTGCCGCTGTGGGTTGGATCCTGCCAGATCGACGTGTGCAGCCTAGGAGATAGTGTCCAGGGCCAGAAGGGTGTT
The DNA here is from genome assembly GCA_017140785.1 of Calonectria pauciramosa. Classification (NCBI taxonomy): domain Eukaryota; kingdom Fungi; phylum Ascomycota; class Sordariomycetes; order Hypocreales; family Nectriaceae; genus Calonectria; species Calonectria pauciramosa. The sequence goes on along the minus strand of JAACIZ010000025.1, from coordinate 281,118 downwards.
GCGGTAAAACCACTTCATTGGGCGGGAGATGAATGCTGGAGCTGGAAACCACTCGGAAGCGGAGGCGATGATCCACCGGAAAGTGTTCAGGGCTGGGCGGGTTTAACAGCGCACCAAACAGCCGATGAGGGCCAGGAATTATTGAATGATGATGCCAAAAGTGCCGGACAGGAAGCCACCGATCTGGCTCCTTCATTGGAGGCCATGGACCTCAATCAACAAGGGACAGACGGCGCCGAGGAAACAACTGCAGCGAATGAAGAGGAAGTCGAAGAGTCTCTACCAGAGCCTACGACAAAAGAGATTGACGATGCATTCTTCAAAGCGTTCCTCTATGGAGTGCACAAAGCAAAGTCAGAGAAGCCGGCACCTCACTTTGGAATCGACTTTCCAGTTCAGCCATCGTTTTTCATGTCCAACATGATCCAGCCCTACTTACGGTACCAGAACCAAGACTACTACACCATCAAGAAGACTTCATGGAAAAATGTCAAAAAGTTCATCAAGCATTTGGACAAATCTGGGTTGGTAAAGTCCAAGGACCGCAACGGCGGAGAGACAGTCATTCTCAGCATAAACTTTGACGACGAGAAGATTGTGCAATTCAGACCCTACCGCCTACCGAAACCGAAGGCGCCTGGCGCAGGAGCAAACAATGACACAGGGAATGCGGGCGAAACTGCCTCATCGTCTGGCAATGTATCTGGGGGACAAAAGGTCTCTGTTCAATTCGTCTTTCGCGTACATCCAAGATTGGTGCCGACCCTCTTGCCTTCCAAGACAGATTACTACACAGCGGCGCAAATCTCATCTGCTCTCAAGTCGTACATTGAAAGTAACCCGGAACTAGGAGGACAGGGTGCCTCAAGCATAAAGCTCGATCCGTTCCTGGCCAACAGCATTCTGGGATCCAACCCGAAGTTTGACGACAGCAAGATTCTCGCGGCGGGGCGCATCTCCCGAAGCGCTCTGCAGAAGCGCTTGCTGGACGATACGTTCCTCTGTCAGCCTTACCACATCATGGCCCACGGGCAGGGCGCATCTGGGCAGAAGCCCAAGGCAGGGCCCCCGCCTCGCATTGTCGTCACCATCGAGAAGCGAACCGGGACCAAGGTTGTCACCAAGGTCACCAACCTCGAGCCCTTCTTGATAGATCCCAATGTTCTTGCGCCCGAGCTGCAGAAGAAGTGTGCCGGATCGGCGAGTGTAGGACAGGCCAGCGGTGCCAAGCCGGGCCAGATGGAGATTGTCGTGCAGGGAGATCAGCGCAAGATTCTGGTGGGAGAGATCCTGCCCAACAGAGGAGTTGATCCGAGATGGGTGGACGTGGTGGATAAGGTAAAGCCAAAGAAGAAGTGAGAATGTCATGGTATGGAAAGTACACAAAGGATGTGACAAAATGAGGGTATAGTTCGTGACGCGTCATGACATGGAGCTACAAAATATGCATTACCACTAGATTGGGCAGGTTAAAAATTACAAAAGAGAACAAGGATTGATGGCTGACGAAACCTACGATTTACTATGTCTGAGGAAGAGCTGTGATTGCCCACCGGGATCATCGTTAGGCACCTAAATAACCTCAAGAGATTCTCAACAGATCCAGGCAACACCAGTAAATTGATTGGAACCAGTATAGACCTATTGCCACTTGCTTGCCCTCCACCGCCTCGGACACTCGCCTATTCTTCCTCAAATTGGATCAATCGTTCACTGTGCTTCTGTACCAGAAAAGGAAATGTCAAATCTCAAATAAATGACGATCCATCCGTATTCAGACAAGATCGACGATGGCATGGTGCATAGCTCAGGTGAGAGTACCACGAGCCCCATGCGTGAGAAGGGCTTGGGCTACTTTTACGTTGGCGGAATCCACAACTCTTGCATCCATTTGTTGATTTCCCAGCCGGCGACCAGTCTCTCTCGTAGAGATGAGCGGTGCGGAACTCTTGGTGGTGATGAATAAGACTTGACAAATACGACAATTGTCCCTGATGGGGCCGTGTGGGGGGCCTCCCCCGCAGGTTCCCCGCCAATTCAGTCTCTCAAGAAAGCTGCGCTTTGAAAGACTAGACGATGCTTAAACTGAATTAGATTTGATCTGTCGGCATGTGTGAATCCAATCTCAAGACGAAAATCCCGACAAAGAGGATCCGGCGTGGGGTTAGACGCTCTGCTGTGGTCGCCTCCGAGGCTGCCCACTTTCCGCCGCCAACCGGTTTGTGGAGTGACGAGTCCGTGCGGCGCGTGGTTGTGACGGCATATGTGGGTGGCATGTGCATGGAACATGCCTTCTTAGTTTCACCTTGATCTGAAGCTTATTGCAATTTACAGAGATTGGACCAATGAAAAGTGCCAAAGGCTGGACGGGACGGCGCGAATTCACCGACAAGGAGCGAGTAAAGTCGGCATTCAATGGGGGCACCGAAGAGCGAGATACCGATACCCCGACGACATTGTCCAGCCATTAAGGGCTCTCCGTCACACGGGAGTTTATATACTCTGCGCACAGATAGGCGCTCACTGAAACATCACTAAGCACAACTCGGTTTCGTTTCTTCACCATGAGCACAAGCATCCTTCTCAAAAACGGCACCGTCATCATCCACACCGATGACGACCGTGCTCAGCCTGTCCAGAACACGGATGTTCTCATCACTAAAAATGTCATTGCCAAAATTGGCCAGAATCTTGAGGTTCCACTAGGCACAGAGGTTATCGACTGCAGCGGTAAAATAATAAGTCCCGGGTTCGTCGACACACACCACCACTTGTGGCAGACGCAGTTGAAGGGTTACGGCGCGGATAACTGCTGGCTGGGTTACTTCTCCAATGGTGAGTCTATCTATTGGCCTCTGGTGCCTTTGATTACTAAATCGGAAACAGATCTGTTGCAATGTTACAACTACACTCCGGAGGACATGTATTGGGGCCAGCTGGGTGGATGCTTGGAAGCTATTGAAGCAGGTACCACCTACGTGTTGGATCAAGCCCACGGCTGCTATACTACGAATCATGGTAGGGAAACTGAATACCGACGTTTAGCGGTGTTTCTCAGAACTTTTGCTGACACCATCAAGCGGACGAGGCTGTGGCTGCGTTTTCAGACTCTGGCATCCGAGGAACTTTTGGGTATGGACTTCCCTTCCTTCGAGCCGAGAAGTGGACCAAGGACGAATTCATTCCTGGACGGAATCCCATTCCCGATGATTTTGTACGCCACCTGGGAGAACTCGCAAAGTCGAACCCTCACGGCGAGGGCCGTGTGAGCGTCGGCCTCGCCTTTGATGGATATTTTCTACCTCGCCCCTTGGTCGTTGGGCTATACGAGAAAGCTGTAGAGGCTGGGGTGAAGGTTATCACGTCTCACTGCCCCGATTTTCGTAAGTGATGGTTGTGTTCATTTTAATAGTAAACTAACCGGATCACAGCCGGCCAATCGCTTCCGCAGCGTCTCAAAGAATACGGCCTCTTGCCATCCACCAAAAATAAGTATTCACTGGTGCTTTCACATGGAAATCAGCTGGGCTCTGACGACCTAGCCACGTTGGCAGATGCTAATGTGGCGATGGCATGCACGCCAGCAACAGAAGCGCAGGGATGCATGGGCTTCCCGCTGCTTTTCCAGCCCAAAGCGCTCACTACCTTGGGAGCGGACTGCCAATTTTTAAACTCGTCTTCGCTGATGCAGGCGGGAAGAAGCGGATTGATGATAGCCCGACTGCAGCGAACTCTGGCTGCCCAGTCCGAGGGCAAAAAGGTGCTCAGTTTCGACGAGACTTCGGAAAGAGTATTTAACAAGGCGACGATAGAGGGTGCTCGCGCCGTTGGTCTGGGCGATTCCATCGGCTCGATTAAAGAGGGAAAACTCGCGGACATTCTCATCTTTGGCCGATCTTCCATCAGCTTCGGAACGGCTGCTCACACAGATCCAGTGACCGCCATTGTAGCCTTCAGCGAGTCAAAGGACATTGAGACGGTGATAATCGACGGTCGCATCAGAAAGAGAGAAGGGAAAGTGTTGGCGATTAATAAGAGCGGACAGTCTTTGGCAGTCGAGGAAATTCTGCACAACCTCCAAAAGAGCCAACAAGACATTGCTGAGAGGCGACAAGGTCTGAATGCGGAAATACCCAAGGGCATTGTGATGAAGATGTTTGGTTAAGGGTTGAAATATGCTTATTTATAATAAAAACGCAAATACACAAAGGCATTGGTTTTAGAGTTGCGGCATTCCTCTCCACCCATCCCTTTTCACTTGGTATGCGTTCTAGCTTAAATCGCACTTCCGTCAGGTGTCGACAAGCAAGCAAACTAGGAAGACAGCAACGATTTTCTCAATAGCCATAAAAACCTATAGAGGCAAGGCCATGATTCTGGGTTTCTCATTTGCTCCAGCCGGCGAGTAATGGCTGCAAGTGCCTGGTGAGGGTGATTGGTCGTCGGTTACTCCATGACCAATGGCGATTTTGTGATAAGATTGCCCCATAAAGGAAGCTTGTGAGCAATAGATGGTGAGCTGGGCCCTGACCGCCTTTAAGATTAAAAATTTGCATGTGTTCTAATGATTGTGCAAGGGTAGCATTTATGGATATGGTGGAGTGGTATTCTTATTCCCGCGGGGCTTCGGTCCGCCATGCCCTTTCCGCCTACCCGCCGCTAACACCTCAATCAGACAGCCACCAACTTCAGCGGTGATCGCCAGGCGTTGCTGGTGGATTGTATCCACATCCGACATCGCATCATGCCAGGGTTATAAGAGAAGAAAAAAAATTGCCCCATCCTTGAGCGAGAATTCCCAGACAAGTACGACACACATTTCTTGGCTGGAACTGCAAAAAATAAACTGGCCAGAGTCCGTTGCATACCTTCTCTGTGCCTGTATTTCTGCTAGGGAATATTTCCTGCAATACTTGTTCTATCATGCTTTGGTCGAAAAAGAGTGAAGAACCAACAGCTTCGACTACGGTCGAGTTGCAGCCCACAACTGAACCGCCAATTGAGGCCGGTGTTGATAAAAAAGAGGAATGGACGGACCCCAAAGCCAACATCAGCCGAATCGCCGCCACTTATGTATCCTTTCTGTTTCTAGGCATGAGCAATAGCTCGTATGGAGTAAGTCAACTCTTGTCGGCATAAATCACGTCACACTGACATGGGTACTAGGTTTTAATCGCTCAGGTAACGACTATTCCCATCGCTTTAGAGGATATTGACTGATGCCGTAACAGCTCGAGGAGTATTATCATGTTTCTCATTTGGCCGTCTCCCTTCTATTCATCACACCCATAGCCGGCTTCCTCGTCAGCACCCTCTTGAACCACAGTCTTCATGCGTGTTTCGGCCGGCGAGGCATGGCAATGATTGGTGCGACATCTCAGCTGATTGCCTACATCATTGCCTGTCTCCACCCTCCGTTCTTCGTCCTCATCATTGGCTACATTTTCGTTGGATTGGGCGAAGGTGCCAAGAATGCATCCTGGAACTCCTACATCAGCGGCCTGGACAATGCCAACGAATACCTGGGCTTCCTCCACGCCTTCTTTGGCTTGGGCGCGACCGTTTTGCCACTCCTCGTGAGCTTCTTGTTCAAGAATGGTTGGCATTGGTACATGGTGTACTACATATTCCTCGGCATCGTGGCTTTTGATCTGGTCCTGTCAACGTGGGCTTTTAGAAAGCACAGTGCTCAGGTTTACTTGTCCATGTGTGAGCTGGCTGAGGAGGCGGCCTTGGATCCAGAACCCGCCATTTCGTCTCCAGCGGCAGCCGAGGGAAGTGAAACGGCGCCAGTGGAACAAAAAAAGTCATCCAAGAAAAGCGGAAGTCGATTAACGATGGAGTGTGTCAGGCACAAGGTGGTCATCACATGCAGCTTCTTTCTTCTGAGCTATGTTGGATCCGAAGTATCCCTGGGAGGATGGCTGGTCACATTCCTGATGGATGTTAGACATGGCTCAGAATTCAAGGCCGGCGTGGTATCCAGTGGCTTCTGGGCTGGCATCACTGTCGGTCGTATTTGCCTGAGCTTCGTCACCAACCGCGTCTTCAACTCGGAGGCGAATGCGGCCCTCGCCTATATCGTCATGGCTATGATCATGCAGCTACTGTTTTGGCTGATTCCGAACTTCATCGTGTCGGCTATTTGCGTCTCATTTCTAGGTACGTTTTTCTGACAATGGACGGTGTCGGGTGATTAATATTGCGACCACAGGTTTCTTTCTCGGGCCGCTTTTCCCATGCATCATCATGGCCATGTCAAAACTTTTGCCAAAATCGCTACGAACTGTGGCGATTGGTATCTGTGCCGCCATTGGTGCTTCTGGGGCCTCTGTGGTTCCTTTCATGGTTGGTGCCATCGCAAATGCCAGAGGAGTGCAGTCTTTGCAGCCGATTATCTTGGCTTGCCTAGTCCTATGTTTGGTCTTGTGCATGGTTTTGAAGCGCATACCGCCAATGCCTTAATGGTCTCCATTGTCTGGAATACCGGATTGGTATAAGAGCGTAGCAAGGGTCAAAATAAGATTTGGGACAATCATGACGACAGTATTCCATAAAAGATTAAATGAAGCCAAAGGATAATGATAAATAACTAATGAAACGACGATTAAGAACTGGGGTATATGGAAGCAAAGATTGATATCTTCGAGATGTGATAGAAGGTTGCCGATACCCTTTTGCCATTGTCACCAAAATTATGTCAGACATCTTCCATTGGCAACTTGCTGTTTCCGCGGCTGGCACCTCCTTTTTTCACAGCCCAGCAATTTAATTCGTGAGCTGAGATGAACCGCAAGAATCTGAAGAGCGGAGAGGGGGGTAAGACCACTATGCAGGACCATATACTTTAGGTTTTTCGATCCATAAAATTTGCCCGTTGATGGCATCGATGTAGATTTTCAACATATTGTCACAGGAACCACCTATCCTCAATTCCGTCTTCCATGCCAAATGACTTTCATCATTGGGTCCCTTCCATTGCACGATTGTAACAAAAGGGTCATCTGGGCCGCTGGTACCGATGATTTGATAAGACCTGGGATTGTCGGAAGTTTTTGATACAGATCTTGCTTCTGCTTTTGCCTTGCCCTTGATGGTTCTGGGAAGGCGCAGAGTGTTCAATGCTAGCTTGAGAGCATCCATAGGACCTAAAGATTTTTCTAGTTGGCCAGTGGACATGTACGGCTGCAAATGAATTCTTTTCTCATACGAGAGAACAGTCTTGTTCGGAGCGACCTACAATGCCGACTGTTAGCTCTATTCTAATGATGCAAGCAGAATGCTTGCTTCCAACTTACAATGACACTGAAATTGCGATAGGGAATGGGCCGCCCTTCTATTGTCTGCAAAAAATGCACGTGGGTGTTGCTGTTGTCGTCAACGTAATCGCCGGCATTCTGAAGACCAAGGCGCGTTCCGTCGTGGCGCCTCACAAAGTGCTTAGCGGTATCCACAATTGAAAGGGACAGAGGGGGGATAGTGGTATTGGCGGCTGGTGTGTAAGGCCAACTGAAGGTAAAGTTCCAGACATATTGAGATTGAGCTGTGAGGTTTTTACTCCAGTACGGCTCAATGACTTCCTTCCAATCAGCCGGTAGGTAGTATGGGAATCCACTTCGAGTAGCCTCCACCATCAGGCTGTTGAGTCCAAGGAGGAAGAAGATCGGTGACCGCATGGTTAGACCAAGAAGAATGAGAAGAAAGTGAGCTTGAATTAAGAAAGAAAGTAGAAAAATCACCGAAGCACTTCATATATAAAAAGGACCCTCAAGACGAAGAATTGGTAAGCATTTAACTTTTTCATGTACCTCTTTGTACCGTACCTGATTATCTGGAAGACTGGAAACGCTACTGCATGCTGGCGCAAAGTTTTGTATGTCAAGGTTTGTTATTGGACATTCATCAATGATTTGAATGATTTCACGGCGGATTGTGACGGTGTCCGATTTGGTAAGAGCCACGCTGCTGTACATGTTCCCAGCGCTGTAAGGACCTAAGGTGACCTGGCTACGCGCCAATTACTCGACCACTACTGATTGCATTTGTGGATATGATAATTCCTTCTGCACTTGGAGTGAGATGATTTTGTTCTTCTATTTGGTCGTCGTTGAACACCTTCCTGCCCATAGTATCCCTTCACTTACTCCCTGCTAACAGCTGGTATTGAAATGCCGACAAAGATGGCTCGCACACGGTGCCGATTTCTGGTAGTTTGCCATCCTCAAAGTACTCACGCACCGCGTTATTCACACAGCCAGACTGATGCGCCAGCAAACCGTGCTAAGAGAAGACGACGTTAGGCAATAGAATGTATCCTAGAAATGGAATGTACGTACACCAACACCCTCATGTAGCAACACGCGGCTGGCTCTGAATCCGGCGGAAGCCTGGAAAGCGCTAGAGACAGGCGTAAGCGGGTCGTATTTGCCGTTGACGAAGAGAACTGGGAAGCTTGTTGTGACATTTTGCAATTTGTTGAGGTCGATCTTCTCGGGGGCATCGAACCGCCACCGGCTGCACCTCAATATTCGCTGCAAAGCAACGTCTGCAAATGAGGCTTGAGCCAAATGAGTCTGGATCATCGAGTACAACTCGTCTAGCGAATTTGCTCGGAAAGATACATCCAGACAGCTGACGCCGCTAAACGTATCATTTCCCTTGTTCCACTTGGAAGGCGGCAGCCCTGCAGGCTTGGCACTGAGAGCCTCTTTGAGCTTGTGTTGAAGTGCATAGTAAATTGTTTCCACGATGTACGGGTAGCCCACTGGACCAGCGAGCCCATTTGCAATGTTTTTCTTCAGCCCAGACACAATAGAGATGCCTCCATACGGATAGTCGGTCGCAGAGAGACCCGAGTTTGTTGGAAGGGAGGGAGTGTCGATTAATTCCTCAAGAAGCTGTGCAAGGCTGTTTTCGAGATGCTGTGCGGTTGTATGAGGCCCCGAATAGTTAGCTAGTCGACATATGTCAGGGCCCGCCTCTGTACATTCTGAAAAGAAGTGCTCTAGGCTCTTATCGACATCTCTGGTGGTTTGGCTTGAGAATGTCGTGACATAGTTATCGGCGAGCAGAACAGCATCAAGCAACATGCGACCAATGCGATCAGGGAACATGGCAGCAAATACTTGTCCCAAGGCGGCGCCGTACGAAGAACCCCAGTAGTTCAGTTTGCCGCCTTCGCCTAGTGCATCCACAATGGAAAGCATGTCCCGGGCGATGAAGGGTGTCCCTAAATAGCGGCCGTACTTTTTCTGCTTTTTGAAGCACGAATCGGCGAAGAATGTTTGCTCTTCCCATGTCTTATTCGTTATCGTTTTCCACGCGTCGAACTGTGGCAGGGCGTTACTATCGCCACGGCGATAAATATTTGAGACTGTGGAATTTGTAACACCGCAGTTGAAGGGAATAGTTCGGCCAACACCACTAATTTGACGTCAGAACTGTGAAAGAAAATGTCTCCAAAGGGCCTGGATTACCGTGGATCGAACCCGATCACATGGAAATGCCCACCAAGAATACTGCGACTGTAAGCGCTGATCAGAAAGGGCTTTAGGGCAAATGTCACCTACTCGCGATACATGGCTGGTGCTTGCGCTAGCGTCTCGACTCCGGAATCGCCGGGCCCGCCAGGATTATACAAGACGCTGCCTTTGACTGGCTCCTTGGATGCTTTGACCCTGAGTAGTTGGAGATCGAGAGGTTTGCTGTCTTTTGATGTGTAATCGAGGGGAACACTGTGCACTGCACAATCAATTGTCGCATTCTTGCTCGCATTCGTGGCTGCCAAAAGTTCAGAGGAGCAAGGTGCCCATTCCAAACTTGGTGACCTTGGCTGGGCCAAAGATGATGCGATGCCATTCGGCAATGACAAAGAAACGACCAAAGAAAAGAAGAGTGTGCTAAATAAGACCAGTTGTGGATGCATATTGTGTGATTGCTATTGATTGAGGCTTCAAGAAGCATGGCCGTGGCAGTCGAGGAATAAGGCTCTCATTTATATCAATTGATGAGTTCATTCTTTTTCCTCCCTCGTACATACAGCCCTAATACATTGTCTTAGACACGATGGAGAATTAGGCAATGATCGCTGTTGCGGGCACCTGTTAAAAATAACGGAAGTCATGGCAACTCCGGGACAGACCAGTCAATTAATTGCACATTAGATGAACTTGGTGGCACAGAAAAAACAAAAAAAATAATTCGTTCACATGTCAGCTGGTACTGTCGATCTTGGTGGCGGCGTCATTGAGCGCAGTAACATTCCCATTATGGAAATTTGCTGACCATCGATAGCAACCTTGGTCGCGATCACCTTCGAAAAATGGCAAGTCTGTTGCATTTGACGAGACGCGAGCAAGAACTGAACTGCCTTGGACCTTGGGACTTTTGACGGCATCGACACTGTTCAACGCTCGAGTTATTGATCTGGACTGATGATCCGCTCGCCCAAATCGCGCGATTAGTCAGAGCAGGTGAGCCAATCGCACATTTTTCTCTGAGTACCACTTAGTTCTTTTTAGCAATGAATCATTTGAGTGTATTCGGTATTTAATGGTTGAAAGACGATGATGGCCTTGCTTTGACTGAGGATTTGTTGTGGAAGGTCAAGATGAGTACTTTCTTGTCCTGCAATGGACGTTCGTCTTTTGCCGCTTAGCGCGACAGTATTCATGTAGAGATATATGATCTACCTAGTAGGATACTTTTGACAGACTCATCATTGTGTCCGTCAGATGGCGATAATCGCAATCTTTCGAGTCTGAAGTTTGAGGTTCTCAAGCTGTTCTCGATCCTCTAGGTTCTTGTGGACATATGCACGACCGGATTACATGCGACGATCGTTGTAAATGAGAATTCAGAACCTTGTTGAAGTATGCATGCATTTTATGTTGTCTCGTCAATTTCATACTCGGGATTGCCTTTTTTTCTGATGAAAAGCGAAAAGGTATTTTATCTGAGGGTAATATTAGACAATCCCCAAGTTGCATGCCTCGTGGAAATATCCTTACTGTTAAGATGTATGGATGCAATGGGATACTTAAAGTGAGCCTATTTTCTTAGATTAAGTTGCTTGACAGTATTATCCAACCTCGAGTTCCTCCTTGGTCCAACTTCAATCGCACCCAAAATATGGTCTCCTTCCCCCCTTGAGCGTAGCAGCATTCAGATTGTAATTCACAAAATAAGCCCTACCAGCAATATTAGCGCGAGGCTGAATCACGGTCATCTACAAATGAGGATACGACTTGGTGACGGAGATCATTTGATGCGGTGGAGTCGCGAAGACTGGGTCTCTTTTGAGTTGGCAAAATCCATCATCACCTGGTAATTGGAGTGAGACTTTCGGACTGGCGACTTACGACTCATGACTCAAAAACCCCCAATGGCTTTGCCTGGAAATAACCGTCATCTGATAAGAGTTAGTGAACATGTAAAAATAGAGAGTGATGACTAACATGGGAGCCTGAAAGGAGAACTGACCGAGGACTAACTCGAAGCGAGGGGAGTAAAACATGGCTGTGCCCGCACGCAATTATGCGTTGCCAGTGCAATTTCTGGAGGCGAGCGTTTAGGCGCAGAGGTGGGCTCCTTTAGCCGCTGAGCCTTGTGCGAATGTGGCTAGGCGCTCTATTTAAAGCGTCGTCTGCTTACTCAACTAGCCGGAATGGGGCTTAGGCATGTGCACATCCTGACCGGGAGAGGCTATTTAACCGTGTGAAAATGGACGCTACCGGACTCCGCCCCCTGGAATGTGTCTAACCCCCCAATCACGCGGCACCACGGTTTGCTTTTTGTCACTCGGTGGGTTCGATGAAGGAGGACCTGCATGCCAAGATAAATTTCGGGTGGTGCAAGCCTCTCGCGTTTCACAATTCTTCTCTGCAGGCAGATAACTCCTCAGGTAGAAACATCTTCACTACGTGACATGACAGTGAGCCTGTTGGAGACTGCGCATCATGGCTTCCAACAGATCCTGCTTCGGTAACCTGAAGCTATGGACATTCGAGATCCTGGCCATGGGCTCGTCGATAATCTTTGTATTGGCCATGGCCGTCCTGCTGGGTGCGTTCAACAGGAAACCCATTTTTGACGGCAAGATCTGGACTCTTAACGCCCTCATCTCCGCCCTGTCCACTGCGAGCAAAGCGACCTTGCTGGCCGCCGTTGCAAGCTGCATCAGCCAAGGAAACTGGATTCTGTTTTCTGGGAAGCCTCGACGTCTATACGACTTTGAGATGATCTCCGAGGCCAGTCGTGGGCCCCTGGGAAGCCTCAAGGTTTTGACCAGTTTCAGCCTTCGCGGAGGGTAAGCTTTTCACGGTTTGAGCAGTTGTGACTTGACTGACATTCAACCAGCGGCCTTGTCAGGCTTGGTGCATTTGCTACCATCTTAACTTTGGCCATGGACCCGTTCTCGCAACAGCTGGTCCAGCTCCGCCAGGACCGGCACCGGGAAGTTGGACAGGCCAACATTGCATATGCATCAAGATATTCGCAAGGCACATGGCTGAGTGGCCTGACCGCGTTCAACAGTAAGTAGCCTTGGTATCGATCCAACAACTTCACTACTAACCATGGATAGTTAGCAAGGGACGCGTCAATCTTCAAAGCGGAACTGTCTATGCGAATGCAGATTTTGGAATGCAAGCAGCCGTCGCCTTCGGGCTTGCGGCGGATGCAGACGCTATCATGGAACAGGCCTCCATGCACTGTCCAGGTGCCGAATGTGATTTTGAACCCCTCGAGTCCTTGTCCATTTGCAGCAAATGCTCCGATGTGACAAATAAGCTAAGCAAGAACACTCTGAGCATGGGCACTCAGTATTCCGACCTGCAGTACGATCAGAGCTCCGCAGTTGCCCAGGCCAACTGCACCGAGTATAGATTATCCAACGGGCTATTCATGAACAACATGGATGGTGAATATGGCCCTAGATCCAGCATGGTATACATGACAATGATGGGCACATCGGATCCAAATAGCACAGTCGCCATGAAGGACGTCGATACCCTGATTTGGTCTCAGACTGTTATAAAAGTCGACGCGGACCCCGACTCGAATTCCAGCAAGACCTGGCCTGATTTCGGAGTCAAGGCCTCGGAATGCGCTCTGTACTACTGCGGGCGGCGCTATTTGGCCGAGTTCAAAGATGGTCTGGTCAATGTGAATTCCACAGAGCTGCAAGACCAAAAGCGCAATCCGAAATCGTGGGAGCCGCTGGATTCGAGGTTTACAACCAGCAACGGAGTATCGAAAAAGGTCGTCAATAGCTTGGCATACGATCCCGAGGAATCGATTATTCGCCGAACCGACCTCGAGCTGATTGCTGATGGCGCAAAGACGGGCTGGAACATTTCTGATGAAGCCGTTTATGGAATCAGCTACTACATGCAGAGTCTGTTTGCCGCATGTTTGAAGAGAGTGAACTGCACGCAGGCTCTCGACGACTGGGGTGTGCCTAATGGATTTTACATTTCCAAGCTGTCGGATTTCAGCGGGGAGGAGAAGCAAATGGAACAGTACAGCCCCAGCGTGGCAAAGGTGCTGTGGGAAACCACCAATTTCGACCAGATTTTTGAGAACCTCGCAACGAGTATGAGCAACGCCATCCGACGTGGAGCCGACAAGGGAGAAACCGCAAAAGGTGATCTGATACAGTCTACAACAATCTATGTCGCCTCATGGGCATGGATAATCTTGCATTGTCTTATTGAGCTGGGGGGCCTAGTTCTTCTGATACTCACAATCAGGTCGGCACGCTTAAGCGATGCCCATATCTGGAAGTCGAGCGAGCTCGCTGTCTTGTCCAAGGGTGTCGCCTTGGGTGATGTGTTTAAAGAAGTGCATACAGCGGAGGAGCTCGAGGAACGAGCCAAGAGCATTCCCACTGTGTTGGTGAATAAGCGCCAATTGGATGGCACGGGCGACTTTCTCTTGATGGAACAAAGAAACACGACGTGAAATAATACCAGTGCCTCGATATGACTTTTTTTTTTTTGGACAAAAGGCCCAGAGAGCGAGTCCTGAAAATGAGCATGTGGTCATGCAACTACGACATGAAATGATATTGGTAAAAGATTAGGGTATTGTATAATTTTGCGGTTTTTACCTTCTACAATGTATCATGGATTTGGGCTTGGTTTGTTTTCTTTTGAGTGCGTTACTACCGGACCTTGATAAAAGAATATGGGTCATAGAGTGGATAGTTACTTTTAGATGAGATTATTATGATATTATGTACACAGTAATCTTCTGAGCAACGTACCGAAAGTCTCTAAGAAGGTGAGATCGCCGAGCCAGACGGCACCTGTCGGAAAATCAAGCGCTCGACGTAATGTTGAAGCATGTATTTTACTGACGGACAAGAGCTGCTATAAATAACCCGCACACGCTCGTCCCTGGCGCTACCACATCCATACGAATTGTCAGTGTATCCGCACTATTCTTCCCCTTCAAAGCATTGCCCAGAACTCTGCCGATCTGAGGATCTATCCCTGTAAAGCACTACCTAACGGGTTTAAAGCGGCCCAGTGGAATAGGCGATATTGCCCCGGTGTCCGTCACCAGGATCGTCGAACCATTCTGCTCTCTGATCGCCTAAGGCTAGTAGTGGCTTTTGGCTTCCGGGCGGAATTGCCGCATTGCCGCCATGGCACCACCAATCACATTAGTGTAGCTTGTATCGAAAATCACATTCATCATGATGGATCCAATGATCACAAAGTTTACCCCGCGAATATCCTGTTACCATGGGATGGTACGATTGCCGGAACCGGTTAATGGCCTGGCCAGTCTGTAAGATCGTGTCTGACAGCTCCATTGGAATATCTGGGGGGATCAACCTTGGGATGGTCGAATCCGATATTGCCTGGAAAGCTCCGACTGCGTATGGCGTCGGGATTAGGTAATAGAATGCTGGCATTTATTTTATATTTGGACCGCCATCTTGTACTCAGTAGTCTCCGAGTCTGTAACGAAATATCGAACAGCATTTCCATTCTTCGTTGCACTTTGCATTAATACTCTCAACTGCCGAATTTCACAAGCTTTGGAGCCCACCCAACACCGCTCATCCATCTTTGCAATGTCTTCCACCGCGACCATGACCTCGACTACCATCAGCCCTTTGCTTCGGTAAGCCCGTGTGGGAATTCGTATTGGGATGTTAATGTCAACTAATTCTATACTAGCCTAAAAGAAAACTATGGCGACTTCAGAGATGAGCTTCGTGACAAAGGCTACACGGTTGTCAAGGGAGCCATCCCACGTGATAGAGCAATCAACTACCAACAGCGAGCCTTCGACTGGTTGAAGTCCTTCGGCACAGCTCTCGATATCAATAATCCTGAGACATGGAAGGCAGAGAATCTTCCCGTGCAAAGCAAACTCAACACGTTTGACAACTATTGCGTGGTGCACGAAAAGTTCATGTGGGACGCGAGAATGGAACCAGGGGTTGTCAACTCCTTTGCCAAAGTCTGGGGCACCGACGAGCTTCTCGTTTCGTTTGACTCGCTCAACATCACATTCCCTAACCGCGAGGACAAGCCTCCCCGGGCTCCATGGCCTCATATTGATCAGTCCCCGATGAAGCGCGGTGTTCATTGTGTTCAGGGAATCATCAACCTCAGCAGCGCCGGTGAAGAGGATGGGAGTTTGATGCTGCTTCCCCGATCCAACACATTGAATGACGAGTTCTTCGACAATGAGACGGACCCGTCCACGTGGGAGAAGATTGACTGGCGTCGATTCAGCGAAAAGGAGATGGCATGGTGGGCAAACAAGGGATTGAAGCCCATCAAAGTTCACGCTGAGCCTGGCGATCTCATTCTCTGGGACTCCCGGACTGTTCACTGGGGAGGGGAGCCTACCGCCAAGAGCAACGTGATTCGAACTGTCATCTACGCTAGCTTTTCTCCAGCCAAGTTGGCTACCAAAGAGGCCATCGCAGAGAAGCAGCGGGTCTTTTCGCTGCATGGCGCCACGACACACTGGGCCCATGACAACATCTGGCTGAGATCTCTGAAGGCGAGTCTCCCTGATGGATCACTGGATCCCAGGAACAGAGACGAGCCCATTGAGAAGCCTGAGTTGACTGATAAGTTGCTGAAACTTGCTGGCGTCAAGCCTTACTAGATGATCACGACTGTAGGTCATGGCATCGCAGAGTCGGAATAGTTAGATTAAATTGATTATATTTCCTTGGAAGCCTTGGTCACGGTTATAAGTAGACTTCAGATGTCGTTGAGAGGGCAGTGCCATGCGTACTATAGGTCCACCGAGAAGTTGCATGCGTAGACTTTAGGTTGCGGAGCTGCAGACACAAGGGCCTGTGCCATTTAAGTTCTACCGCGTACAGAGTCCGGAATAATTTCCGAATCCAATCGTGCATTTTCCAGGTAACGTCTGATCCACATTCAATCACTGTACCCCAAGGCACGAGGGATTGTGTACAATATTGCTCTCATTGACGCTTTGCATTGAAATATGTGAAAATCGATGGGAATAATCAACTCAGTAGATTTAGTGGAGTCTAAGCACATCCTCTAACTAAAAAGCTTCCACCGTCAAGCATCAGCGTTGCACCATTCATATGTCGGCTTGCGCGACTGGCTAAGAATACCATGACGCCCGCAATGTCCTCCTTCGCCCCAAGCTTCTGATCGGGGACTTGCTTAGCGACAGCCTCAATACCACCATGCCGGTCCATGAGTGGCGCACTCATCCTGCTTGGAAAAATACCGGGAGCTACGGTATTGACAACGATGTGACGGGGTCCCAATTCAACGGCTAGGTTGTGCATTAAATGGACTACTGCGGCCTTTGATGCTGCATACGCGTAGGCTAAATAATTCTGTCAACATGATGCAAGCGTGATCAGGTCAGCGTTGATACTCACTTCCATTTGAACCAACATCCCCAATAACAACACCAGCAACTGACGATACCATTATGATTCTCGAGGGATCTGCCACGGTACCTCCCGCTTCGAGCAATGGAGTGAACCTGACCAAGTTAGCCATCGAGCACACGGAGCATTTCCTCGAGGGCATACTTTTGGATAGTAAAGAAGACACTGTTGACATTGACATTCATGACGTTTGCGAAGTCGCTCTCCTTGTAATCTTCGAGAGCACCGATAAATGTAGCGCCCGCGTTTGCGAGCAGAATATCGACATGATCAGTGGTCTTGGCTACCTCAGCTGCAACCCTGGCGAGGTCATCCGCGCTGGAGACATCTCCGACTATGGGAATGGCCTGGGCGTTGAGATGTTTATTTGGCGTCTTCAGCTCATTGAGGGCTTTTGCGGCCTCAGCCAACACTTCTTCAGACCGAGCAATAAGGTAGACCTTTTCGCAGCCCGCTTGAATGAAGCTGGCACGGTTTGTCAGTTGCAGTGTTCGTTGGATAGCCAAAGATGTTCTGCGTACCCGCTGGCCGCCTGGAGACCAAGACCCCGCGATCCACCCGTGACCACAGCCACCTTGCCATACAAGTCGTAAATGGTATGGAAGCTTTCCAACTCCACAAGTTCTCGGGCGGTTTCCGCGGCCATGATTTCAAATTCTGAGTGGGATCAATGGTGCTGTGTGTACGAGAATTTTGTATTCTATGTTGAAAACAAATACCTTCTGTCTGCTTGATGATATCATGCGTATGACTTTAATAGCCATTTTCTCCCGGCTTGTCTCCGGCCACGCATCTTCACGTGTGGAGTAGCGGGGTAATGGCCCGCGAGAAAGTCTCAACCTAAACGGGAAAAGTCTTCGATCGATGGGATCTGCGATTGCGGAGACGATGAACTGCCATGAGTGAGGTGAATATAATTATCCCGTGACTCGTCGTAGCAGGCTAATCTGTTCAAATGCTGCATCCAACCGACATGATAGGTGGCCCGGCGGGAGGGAGGCGGAAGGCGGGAAGTGGGGACGGCGGTATCCCGCTCAACATGTCATCCTTGAAGCCAGTCGGCGCGAATCCCGCCATCTCCGCTGCTATCACGAGGAAGCAATCAAGATGGGAAGTGTGATTCGATGGGGAAAATATGTGTGCTTTATGTAGTACTTGCCGCCCGGCCGCACAAATGGGCGGTTGTGCGTCCGCTTGCGATTGAGCCATCAGTGCGGGTGGTTACCCGCAACCTGTTCGCTTCATATATCCACGGCCGGTCTACTAAGCCCACCCAAATAAACACTCGAACCGTAATAGAAATGGCATCCTTCCGCCTCTTCCCACGTGTGGAACTCGGTTGAACAGAAGCGATTCAAAAGCCAACAGCATTTCCCATCTCACGAAAAACTCCAAAAAGTTACCAACGAGGATGGATTTAGAAATTGAGAGATTAGCCAACAAGGCCTTGGGTAAGAATTATGTGGGGCATCTTTTGTTGCTGATCACTGATTCTGTTTCCGACAGCTGACCTCCAAAATCAAAATGGCAACGGCCGAGTCATCATCGGAATAGCAGGAGTGCCTGGATCTGGAAAACCCACAATCGCGTCGGCGGTGGCAATCAAAATCAACGAACTTCACAGCAGCGTGTCAAAAGACAAGGGTGACATCGCAGTCGCCATTCCCATGGACGGCTTCCACTACTCCCGCAAGCACCTTGCCAGCATGCCAAATCCACAGGAGGCCATCCATAGACGCGGCGCCGCCTTCACGTTCGATGCCGATGGGTTTCTGGCTTTGATTCAGTCCCTGCGCAAAACGACAGACACAACTGTATATGCGCCTTCATTTGGTCATGAGATTAAAGATCCCGTGCCAAACTCTATTGCCATCGCGCCAGAGTCTCGGATCGTACTTGTTGAAGGAAATTACTGTGCGCTCGATCGGACACCCTGGAAAGATGCTGCAGAACTGATGACTAGACTATGGTACATTGACACACCAAGTGAGGTTACTATTGCACGGCTGGCGAAAAGGCACCTGATGAGTGGCATAGTTGCTGACGAAAAGGAAGCTTGGGAACGTGCTTCTGGAACCGACGAGCTGAACGCAAAGGATATTAGAGACAATATCCTACCCGTAGATGAGCGAATAAAGCTCCCATGAGGAATCTTATATATTGTTTAAAAGCCATAGTATTTTCAATAGAGATGAAACAATCACCATTTCTGGATAGGTTTCAAGGGGAGTTTTTTTTTTCGGTGTCAGTTGAAAATGACATTCATCATTTACTTGCTTTCCATCCAAAAGAACAGCACGTTATTTCAAATTATTTATGTGGTAAATCACTCTTATTCAAAGTGGGTTGAAAGATGGCCGACACAAAAACTCAACTTTAGATATATGACAAACAAACTTGACAAGAAAAATGCGGACGTTGAGCTGGAGCTTTGTAATCGAGGAAAGGAGTATCGCAGCGGCACCGGCCCTGAATACGTGCGTGTGCTAGGATCTGAGTACGGGTATAATATGACACACGCAAGCAAACTCCAACCGATGGCGATGGGGTGGGCCTGGCGGGGGAAGTGAGTTTCCCCTAGTCATGAAGCAAGGGCTGCTGGCAGTAGAATCGAGTCAGCGACTTGAAGTGCTCCGTTGATAATAGTTAAACTAGATGCAGATCCTGATCGGCGAATGCCTTGCGCGTTTGGAGCTAAGTATTTGAAGCTGGGGGTTCATCCACCTCAGTACGACTAGGGTCGCTTCATCGGACCTGTTCGGGGCTGTGGGCATGAAATACGCTTGTGCAAATCCTACCTCAAATTAAGAACAAACATTTGACAAGGTGATTGATAGTAGTCATGATGAAACGAGTTCAGAAGTCTCATTTAGATTCGAATCCGCGTCGTACCCAGATCTGAATGCAGCGGTCCATGCCAGATGTAGGCGATTGTATCTTACTTACGGGCAGGGCTTCATGCCGATTGACCAATGATTTGATCAGTCTGAAGCATGCCAATACCAAAAACCGGAATGAGAATGGTTCTCTTTTTCACTGAAGGGGTTCACAGTAAGCCCCACACTGAATCGAGCGTCATCTTCAACAAGGGTATTGCAAGCAAGGCACCGGTTTTTGATGGGGGTTTTGTCAGCGCTAATGCATGCATTTCTAGATCCATACAAAGTCGGCCAAGGGCATTTTGATCCTGAACGGCGTAAATTAATCCGTCATCTTGGTATCGCGAAGCTCGAATGTCGACTACGTTCGCAGAGGATGTCCCAAAAGTAGTGTCAATTGATTTCGAAACAAGATGGAAATAGTACGTCTTCTCGGTGGCATGTAAGCAACGGCTGGCTTCTTTCAAGGCGTGAAAACGGAAAATACTCCTATTTGTTTGTTTCATTGCTGTACCTTGACTAGCCTACAGCCCCCCCAAGTGGGTAGCTGATGCGACTACAGGGAAGGGAAAATCCTTTGGCTTCAGGTGAGAAATGTGGGCGTCCTACAGGGCGACAGAAGACGACACCTCCAAAGGGTAAATGACCCGATCCATTGTGCTGGGACATCCTGGATTGTGGGACCCCTGGTCTGGCCCCTGCGTCAAGCTGTCACGCTAGGAACAAGGCAACGGTCCTAAGACGGACACTAGGTCAACTCACTCTTGCTAATCGCTGTGACATGTCCGCCACTGAGTGAGATCGTATAAATAACCAGCACCGAGAAATTCCCGGCGCGCTGGACCTGGTTTCATTGCCACCCTGTGTGGTTGTGTTGCTGTGGGGCAACGAACCTCCCCACTGTTGTTGGTTCGCATCATACGGAGCATGCCGTTCATCAGCTTGTTCGGCTTATGCTACGGCCAAACTGCAAATGTAGCGCACCTGAAAAACATTTGGAGGTGAGAGCTGATGCCTAGAAGATAGACGGTAATACTCCATCAACTAGGGCCGCTAATGAATCGTTGTGCCATGCTCAAAATATCTTGGGTGTTTACGTCAATCGCGCCAAGTGTGCTCCGGTTTAGTGCATCCCTCCCGAATAAAAACAACGTTGAAAACCTCTAATTTAGTGTCCTTGCCTCCCCGTGGCAGCTTGGACCTCGGGATGCTCAAGGCCGCTTCGTTATAGCCTTGTGGGCCACTTCGTAAGCTCGGCCACGAAGCCGGTACCGGTTTTTTCGTGTGCCCACCGGGGGGACGGGTGAGGAATTCAGCCAGGAGTCCCCTTGATAGGTGCCACAATGGGCCCCGTTTTCTCTTCCCCGGGCCCACAGCGACTCTTTACTCTGGAAATGATCTTCTTCAATGCTGCTTTGGGATTGAAACGGGTATGTGCGCCTTTAATCCGGAAGATCAGCCCCGATATTGTCCTCGAGTCTTTCGGGGAGTGATCGACTAGCCCAACGTGTTGCGCCTCGCCCGTTTGGAGCTAATAGTCGATGTCGTCTCCAGAGCTGTCTGTCTAGACTGCCGACATCCCTCTGGTCGTGGTTGTACGACACGCATGTCAGGAGCCAAGGGTTCGATCACACTGCATGTATTGCATGGGAAAGGGAAAAAAAAGCAAAAACCCAAGGTAATATGGCTATCCTCAATTTTGTTCTGACACTAGTTCATGCATCGAACTACTATTGCCATGCTTGGCAATCCTGCCGCCAAGCCGCATGCATTCACTGGAGAATTCTCACCGTTGGGCAATCAGCAGCCTGTTCCCGGCAGTGTGGGGCCTGTCACGGAGATTTTGCCTACCACACCCAAAAAGACGTTGGCCGCTCACCAAAGCGTGGTTCGATGCTTCTCCATCCAGCTGTGAGAAAAATATGGATCAACGGCCCCATCCTTGCAGATGCAGTAGGCCGATGGTACCAGGGACCAGACGCACATGTCCTCCATAAGTAAAAAACATTTCCTTCTGTCGCGTGTCTGTTAATGGTCTCGTGTGCTTGAATGCAGATGCGGACAGCACCCGAACCCGACCGCAATCATGTCGACGACTGCGTTTGAGTCGCCAATTCCCATCGAGAACTCGAAGCAGGTCTCTGCTTTGATCGTCTCTGGGCTTTGCATCTTCATCCCCCTTCTCTTTGTCTGCTTGCGCCTGTTTGCCAGGTACAAAATGTCCAAGCCCTTTGATGGCAGCGACATCTGCATCATCATCGCATCGGTACATACCACTCACAAATGCCCCCGTTTTCTAGTTGAGATTGCTCACATGCTTCCTAAAAGCTGTTCAATATCGGACTTCATTCGGATATGTTCATCATGGTCTTAAGAGGTGGTTTCAGTTTCCATGTGCAGGACGTGGCCGCGAGGTTTGGTCCAGACTCTCTCATCATCTTCTTCAAGGTAAGCCGGTTCCCAATTAGATTGCTCGTCTTCAACGTTTGGTATTTTGACAATTGAGCAGTGCATCATGGTATTTGCCTTGCTTTGGAACGCCACAACGTGCTTTACCAAAATTTCAATCCTCCTCATGTATACGTCGCTATTCCCGGTTCGCCGCATGACCATAGCCTGTCGTATCCTCGGAGCATTCGTTATCGCATGGAACCTTGGTGGAATTCTGGGCGGGTTGTTGATATGCCGTCCATTCGCCATGAATTGGGACCAGACCATTCCTGGTGGCAAGTGTGGTGACCAACCGATGTACTACATGGCGCTTGGCGTCATCAACATTCTCGTCGAAGTCACGATGCTTGCTCTTCCATTCCCTGTATTGTACAAACTACAGATGCCACTGCGAAAGAAGGTTGTTGTCTTTGGCATGTTTAGTGTTGGATTTGCGTGAGCAGCCTTTTACCTATCATTTGGAGTTCAATCGCTGACCTGTTCAATTAAAGCACTTGCGGCATCACAATATACCGACAAGCTACGCTGCCAGACGTCGAATTCACCGACATGACATATAGCGGCCTGATAGCGACAATGTTCTCCGGTATCGAGCCTTCGGTGGCCCTAGCACTATCTTGCGTTCCTTTTCTTCGACCGTACTTTGGCGGCACGTTCCGCGCTCAAAAGAATACATACAACTCGGAGGGTGAAAGCAGATCTCGCAAGGGCCATCCTAGTAACGGAAGTCGTCCTTTCGAAGAGTTAAACGATAATGCATCCGACGTCCAGCTACGGCCTATTCATGGGGCTCAGGATACACAGATATCCTCACATCAGTCATATGAGGATAGCAAGGCAGGGCACAAGTCGACATTTATCAAGGTCGAGAAACATTGGGAAGTCAAGTCGGATACGGACAGCTAATGGCGTTTAAAATGCTAAAGAAAAGGGATTGGTGACATCCTTGGGGTGCAGAAAAGTTATTTTACTTAGGACCTGGCATTAATTTAGACTATGGTTGTTCGCACACAAGGCTAACCTTCTGCTCCTACTTACCTTACTAAACGGTTATACGCGGAACAAGGACACCCATTGACACATGCTCTTCAAATACCACCCGAAATCCCTTCCAACAGTTTACTCAACCCCCATGCTCCTGGATCAGGGATTATACCGAGCCACTGACTTTGATTACCCACATACACTGTTCGTCCTAACCTTGCCCCCATGTCCCTTGTCTGTGAAGCCCCAAGCACTGCGGCTTGAGTAGCGGCGGATATATCCTTTGTGGCCTGGAGAGTTTCTACAAAAGGAATCAAAGCATCCATCAGTGTCCTATCTCCTTGTCTAGCCGGGGTGTATTTAAATAGGGACGAAAGGGCGTTATTTAGTGCGACCGACCAAAAGTCGAGGTTTACCATAGCTGATTCAGAAGCCCTCGCCTGAAAGTACTGATTCAGGGCATTTATGTAAATAGAGTATATTGCGCCAGAAGCACCATCCATGTGGTCCTGAACAGCGTCCGCCACTAATGATAGTAGCTCAACTGGGTTGCTCGGCGATTGCTTGTCGAGAAGCTGGAGGATACCTGGTCCAAATTAGATCTAGTCATAGCCGTAGCAAGGTTTTGGAAAGCTCACCTTCTGCACCTCTTTTCAATGTTGTTCCGCAGTCTCCATCTCCCACAATGGTGTCGTAGTGGGTAATTTCGGTTTCTGCAGCTATCACGTCTGCAAGGCCTCTTCGAAGAGCTTTGTAGACAGTGGTCATGTCACATTGCAAACTTGGCTGTTTCCGTTGGCCATTTAGTTCTCGAATAACCTTTTCGTTATTTTCCACCTGCTGCTTGTGGTCCGTAACAAAAGCACTTGATTCAACATTGGAGTGCCAGCCAACAGTATCGTGTGCATGTTCAAGGAGGCTGAAAATATCGTGATGTATTCCAAGCGGAACATCGTTAAGGAGTGTGATGGAAAAGCCTCGACAGTCAAGACTTGTCATAAATTGACCACTGATGATCTTTTTGGGCTTGATGCCGTAATTATCCTGCAGCTGGTCGACAGCCTCAGTCACAACTGCACCGAGTTGGAGAGGGCTGAGGCCACCGAGGTTATTGACCAAAAGGATTGAGCAGTTGCTCCAAGACTCAACAAAACTTCTCCCCGGGTCTGTTGTGCTCAGTAACTGGCTAAGGGATTCTTGAACCACAGCTGTCAGTTCAGTAGCTTGGCCTTGAACTCTCAGGCATCCAGCTTCATTGTGAATTCCCATGCCAATCTCAACTTCGTCAAGGGGAAGCATTTGCGCGGCAAAGTCGTCCACAGATCTTCCAGGCACATGAACCCTGTCAAGAGCGACACCAATTGTGACGATATTTTCGCACAGTAGCTTTCCCACGGCCAAAACGTTATCGATATCGTAGCCCAGATCGGCCAATGCACCAGTGATCTTGTGAACAATCACAGTACCAGCCATTCCTCTGCGGCCGACCTTGCCAAATTTACTTCTCGGCACAGCAACATCATCTGCCACGACCAGCATCTCAATTCGAACGTCTGGATACTGTACCTTGGCCTTTTCCACAGCAACACCAAAGTTCAAAATGTCACCGGTGTAGTTCATTACCGTGACAAGGATGCTTTTCGAAAAGGAGGATACTCGGCGAATGGTAGATAGTACTTGGTGCGAGTTGGGCGATGCAAAAATGGTGCCGGCCACGGCCGCCGTTAACATGCCCTTGCCCACGAAGCCACCAAACGCAGGCTCATGGCCGGACCCGCCTCCAGAGATAATGGCCACTTTTGACGGTTCATTTATATCGTTATTCAAAGACTTCGTATAATAGAGAAACTTTTCGCTGGCATCGAGGCGTATCGAGGGGTTTAGGAGCGTGAAGGAGCGGAGGGCTGATGTGACCAGGGCATTCGGGTCGCGTGAAAAGTGCTTGGTTGATGACGACATCCTTGCGATCTTTCCGCAGATTGCACAGTCTTTTAGCTATAATGAACTTAAATACTGTCTTCGGAATACTGGTGGATTGAATAATTCCAAAATCTCCAACCACTCAACGACACGACACCCCGTGGAGTGCGAGAGATGCCTCCTCATCAAATACGCAGGCTCGCAGAGATGCGTGAATTCATAAAATTGCCATTCCATCTTGTCTTTCCGGACCTTTCACCAGAAACATGCCTCACGCTTGCGGTGCGGACTTCCAGCAGAAGTAAACTGGTGGCGGGCGGCAAGGCGGAAATGACGGCGGGAAGCCGCCACTAAGCTTCGCGACCGAACCGAGCACAACGCGGCGGCTTGTGGATACCAAAGTACTCGGAGACGAAACCCAAGCGCACCAAAATCCGTCTTCGTTTTCAGAGCTGAGTTCCTGCTGCTCTAAGCTGAGCCACTACTGAGCTTGGGGTGAGGGCCTTGGAGCCTGGGCTGAGCTTGGCTGAGCTGAGGCTGACTTACCTGGATAGGCCATCTCGTTCCAAAGCCATCTTGATGCAAAGGGGAAAAAAATGATATTCTATGAAAGTTGGAACAAATCTACAGACCGATGAATTCCATAATCTTACCAAGAGCCTGCAGATCACCTTGCATCGTCCCCGCCAGGTTCTTCGGCACCCATCCTTCTGTGTAACCACCTCCGAAATCAATCAGCCATGCATCCTCATTCTTGTCAATTAGAATATTATCAGGCTTCGCATCTCCCCAGACAACACCTGCTTTGTGTAATTGACTAACAGTTTTCCGAATTTGATCAGCCCATTTTTGACGCAACGAGATTGGTGTGTCAGAATCTAAAGTACATTGGAGCGTGCCATTTGGACAGTCAATATAAGTGAGCAAAAGGCCAAATATAATACCGCAGCTGTCATGTACAAGACCATGAAGGCGGGAAATGCGTACTGTGTGATCAAGTTGCGCATCCTCAATCTCCCTGTACTTTCGAAGTTCAGGCTCCACTTTTTGCACGTCTCCCAAAGTCGCAAGCTTGAAATAGGCAGTTGTTCCATCTGGTAAGAGGACCCTACTTTCGGTGTCATCTGAATCAGGGTCTGCGAAGTCTTCCATGCATGCTTGGATTTCAGATGGAGCGAAGCGTTGCCATGGTGTGCAAAGCTCATCAGGTAGGCGTACTCCAAATGAAGCTTCCTTACATGCCGCTTTGTCCTCATCATTGTCGCGAATTTCTGGCACGAGCTTCTCAGAGACTGTTCGCAGACTGTAGATGAACGTTTCTGGGAATAGAAAGTTCTGCAGCGTGAGTTTCTGGGACTTGTCCTGGGGAGGGAGCGCTTTAAACAAGGGATAAAAAGGTTCGGTAGCCCAGGTCCAGAAATCCTCCACGACTACCCCGTCTAACTCATAGTTTTCTGCAACATTGAGAAAGAAGAGATATTTCTCTTTTAACTTAGGTGACTCAAAGAAGTTGGCGGCGGATAGGTGAATGATAAAACGTCGACCGTAAGACATCACCTCTAGCTCTGAATCGGTGTTGTGAATGCTGAAGGTGAACCCTAGTACTTGCCAAGGTGGGGGTAGATCTGGCTTCGAGGAACCAAAGTCATTATTGATTGTGAAGGAGTTATGTGCCATGTTCAAGACGTGTACGCCCGAGACTATTGACAGTTGGTAAAAACAAGTCCAAGGAATGAAGTTAAAAGAACATGAGGCTTTTTCTTTTCTTTTTTGTGAAGTTGGAAACAATATCCTAAATAATTTTTGACGCGGCCAACAACAAGGTCGGGCGGTTAAGCCGGGCATAATTCTGGACTAGTCCTATTACGTCAAATCCTTAGTTATGGGAGATGCTGCATTGATGGAGCTTAGGCAATAGTGAACATGACAAATTTAGCGTGGTTGGCACCAAGATCCTAATTTGCCGAGATTTGCTAAAATATGGAATGGTTTAAGTAGTTATGTTAGCAGCGCGAATGAAGTTTAATAGGAACTGAGGAGTGCAATCATAGTCACGCAAAAATGTCTACTACTGCATCGGTCTTTGTGGCACCGTTTCTTTCAATGGCTTCTATGATATCGCCTGGACGCCCTTGGCCAACGTGTACACTGTTTAAACAAGCTGGTTTCGAGGAAATCTCAGTCAATGCTCAGAAAGTGGCACTCTCACCAGGTAGAAAATTAATTACAGCTGCCTGTAAAACTGGACAAAACACTCAAGTAACAGTTAACCTTTAAAACTGCAGATGTAACTGGTCATTAAGACATTCCTAGATACTATCCCTTTGGATGTGCTGAGGCAACAGCTTTGTACCTGCTCCACAAAACGCAGCAAGAAGCTAAGGAGATTGGAGCATCTAAAATTTATTGTAATTCAATTGGGTATGATCATGCCAGTGACCTAAGTGTTGCCTTACCACATCCAAAGGGATAAAAGCTCCATATACCTCGTGCTGAAAGTTTGAATTGACGTTGATGCAAGCGTGCCGATGACGACGAGTGACGACAATGACGTCACCATGTTAGGCTGTCTTTCTTTTTAAGCCATGGCATCAGGCACTTTTCTCAGACTACTTTGTCAACACCAATGTAAATTCTTCAACTAGCCTCACTACTCTGCTGTCACGGGAAAATCCTCCAAAATGAGCTGGATGGACAGTTGGAGTCGACCTGCCAAGTCTCAAGCGACGCCTGCACCATTCTATTCGTTGCCTGGCGGTGAATTGACTCCCTACTGTCACTCATGCGGGCGCGTTATCGGAAGCCGCCGTACGACAGTCGCGGCCCCGAACGGGACAAAGGTCAAATATTGCTCCAGTCGGTGCAGAACAAAGAAGCCGGGGAAATTAGACCATGAGATTGAACGAGCTTTTGTGGCATTTTTATCGGGAGAGCATCCACACCCCACCAACGCACTTCAAGAGACCAAAGAGTCAGCTTCTGTGAAGCAAAGAAAATCGAAGCATGTGAAGGGAGATCAACGTATTCTTGTCTCCTGCAGCACAGTCGAAGACTATGTCTTTGGACCCCGTCGGTCATCCATGGAAGATTGTGTAGATGAGGATGGTGAAGCTGAGACTACCCTCACCTCAACAGAGTCACACTCGACCAACTCAGAGCTCCCATCTGAGGATAAAGAATTTTATGATAAAGAATTTTATGAAGTTATTGGAAACGAACAGTGCATCGACAGTGGGGGTGCAACGCCACCGATGGTTCATAGTGGAACGCATATTCGACCGCCACAGTGGCTCTCGGACGTGAACGGGAGCGTCGGAGGTGAAAGAGGACGGGCTGAAAGAGTTCAGGAGACGGAGGCTATGCTGGAAAAGAGAAAGCAAGGCCAAAGGAGAGCAAAAGAACGAGAAATGACGAAATGCGCAGCCCGGCGAGGAGTCGTGTTTGGGTTTGCAGCTGGCGAAAACGGCGGTGATCCAGATGTCGAGCAGGGAAAGAGGCAGTTATGTGAGGCTGTTATGGCGGGAAAGACTGTAGAGCCAAGCTTTGCGAAGGGTGACTGGGCGATAAGATGGAGAGAATGACCAGTTACGAGTTTGATCGAGGCTGGCCTTCAATCTCAGCAATATATCAGTCGGTTCGGAGCCATAGGAAAATGAGCTCATGGTTCGCCTCTCGACGCGAGAACTATCAGCAGTTGTCTTGATGACGTTCCAAGGCGGGGTCTTTTTATGGGCGTCATAGTAGCTCTTTATATGCTCCGCTACAGTCTAGGAAAGCCAGTACTCATCATCAATCATAGCGTCAACGTCCAGGCGGTACCAGCGATGGTTTGCCAAGTCGTAGGCTCCAGCGGCAGAACAACCAACCTCCTGGTCTGACGAAGTTATGATGGATCTCCACCTCAAGGTCATGCCAGATGCGATTCGGTTCCATGTTGGAAATGGACTTTTTAGATGACCAATAAAAAAGTAAATATTCTTGTGAGCCCAAGAGTGCATGTCAGCTTGATGTAAGAGGAGTGATGTGAAGGGAATTATGGCGACTGAGATAGTGGAGCTCTCTGCTCACTCCACTCAGACACCAGCGCTTGAACGCCAACTCGGTAAAGCATTCTATTGTTCAGATATCTTGGCCTAATAATTGAGAAGATTTCTCCCAAATATTTATCCAACCCCGCATCATCTTTCCATTCTATTCGGCTGGGCCGTCAATAATAGTCTTGATCACCATATTTCCGTCTGGGCCAACGCCAGCCTTGGTGACCTCGATGGCCAGAGACGCATCAGCGAAAGGAAAACTATCATGTTATTAGTTTCGTCACTGCCGGAAACAATGTTTCTTATTGAAACTCACCGATGCGTCAAGAGCGGCTTGAGGTTAATACGACCTTGTCTGACAAGGTCAACCGCCATCGCGTAGCAGCCAGGACCATACTTTCTCAAATCAGTGGTTAATATCTCATGAACAGGCAGCGCAACTTACTCTTAGACTTCCAATCATCCTGACTTCCTTGTTCACGAAGATGGACATGGGGATCAGATTGTTTGCTGGCCCAGCGCCGACTTGAACACAAGTTCCTCTGCGCTTGACCAGCCAGATTCCTGTCTGGACGGCAACTTCCGCGCCAGAACACTCAATAACCAAACTCACTCCTTCACCCCTCTCTCCAAAGCCAAACTTTTCCATAATTGCTTTGCCCTGTTCTGTTTAATGGTTGGACGTCAGCAGAGGTGCTCGGTGTACTCACATGGCGCTTTGAATAAGTCATGTTGTCCTCGCCAGCCTCCCTTGGAATAGCGAGGTGAACATCGGTGGCAGCGTACTTCTTGGCGAATTCAAGTCGCTGGGGCTGGATGTCAACAGCAAGAATTCGGCGCGCACCAAGGGCCTTGGCAACCGCCATTGTCCTAAATCCAGTTTTAGTTTGCGTCGTCATGTGTGGCGGTGATTTCTTACAGTAGTCCGACGGGGCCAGCGCCAAAAACGGCTACGTTGGCATTATGTGGCATATTGGCGACGCTATACACTGCCATAACGGCTACCGCAAGAGGCTCGACCTAGAGTTTTGATCAGCAAAAGGTTACCCGCTCTTGTTCAGGAAGGACTTACGAGAGCACCTTCTTCCATAGACACATTCTCGGGAAGCTTATAGCAGCTAATGGAGGTGTAAGAATACCGGATGAGGTAGAGTATCAGGGATCATGGCTCACAAATCTGCTGGGATAGTGAAAAATCCCTGAAGGGTTCCATCAAAACCGTCGGCCGCGGCAAAGTGAAAGTCGCCGCATTGGCCATCTATGCCAACAATCAGCTTACATGTCTTCTTCATAAGTCATTTTTTCTTACATGAACCGCCTTTGCAAAATTCGCATCGCAAGCAGTTGATACCAGGCTTGCAATAAATTAGCCTGATTCGAAATCTAGTCGTAGGTGACAAACCTCCATTGCAACTCGATCGCCGACCTTCAATGTTGTAACCTTGGAGCCCACTGTGCGACTATTAATTAATGTGTCTTTATTAGTGAGATAATATATAGGGACGTACCCTTTGCGACCACTCCAGCAGATTCATGACCAAGGACGAATGGCTCATCAAAAGTTGATTCCCCAGCCTGCACGAACTCGTTAGCGTTCTCTCGTCACAGGCAGATCTCAACTCGTACGCGGCCCTCGAGGAAAATATGCATATCAGACCCGCAGAGTCCAGTCTTTTTGGGTGCAACAATGACGCTATTGAACAAGATTAGTTTCGGCACACGCAGAAACCTTAGACAAAACTTGCCTGTATGGCTCAGGATCTTCAGGCATTGGTCTATCCTCAATCCCAAGAGTGGCCAATGCCTGCATTACACAGGCCTTGTTCTGCGTAGGGATGCTTGTATCCTCCATTTTATTGATCTTGGTTGATTCTTTATGAAATTGAGTGCTGAGCGATGACACCTAAAACGATGGCAACTGGTTTCGAAATTCAACTAGCCAGTGGTTTGAGAGCATATAAATCATTTTGACCATCCCGATATAGATTCAAAGTCCTCACATGTTCATGCCAACCCCACAGTCCACTGATGCCTTGTCATACCCGCATCCGAAATCGATATTGCCCTAGCGGCTCCATGACTCCAGCGAGGTGGATCAGCGGATTGCGGAGGCAAGGCGGAAGCGGGCGGGTCTTCCGCCATTCGGCAATACATCGAACGAATTAGAATGTTAGTTGGCAAGTTGCTTTGCTTTCCAATTCCATGTGACTTAGAAATCATTTTGCTACGGAGTTTCAAGACGGTCGCCACGGGTCGTAACATAGCCCGCTCCTAGCATCACCAAACCCTCAGAACTCGTTCGCGCGAATGAACCACTGGATATAAACCAACCCAGAATACTTGAGAGATGGACTTTTCCAAGAGCCCTAACATGATCTCAACTAAAAATAGAAAATGCAAGACTTAATTTATGGTAATAGCGCTTGAAGCAACACAGCCTATTTCGTAGCACACTTCATCAAAATGACCCAGTGGCACTAATAGTCCAGGTAGCCATCTCATCAGGATAAGAAGCATTCCACAAAGGCATTGTGGAGAAGAAACACAGAAGTTATTCTACTGTGCTATCATAAGTTATTCTACCAAGCGCAGTGGCCTCCATCAACGCGCAAATCAGCGCCCGTCATAAAGCTGCTTCCGTCACCAAGCAAAAATATGACTGGAGCACGGAACTCATCCACAGTACTAAGGCGAAAGAGCATGTTGTCTCCAACCCACTGCTCCTCCATGCCAGGCTTTGTTAATGCCTCGGCAGTTGCCGCTGTGCGAATATACCCAGGCGACAGAGAGTTGACTCGGATCAGCGGCACTCCAACCCGAGATCCCCATTCCGCCGCGAGCGAACGAGTCAGCTGGTGAACAGCGGCCTTGGATGAGTTGTATCCAGCAGTGTCGACTCCCTACAAGGAATTTTTCAAATCAGTGTCTATCCCACAGCCTAGGCTAATAAAATGGTTGCGTGAGTGACCTACCTTGTTAGTGACGTATCCACTCATGCTAGCAACAAAGACCATGCTAGCGCTCACCCCAGCCTTGATGGCCTCGTTCGCAACCAACTGAGCGACAACAAACGTGCCAGTAACGTTGATATCGAGAAGACGTCGGAACGAGTCTACCGGAAACGATGTGGAGGGGCCATTATCGGAAACACCAGCGCATGCAACGAGACCGCGGATTGGGCTCTTCAGAAGCGGGACGAACTTCTTGAAGACTGCTTCCACACCCTTGTCGTCCCTCACGTTACAAGAGTAGTAAGATAGGTTGCGCGAGTAGTCCTTGGCAGCTTTTTCAACCGCACCTAGTCTGCAAGTGAATAACGGTGTCTGGATTCGAGGTAGAACATGCAACTTACGCCAATCATCGGAGCTTGGGCTTTCAATCATGTCCAGGCACACAACATCGCCCCCACTCTCCATTACAGATATGGCGACCGTTGTGCCTAGGAACCCGCTGGCTCCAGTGACTGCGCGCAGTTAGCATTCCATACACAACTTTCATGGGTGCCACGATTACATACTGACAACGGTGCGGTCATTCAGCTTGAATAGATCAGCCACGGGGGCTGCAGGGTTTCCCTGCGATGGCTTTGCCTCGCGGTACTTGAGAGCGTGAACGTTTTCTTCCTTCATTTTCAAAATATTCGAGATCCCTTGCCGTGCCTGAATGCACCGCTGCTGACGCGCCTCTCATGATATGTTTTATCAAAGGCAACACCGGACACGTGATGGCCCGGCGTCGGGGCGTGTCAAGCCATTGCTTCTCCGTCTTAGGCATCCCCGCATGCAGCCCACTCCTCCGCAGCCAAACGCCGCAGCGATGCCAATCAGGCGTGGTTCCGCCCTCCCGCCACTAGAGGGCCAGCGCTCCACTTTGTTCATCCGCCCTGCGCCAGCGGAGGTGGGCGGCCCGAGGCGGGTGAACCTATTGGCCTAAGCTATTGGGCGATCAGCGGCCGGCATGTGCGCGGGAAGGAGTTGACATGGCAGTGGATAGGTGCTTGGTAGCTTGCAAGTACCGATGGAAAAGCAATAATAAATAACAGCTAGTATATCATTGAATTGAAGAATTATTAACCGGTCGTGTCTCATTCCGAAATATTATAGATTTCTCGAGTCAAGTGTAGGCAATCGCGTTTTCCTATCCCAATAATCCATCCAATTACATCAATATGACCGTTGTCAAAACCGTCCCTCGGTCTCTCGAAGGCAAGCTTGCCATTATTACAGGCGCCTCTCGAGGTAAGGATCAAATGCCGGTTCCAATCCTTTGGGTTTGACTGCTGACAGTTTACAGGCATCGGAGCCGGCATCGCCCGCGATCTTGCCTCCAAGGGTGCCAACATCCTTGCCGTTTACACATCCGACTCTTCAACCAAAACCGCCGAGGATCTCTGCGCCGAACTGTAATCAAAGCACGGAATCAAAGCAGTCACTTGCAAGTCCGACCTGAGCAGCCCAGAAAACGCCAGCAAGGAAATTGTGGAAGCGGCCAAGGGTAGCTTTTCCGATGCCAACGGCAACCTGCTCGTCAATATCCTCGTGAACAATGCCGGCGTTGGCGGCGACTACAAGCTTGGCGAGGTTCCCGTGTCCGAGTTCCACCGCATGTACGGCGTCAACGTCCTCGCTCCCATCTGCGTCACGCAGGCGCTGATCCCATACCTCCCCACCGATCGATCCGGCCGAATCATCAACATCAGCAGCGTCGCCTCCAGCATGGGCTTCGCGACGCACACGCTGTACGGCGGCACCAAGGCCGCGCTCGAGGCCATGACGCGAACGTGGGCCCGTGAGCTCGCAGAGAGATGCACCGTCAACGCCGTGAACCCGGGACCCGTCGAGGGAGACATGTACTTTGCGGCTGGGGAGAAGTTCTGGAAGCAGATGGAGCCTTTCCAGCTCAACTGCCCCCTGAGCGCGGTCCGAGAAGGCTTTGATGATCCCAGCCTAGTTAAGTTGGCGGTGGACAAGATGGGAGGACGCCGGCCCGCGTACTGGACGGAGGTGGCCGCCGTTGGTGGAATGCTCTGCGGGCCTGATTCTGCCTGGACCACTGGCAGTGTGATCTGTGCCAATTGCGGCTTCAGGTTCCAGACTTAGAGCTCCGTGAGAAAATTTGATAAATGTTAGACATGGTCCAATCATTCGCGAAATATGAATAACTTAAGCTTTTATAAAGGGATAAAACGATTACATAGTGTAAATATCCAAATTCAATAAATGTGCCAAGTTGGCATTGCTCGTCGGAGTGAGCATAGACTTGGGTCATGAACCAATACTACTGCCAGCTGGTGTGGTTGAAAAACTACCTCGATGCAATCTTTTTGAAAACCGCTGCTTCTGCGATATACTACTTAAGATCCACCCAATGGATTCTCCGCTGGATCCCGGACTCGCCCATCGTTGCGTCGCGGCAATAGCCTTTTTGAGCAGCTCGGCTGAATCTGGGACCAAGTCACTCAAGAGCACACTCCCTGAGGCGATCACCAATACGAATACACATGCTAGAGAACTAGAAAGCAGTGGTGTAAGTACTTGAACAATAACAGCAAACAAAGGCAGGCCAACTTACGCTTGAATCGTCATCCAGGTATATTGGGTCCTCTCCTTCAGCACGAACCCTACTATGAGCACGTATTGCCGGCAGCTCTCGATGCATTTTTCAGCATACTCCATAACATAAGGTGGCAGCTCGAGTTGATCCGTGACTGTCGCCGCATGTACCAGACACGGACGACAGATGATGTGTTTGGCAGACCAGTAGCGCAGTCGCAACCAGCCATCGTGTAAATTCGGAGGCACAGGCTCGGATAAGTCCGGCTTTATAGATTCGGGAAGCGAGTCGTACCAGACGTCAAGTTGGCGGATGAGCTCCGCACACACGCTGCCGAGGGAGCTCAGAGTAAACATGGGGTTGGGTTGGAAGGCCGATACTCCCATCGTCGACTCATTCAAGAGGCTCAACGAATAGTTAGCGGCTGTTTTTGTGGAATAAATGGCGCGGTGGATTCGGTTTAGCAGGCGGCGAATCGAGCAAATAGCCAAGAACGACAAGCCGTCGGAATTAGTCTGGTCGGTGAAGCAGGGGAACGGCATCCGGTCAATCATGAGCTCGATCCCGCTTCGAGGCAGGTGAAATTCCGCCAAGCTGTCACTGCACTGGTCTTAGCATTTTGACATGCACTAACATCGTCAATCACGTACCACTCGAGAAGAAAGCAGGTCCAGCAGAGACGACTCAGACAGTCCATCTCCTCGGGCGAGAATGGTTCCGTTTTTGACCTGGAATTATTAGTTATTTCAACTCGTAGCAGGAAACCAGCGAACCTACCGAGACACCATGAGCTGTAATTTAGAAGACGCCATGTAGACAAGCTTCCAAGAATGCAGCGGACGTTCCAAGTAGCACAGGTATATCGCAGACAGTATAAGGCCCGACGCCAAAGACATGTCCGAGGAAAAGCATGTAATCCACTTGGTTGTCAGGGTGCGATAGGCCAGGGAAAAGTAGTCGGCCCCATCATCGCCCGTGTACTGACCAGGGGAGTAAGCTTGGCGGTTGCACGCGAGCTTCCCCAATGCCAAGACCACGAGGCACAGGGCCACATCCACCTCTGGCTGGGCCTGCGCCATGGATGTATTGAAAAAATGGAGAAATCGATCTGGGTCGAAAATGGGGAAATGCGTGTGTATCTCGGAGAAGAAAGCGGCGAGCAGGGAATCCATGTGGTCCTTGTCCAGATTCAGCATGAGCATGGCATCCTGGAAGCTGCCGCTCGGGACATCCGGCACAAACTCCCTGGTCGACTCGATTTGAAAAAAGTAGTCTTCGGGATATTCGCCGATCAGCTTCTGTATCAGCTCCAGGGAAAACAGGCTGCCTGTCGGCGTAAGGTGGTTGATGGGAATGGTCAGAGGCTCCTCCTCCACCGTGTTGGCCTGGGGAGGCACAAGGTCGAATGCGATGTCGTCCAGCGACGGGAATATTGAAAAGGGCTGTACCAATGGAAGAGGCTGGAAAGCTTGCATCATGGTCGAGATGGGGTCCTGGGCTGCCGGTTGCTCAAAGGACGGAGGTGATGTGTTGATTTCTGGGGGTGGCGCATCGCTCACAGAAGACAGCTCTCCGTTCGATTTGCGGATAAGTGCTTCTAGGTCCTCTATCCGGCGCATCAGATCCGCTGTGCTCGGTTGTGAGGGTTTCGTTCCGCTGAAGAAAGAACTTGGTCAGTTTGGAACAAAGGCGCCAAGAATGGGCTGTAGCCTGTCGCAAAACACACCTGGAGCCGTTCGCAACGGCATTGGCATCTCTGTCGCTGGGACTTGTCTCTTCGCTCGTGCTAGCGTAATTGATCCGGATGCCGTCTTGGTAGTCGCACGTTATACCGGCAGCGCTGCAGAGAGCGCAGGCTGGTTTGCGACCGTCGCATTTGCGCTTTCTGCGGCGTCTCCATCAGCAATTGTTCAGGGTCCGCGGGCAGCGTCGGGGCGAACCGTTGGCGGCAGAAATTGCAAGCGATGGGCGCCCTCCTGCGCGGATAATTCATGCCGTTGCATGCGCGGCGACGCATTCGAGGAGTTCGGGTGGCTTGTGGTGAAAGTCGGACGGGCGAGGGACCGCTGAAATGCGGTTTCAACAGAACCAAACGAAGCCGTTGGTCGTCAATGGCGCGTCGTGTTATCGTGAACAATGGAGCCGAAACGGGGCGAAAAATGCGACAGCGTAGACAAAGGCCAATATTTCTGTATTCTGGAGAGATGCAGGTGATGCTGGTTTCTCCAGGTTGCAGGTTGCAAATCGTCAATTGACCATTTCACGAGATGCTCAAGCCCATGACGATCAGCTCGCACTCGCCTTCCCTTCTCCACAACCACACAACCACAACAGACCAGATGCGTGTGGAGACGACCCCTCATTCCCCGCGTAGCGCACAAACCGGTGACCCGAGCAGATCAACTAAACATGGGTAAGAGAGCGTTGGGGTGGGTATGTGACACATGCCAAGATTCTCTTGTTAATCTGCGGTAGTCATTGGACTATTTATCACGGCTTCTCTTTACGTTTATTGCTCAAAACATAGATGGATGCCAGATTTATCCATGTCAGGCCTGGTAATACCAGCTAAAATACATCACTCACTCCCAGAGTCTGTTTGACAACTGTGAGCATCCTTCTCTGACGTCACTACCATGTATCAACAAAAGAAATCTAGCAATTTCTTGTTCCAATCCACCTTCATTATCACATCGAGAGCCCATTTGGTAACAGTCTTGACCCCAAATTCACATCTGATACAATGGTGGTATAGGGTAGTTACACCCCCAACAGCATTATTGGCATGATTCCATATTGTTTATCCATTAAACTTGCAAATTGAACTTGGTGGTTGCTTATAGACATTGAATTAAAATAAAACTATAATATTCGTGTTTTTCTTTTCTTTTAGGCTTTATCCTGAAGCCAGTTTGCGGTCATGCCTACAAAATCGTCCTTTCATATCACGGCGAGCACGCTCACAAGATATTTTCTCGCGTGTTTCGACCGCACCACTCTGCTAGAGACGATATGGCAAGTCTGGCGGACGTTGGATGCACAAACGACCACAGCTATGCCTCTCTAAGCTTGCAGTGACTGACTTACACACTACCACCGCCTTCATTTGTTTTGTGATAGCTTTTGAGTGTAGGGTAGCTTATTGAAATGAGATGAATAGGTTTTGCCCAATGCCCAAGTCCGGTCTGGTGGAAACAAGCGCGTCAAGAATTCGAAGTGAATATAAAGTCAACACCCCCTCCCCAAGTCTCCATGACTATCTTCCAATATCGGTACCCATCAGCTGCAGCGGGAGCTATGCGCTTTTCAACTTCAAATTCTTCCATCCTTACACTCACTTTTAGCTTCTCGGCCTCCGCTGCATCCATCTCGGAATGCTTGCGGTTAGTGATCTTTTCTTGTTTCCTAAGGATATATGTGCGCCGCATCTCAGCCTCTCTGAATGGTATCACATTCAAGGCTGCTGGATTATTCCGACTCGGATAACTCATTCTATTTGGTATGCCTATGAGCCATGGGATGAAGTTGATCATGTGAGTGAAGAGAAGTGCACAAGAGGTCGCCAATATACTGAAAACCCAATGTACGAGGCCGCAATCATCAGATTCAGGGGAAGAGTCCATAATCGTAACATGGCGAGGGAGGTTCTTTGATCCCACCTCGCCAACCAAGAGGTCCCATAGCGTCGTGGCGGTGCTGACGCCGCTGCTGGAGAAGATGTGCGTCATTATTGTGGTCTTTTGTGTCTGGTCCTCCTCATTATCAGCGATTAATTCCTGCAGTACATGCAATGCTGGCACCAAGGCCCGCGCCCTCAGGTATCGACTACGTAGCTGAAGCCGTGAACATCTGACGAGGAGGATGTGCGATGAGTAGAACACGGCGCGATGACGCTGAATGTACCGGGCAACCTCTTTATCCCGAGCCCCAACCCAGGCAAAGACAATTATGAGCGACGGACAACGGGAATATACGGATATGCGGCGTGATTTGCGACTGGGTTCAGGTTCGAAATAGGTCAAGGTGGAATTGAGGGTCCTCATAAAAGAGAGTGGATTGGAACTTTCTGTTTTTGCCATTGCGTTGCCTGGTCACAAAGCTACCATGAAACTATCTAGAAGGCCTTTGTGGGCGTTTTATTGCTGTGCGTGATATACGGTGACTGTCCATGTGAGAGCACACAAACTGGGATAGCACATCCTCAACCGCGCCGAGGAAGCACCTGTTGGATAGGGCGAACCATTCAGTAAAATTGATTTTCATCCAGACAAATTAGGTATTTATAATGGTTTGTTGGCAATTAATTCACTTGCGAAATCTTTTCAGTCCAGCGTGTCTCTGGAATTCCCTCCTCAAGGACACTGCGAATTCCTCTGCCTGGTAGCAAAGACAGTTATTCATTCATTTCCAAATGATATTGGAAAATTGAAATGTCAAATTTATCAGGACGGGAAAATTCTCGTCAAAAACCCTGCCAACTTGTTGACCCCATGGCAACTTTGTGACGAACTGAGACAGAACCTTCACCATCACACCACCCGGGTGCTCGGCGGAAGGTGAGAAAAGGACATGTTGATGATTTCGGGTACAATTTGGTTCCGTTCAGTATCTCAAATGCACAGCCACCATGATTTGGGATGGCTGATAAAGCCTGTTACCTATTTCGTAAGCGTAGGAGCATCGCTCTCGTGACCAACGCTGCAGCAAGGTGATTTCAGAATGCGCAAGATAATGACTCAGAAACTGTCCGTCGTCCTGGGCTAGACCCGACTTTCGTACTTTAGAGATGTTTCGACGCGTTCAAAAGGGTCACGGATGGTGCGGGCGCGCGATACCGTTGCTTGGCGACAAAAGCGTCGAGACCGCATCGCCAAATTGGTTTCAGCGACGGCTCGAGATAGCTAGCTGCCTCATCTTGGGGCAGCTACCCGACGATCTTTGCGGAAAAGGGCGGAAATAGCCAAACGATTTACGACCTGCTGGTGCTGGCCGTTGGCTAATTTATATCCCCCCCCACTGTAGCTATTAGCGCAACCGTTTGCGCTCGGAGCTAGAGATGGAGCTGGGCCTATTTGGGCCGACCAGGCTGCCCCGAAGAAGAATTGCAGTCAATGCACACCAGAATTAGCTCAGGGGAATCGGCACGCGCGACGGGAAGGTCTCACAGGGCACTTTTGTGGCTTGGGTGAGAACGGGTAAGAACTAAGGAGCTCTCGGAAATCGGAATACGGGACTTTAACTGTATTTGTTTCCGTGAATGAGTCGACATTGACAAGAATTCATGTCTTGGAAGAAGGGAGAAATGGTCGTCATGTGGAGGAAGCAAATTTGGTGATGATGCGTCTATGCGGTCGCCATTTCCGCACATTATAGAACAAACTCGAGCGGACAGAAGGAGAATTCATTTACAAGTGACGGACGCACTGGCTGAAGACTGGAGATAAAGACTTTCTGCACGGATTAATCATCGTCCAAACTTGTTCTGTAACCGATCGTCCGGATATCTCGGATGGAGGAAACATGCCAACCATCTATACCTGATTTGCATTCATGTCTGATTCATCTATTCCTCAAAGCGGCAAAGCTCATATGACCACGCGGTTCCGCATCCTTCCTTGCAGCCTAAACAAGCTATCATCTGGTCGCGAATAAGCCATTTGTTTCGCGGGCAAAGGGTTGTGGAGCGCGGAAACCAACCGCGGCATCTCCAAGCATGTATCTCACAGCACTCTTCACCAGCTAGATTGGGTGCGAACCCTCCCCGTGGGGTACATGTCCGTGAGTTGAAAATGGTCGAGCGGAGCAGGGCGCTATAGAGCAGCAAATCTCCTTAATTTGAATGTCGGGGTCTGAGCACCATATTTTTAGGTATCATGTCGGGCGCTAGCCAACGGCACCATTAACCGATCAAGACTATATACTCCGGCGACATCAGTGCGCTTTTTTTGCAGAGAAGGTCAAGGCAGTCACTCTTTCCAACTCGCCCATTTTTTTCTTTGTATTTTCTAGTCGCTCTTTTGCAAAATATCGGTGCCATGCGCCTCATCTTCACACAAGCGGTGCTGGCTGTCTGCGCCTTGATGGCTGGCGCCGCAAGCCTTGAGCCCAGAGGTAGGGACTCAAGGAATTTCTTAATAACCTTGTGAGTGATCAGGTCACTTGAACTCTGCCCAAAAAGCCCAGTATACTCACGCGATAACCCGCTACCAGTGGCGACTCTTACACCAAGACGGGTTTCAATCCCTCACACCGAGGCACGCCTAGACCGCAAAACCCTCTCGGAAACCCAGCTCAACCGGGAATTACTTCGTCTGGAGGAGCGAACTGGGTGGGATACATGGTGACGGAATTCAACAACTCGATTGCATACTCGAGGGATAGCCAGACCGTCTCGTACAACTTTGCGAGAAGCGGCGCCACCGTCAACAGCAACCTCATTCCCAGCCCTCATGACTTCGTGTCACAAGTCGACATGTTCGCCCAGTATTATACAACAGGCCCGAAGAATGGTGGTTGGAAAGCGGCCAATGCCGTTGTGGGAGTGTGGTTTGGCGTCAACGACATTCGTTCCACTTTTTACAACCATGGAGAGGACGCGCTCCTCGTCAGTGTCATGACATCGTACTTCAATCAGATGGAAAGGCTTTACAACCTTGGTCTGAGGAAATTCCTCATCTTCTCAGCAGCCCGTGAGTTTTGAATTCCATGGCCTCTAAACACGTGGGTTATGCTAATGATAGCAGCATTCAATATGGCACCAAACTTTCAGCATTTACACGATAAGCGTGCACGCCGACTTAGATCATGTATTCACACTTGGGACAACCTTTTGGCAAGCGGATGGGACAAGTTCAAACGAAGACATGGCGATGTGGTGGGCCAGATCGTCGATTCATCAGCGCCTTTTCAGAGAGCGTTCCAGAACTATCAATCCATGGGTGTCCGAAACACGCGTTGCAGTGACAGCGATGGTGTATCATGTGTAAGCAACCCCCCAATAAATGAAAGGTGTGATCAAAGACTGACTTGGCTATAGCTCTGGTGGGATGGACTTCACCCTG
Organism: Calonectria pauciramosa; assembly: GCA_017140785.1. Classification (NCBI taxonomy): domain Eukaryota; kingdom Fungi; phylum Ascomycota; class Sordariomycetes; order Hypocreales; family Nectriaceae; genus Calonectria; species Calonectria pauciramosa. The sequence goes on along the minus strand of JAACIZ010000025.1, from coordinate 239,321 downwards.
CTACTAAAGTTATGAGACTGGTTGCAGGTGAGGCAGCCCAAGTGCTTCAAGGAAATACCTACCGATGCTATCCCGGTGGTTGTTGAAGAAGAAAAGCGGATTTGGAATTGGAATAGAAGAAGCAAAGCATGAAAAGCGATGATTGACACAAATACCCCATAGAATACAGTATGTAATGTAAAATAGCTGTACAGCGTTTAATACCACATTAATCAGAGACAAGACTCAAGCGTACCAAAATCCCTTTCCGTTTCCAGAGCTGACGATTTGATCTCAATATTAAGACATACCTAAACCAATGGCGGGGTCATTGCACAGCTCCATCATCAATCATACCCACTTTTTGTAACCTAAGACGCCTGGCCTGCGACAAGGATAACGAGGGGCGGGGTCTTGCTCTTTGGCCAACCAAACAACCTGATGAACCGCAGGATCATATCCTTGCTTCAGCTGGAGGCTGTGAGTTAGGTCGCTGACTAACGCCCCACGAGGCTGAGCGGTTGACGTCAGAGATCACCATCTCTGCTGAAGGCTGTGCGGAGAAGATGAACAAATCTGATTTGGGGGCTAAGTATTCTGGATAGTTGCCTATGAAGTCTTCAAATAAACCCCTCAATAGCCAGACCAGGCTATTTCCGACATTATTCCAATATTCATCCTCACACCAACCAAGCCATTCTATCGCCATGTCTCGGCAAACGGCAGGACAAACAAACAGGTCAGCCAGGACGCATGATGACTACACCGTTGGTTGGATTTGCGCCCTATCCAAAGAGCTAACCGCTGCGACGGCAATGCTCGACGAAATACATGAATATCTCCCCACACCACAAAACGACCCGAACACATACACCTTGGGCTCCATCGGCAGGCACAATATTGCGATAGCTTGTCTACCCGACGGCGAGATTGGCACCAACTCGGCCGCGACCATCGCAACCTGGTTGGTTTCCACATTTCCATCCATCAAGTTTGGATTGATGGTGGGAATAGGTGGAGGTGTCCCGCTCAAGGTTCGGCTTGGCGACATCGTGGTCAGCACACCTACGGGTCAGTACGGTGGAGTTGTTCAGTGGGACCTTGGCAAGGCTCTCAAGGGAGGCAAATTTCAAAAGAAAGGGTCACTGAATAGCCCGCCCACTTCACTCCGGACTGCTTTGGCAAAGCTTAAGGCAGAGAATGAGCTGAGGGGGTCAAGGATACCGGATTACCTGGACAATTTGGAACAGAAATGGCCAAAACTGGTCCCAAAATACGTCTGGTCTGCGTCACGAATCGACCCTTATTCCACAACATACCACAGAAATCAGAGTGATCAGAGAACCTTTTTGTTGGTGCTCTGGGACATGATATTGTCTCTTTTTAGCTTCTTATTAGGAAGTCGAACCATTAACGAGATAAATAATAGACCAGAGCGAGGGACTCGAACCACGACAGTTGACGCACGAAAAAAACCCGACGAAATACCTGTGCACTACGGTCTAATCGCGTCGGGTAACCAAGTGATAAAAGACGCCGAATTCCGTGATAAACTAGACCAGTATTATGGCGGAGATATTCTATGCTTCGAAATGGAGGCGGCGGGATTGATGAATAATTTTCCCTGTATTGTTATTAGGGGCATTTGCGATTATTCCGATGCACAAAAGAACAAGGACTGGCAGGAGTATTCTGCAGCGGTAGCCGCAGGATTTGCAAAGGAGCTTCTTGAGCACGTTCACCCAGGAGATGTTCACAGGGAGCAGCCAGTTAGAGATATTCTCAATGAAGGTTAGTAGGCTCTTTCTTATCCAAACCATAGACAAGTTCTAATAGTAAAGATAGTGCGTGATAACGTATCCAAGATACAAGAAACAACTGCGTATACTCGCGCCAAGTTAGACAGCAAGGAAGACCTTGAAATACTTGATTGGCTTACTGCGATTGATTACGGCCCGCAACAAAGCGACTACTTCAATAGGCGAGAACCTGATACCGGAAACTGGCTCCTTGAATCTGGAGAATTCCTTCAATGGCTTGATGAGAGCAGACAGACTTTGTTCTGCCACGGTGTACCTGGAGCCGGAAAAACAATCTTGAGCTCGATCGTTATCGATTCTATCAATTCAAAAATTGATAATAACCCCGAGATTGGCTTTGCATATATTTATTGCAACTATCAGAGACAAGATGAACAGAAGCTTAGCGATCTGATGGCTAGTATTTTAAAACAGCTAGCTCAAGGTCTGCCTGTATTGCCAGATAGCATCAAAGATGAATATAATCGACATAGGCACAGGAGGACCCGGTTAGCTCTCAACCAAATTCTGGACTTGCTCACGGAGGTAGTAGCTATGTATTCGAGGTTGTTCATCATCGTCGATGCGCTTGACGAATGTCAAACATCCAACGGATGTCGAAGAAATTTCCTCACAGAAATCTTCAAACTTCAGAACAACCATGACCTAAACATTCTCGCCACGTCAAGATCTATTCCAGATATTATTAGCCATTTCCAGGACGGCTTATCAGTCGAGATTAAGGCAAACCCTCAAGATGTAGCAAAATACTTGGATAGTCATATCGGACAATTGCCATCATCTGTAATTCAGAGGGACACACAACTTCAGGAAGAAATCAAATCCAGCATCTCAGAAGCGGTGGACGGAATGTAAGCTTTTATTCTACTCAAGAATCAGACTAATTACTAATAGCCACCAGGTTTCTATTGGCAGAACTTTATCTCGGGATGCTTGCTGATAAGTTTACACTAAACGAGGTTCGAACTTCAATTAAGAGCTTCCAAAAGCAGAATGGAGAATCCAGCAAAGAGCAAAAGGACAAAGCCCTGGCGTTTGCATATGAACAAGCGATGAAGCGGATCAATTCGCAGATGCCGGGAATGAAAACACTTGCACTAAAGGTTCTCATGTGGATCACATGCGCAAAGAGGCGACTAACCACATTGGAGCTTCAACATGCATTGGCAACAAAGGTGGAAAGTTCTGAGCTTGACTCCGGGGACCTGCCAGATATTGGAGATATGGTCACTGTATGCACCGGGCTGGTCGCATTCGACAAAGAGAGCGGTGTTATCAGGCTAGCTCACTATACGACCCAAGATTACCTGAAAAAAACACAAAGCCAGTGGTTTCTGAATTCGGAATCTGAAATCACGACAACCTGCATTGCATACCTCTCATTTTCTGAATTCGACGGTGGGCCATGCGAAGACTACTACAAGTTTCAGGACCGGCTGCGTTCCAACCCGTTGTACAATTACGCCGCGCAAGTTTGGGGTTACCACGCTTCCAAGGGTGTTGAATCTGGCCAGGCAGTTGTCGGCTTCCTCAAGAAAAATACCAATGTCGACGCAGCTTGTCAAGCATTGTTGACCGACGAGGAATATCTAGCCGAGTTGTATCAATCCAGATCAGCTTCATACGATTACTACGTTCCAGGAAACATGACGGGGCTGCACCTGGCAAGCTTCTTCGGGCTCACAGAGGCCACCAAGATATTACTTGAAGATGAACAAAACCCGGATATGAAAAATACCTACGGTCGCACGCCGCTTTGGTATGCCGCGCAGAATGGACACGAGGCTATCGTGGAACTTTTGCTGGCGTCAGCAGCGGACGCTAATGCGAGTGATAAGTATAGGCAGACAGCGGTCCAAGTAGCGTCCAAGAAGGGGCATTTGGCCGTTGTTGAGAGGCTCATAGCTGCGGAAGCTGATGTTAATATTACCAGCAAAGATGGACACTCTGCAATTCAAGAAGCAGCTGAGATGGGCCACTTAGAGATTGTTGAGAAACTGCTAGCAGCAAAAGCCAACACTAATGCTGCTGCCCCTACTAGCAAGATTGCACATACAGCACTTCAAGCTGCGGCCAAAGCAGGCCATGTCGAGATTGTCAAGTTGCTGCTGGCTGCATCTGCTGATGTCAACGCTGCCGCCTTTGGCCATTACGGTGGCCATACCGCTCTCCAGGCGGCCGCTGAGAATGGCTGTATGGATGTCATAGAGATGCTGCTAGCAGAGGGGGCCGATGTCAATGCAGCTCCTCCTTCTGGAGGCGGTGCACAGACTGCACTACAAACAGCAGCTTACAACGGACACCTCGAGGTGGTTAGGAGGCTGTTGGCAGCAGGGGCTGATGTTAATGCAACCAATAAAAGCGGACAAACAGCAATCCATGCAGCAGCTCAGGGAGGCCACCCAACCGTAATAGAGACATTGATACAGGCGGGGGGTGATGTCAATATTGCCGCCACTGAGACATATTATGGGAATACGCCCCTCCAAGCAGCAGCTAGAAGGGGTCATCTAGAGGTTGTCGAAAAGCTACTAGCAAAAGGAGCAGATGCCCATGTTCCCGCTTATGACAGTTATGGTGGACAGACTGCACTCCACGCAGCAGCAAACGGGGGGTATCTCGAAATTGTTGAGAGGTTGCTGGCAGCAGGAGTCGACATCAATGCCGTTAATAGTGCCGGACAAACTGCACTCCAAGTAACAGCTGAGCAGGGTCATCTAGACATTGTCGAGAGACTGCTAGCCGAAGGAGCGCATGTTAATGTCACTCAGCAAAATAGGTGGACTGCACTGCAAGCAGCAACCGCAAGGGGCCATACAGAGATTGTAAAGAAGTTACAAGAAGCAGGGGCGGATGGGGGTTTGAATGCTGATAATACGATGCGTATAAAAATATCCAATATCCAGAGAGCAATGTGAGGGATTGGGTAGACATTCCTATGGAGAGGAGTCAAATAGGTACAGCTATAAAACGCATCTTCCAGCGCCTTTTAGCTCTTGATCAAACATGCCCTTTTTACTTCACCTCATCTGACACGTCGCACAAAACCAGATTTACACTGTCAGACTTGAGCTCTTCGAGCTAAGCCTTTCAGCTCGATCCTTCGCGTCATGCTGCTGGCTACATGATCGTCACGCGGTCAGCGCTACTGCAGTAAAACCATCTATGATTGGCAACATTGTTTAAGGCTCGGAAATTCGGCACAGCTCTTGCGCGACCGGGAGTAGCAGGAATAAGAACTAGGAGAGAAGATGCGCCATTCAATTTATCGTTTTTTCTGAATAAAAATAGCCAAGGCATTCTTCGGTTTTCTGTGTGTGATGCATAGCCGCCACTGAGGTGGATCAACCATTCCACCCCGTTATCCATCGAGACAAAAGATGGGAATAAATCCGTCACCGCTAGCACAGCAGCCACTGAAATAACACTTGCCGTATTGTCTCCATCAAGCCATTCACCCCACTTGCTTCTATTGATTCAGACCTTTTGGTCGGCAAGTCTTTAGAGATGCAGTCTACAACTGAAGGATACGAAATGGTCGACAGGCTAAGCGAGCACGAGAATACAGAATTTACCGATGAACAAATTGAACCTTCACCGCTTCCTACGAAGATACCGTCAAATGATCCTCCAAAACCGTCCATAAAAGGCCCTCAGAGACTAGCCGGCGTTGGGTTTCTCTCTCTGTGCCTTCAAATAGTTCTTTCCGCATGTCCTCTCCTTTTTATTGGTATGTAATCCCGAGTAAGAGAATGTGCGTTTTTTTCTTGGCTTTGCCAACTAACCGCAACTGCATTGTAGTACTTGCGGGGGCTGCATTCGCTCTGCACCACAAACCAACCTCAACGGCCGGATCTAGAGTGCAAGAAGCCATTGCCCTATCACCTACCATATTTCCAATAATTTTTGCTGCGATAATTGGAAAGTTCTTTAGAACCTTGGGCCTGTTTGGAGCGGAGCGAGGAATCAAGTTGGGGGTATAGTCTTTCAACCGGGCTGCTTCAACGTTGGAAACCTGTGCTAACTGATGCCTCTAGACTCTGGAACGCCTTATTGGGTCCCAGTCTCTGTTTTCAACTTTGGAGCGGCAAATAGCCTTGCGAGGTCAATATCTTCTTGGTGGATCCATGATACTCTTGTGGGCACTATCGCCAATTGGAGGCCAGTCAGCGCTTCGCCTTCTAGACGTCAGCCCGAGACTGGTTTCTGAAGATTCCACTGTCCGATACCTCCCCATCGCTGCGTCATCCTTGACAGCGATAAACGGGGCTTCCGGGGCCTCAATCGGATGGCCTTCCTATGGCCCCATCTTTATGGCATCCCTTCTCACTTCCCGAGGGCAAGAGAACTCAAGTCTGGACTTGTTCGGAAATGTCAAGATACCCCGCCTAAATGCTCTGTCACGTCACACCTCCGTTGAAAATGGCACGTGGACGAGAATTGATGATAGCCAGACGGTGCCGTATTCATCATTACTAGGCATTCCCATTATAGGTATCCCTGAGAGGGGAAACCTTTCCTTCAATATCAACAGCAGACATCACATCATAGACTGCAATACTGCTGCGTATACAAAAAACAGCCCTTTGTATATTAATAATTCTTTTGCATACAGCATGGTACTTGAAGGGGCAAATTTCGCAACCCAAGCCGCAGGTTATCCGAATCACAAATACGCCATCGCATCATTCAACATGAGCACCCCCAACAGCTTTGTTAACTGCTCTATAGCGCCACAAAACGTAGAATCATCCATCTTTTGCAGCGATAAATCATGTCACGTCACTGATATGAGGAGTCTGTCGCTTAATGTTACTTCCTGGTGGGAGAACGACTTCCCACTGATGCGGCTCAGCTTCAACTTTTTCCCGCTGGCTACAGTGGGAGCTCTAAATCATCCCGGGCAGTTGTCTAGCTCATTGACAGAGATGTGGCTTCAGTATCCCGGTTCCAACTACGCGGCAGCGACTACTGGAGATTATGCGAAACACTCCAATCTCTCGCAGGTCCCTTTATCAACCCTGAGCAGGAACTTTGAACAGCTTTACAACGCCTTTTGGCTGTCCACATATGGGTATCAGTTTCTTCCTGGCAATCTCAGTACAAACATGAGTTTATATGACAACCTCGCAACGACGATGGCAATGTATTCCTCGTCTCCAATCTATTTTAACACCAGTCATGTGACAATCACTACACAAGTCGGTCAGCAATACGTGTGCAACATAGCATTTGCTATTATCTTACTTGTCGTATCCTTACTTTTACTCTTGGCCGGAGCAGCAACAATTGTACTTGCGCACATGACTCTCGCCCCAGATATATTGGGTTATATGTCGTCCTACACGAGGGATAATCCGTTTGCGATGGTGGATGAGGCCTCGCATTTTGGTGGACTGGAAAGAACAAGGGCGCTACAAGAGCTGCAAGTCACTCTTGGGGATGTAAATATTGGACAAGAAACAGGGCATATTGCATTTGCTGTGACCTCCGAGACACGGCCACTCCAGAAGGCTAGGGAGTATGATTGATATTTTGTAGTGTGCATTCCTTAAGGCTTTCTACTATAACTAATTTTGGACACATTCTTCACACCCTAGTTGTGATATTCTTGTCCGCCCCGCTGCCGTCCGTCCCACAGTTATTCTAAGCCGATGCAGCGTATAGGAAGGGAGCGTCCATAGAATAGTCTATGAAGCTGCGGTATGTCTGAAACGTAGGAACATCGAGAAGCTTTGGGGAGGTCAACCTGATCTGAACATCGGGACGAAGTGGTATGCCCTCAGCCGTGATGTTTGCATCTGCGTCGTAGAGTTCCGGATACTTTCCAAAGAAGGCGGGGTCTATTTTGTAATACGAAGCCCCGCAGTCCATCTTTAGCAGCTTAAAGACAGCACGAGAGCACTCGGGGGACGAAAAAAGACTTGAGGTATCTGGGGCAGGAATGAAACTAGACGGATCCATATCATTGTATTCTACACTGGAATCCATATTTGCCAAAAGGTCCGTCACGCGGACATATGCCTTCATCGGGGGTGCTCCCAGGACAAGATCACACATGACAGCCTCCACGACGTAGCTGCTGACTGCGTCGCAAAATATTTGATCAATGTGCGGGTTCGATGCATGTAACTTGATCAATCGATTACGTATCGACGGGAACGGTATCCAATCAATCATGCTGGGATACTCATGTTGCAGCTGTGTCGTCGTCGGTCGGTATGAGGGATGTATCTTGTAAAATGTATCGATGCAAGGATACAATTGCCAAGTCATAAGATGAACAATTTGATAGATCCGTGTCCTCGAATACCAAGCCATGGCGTCGGGTCGTGTGATGCTGTTGAACAAAGAAAGCGCCATCAACACTTGATGGTACAAGCTGCAGTTCCTGTGAGCGGAGCAATCTCACGCCCACGGATTCTTTTCGACTCACAATCGGGGAGTGTGGGCTGGCTGTTTTTGCTCGACTTTATCCCGTAGCAGCTGCTGGAGGACATTGATGTGATCTGAAAATGGAGAGTTTGTTTCCGCCCAGCTTTTGCCCACCGTCAAACTCGAGCTCTGAATACGAGCAGAGGCATTCGAGTAGGCTTCCGGACCCATTTGATATTCAAAGGTCCAGATATTTGGGATTTGTTGCGTCATGGCGGTGAATTCAGCGTAATTAGCCTCGATGGCTGTGTTGTCATCGCTCGGCTCAGGGAAAGCTTTTTCGAATCCGGGAAAATATTCTGTTGTGTCCATCACATCCTGCGCGTTTTGAGGATTTCTATGTATAGGAAAGGATGATGTTCCTGGGATATCGTCCGTACATGTCGAGTCTGGCTTGGAGCATTCATCATCAGTGCCAATGGCTTCAGTGTCCCGTGGGTCATTGTCGTCAGATCTAGAGGACGAGGTACCACCAAGCTGAGTGGTGACAGAACCCGACAAGACCTGCATCGTGACAATCATCCTAGATATCCTGGATTGGACCTCTATCAGTTGTTTTCTTAGTCTGCTGTTTTCTTCCTGCAGCGCAGCAATTATTTCGCTCTGTGGCTTTTCGCCCGAGTCGACTCGTTCTTTCAGCTCCTTGATGTAAGCTGCTTGTCTACGTCGGAATGCACGCTGTGATAGTCGATTTCGAAGTTTTCTATTCAATATATTAGAATCCACAAAACCTGCATTGGAATTTACGAGTGTATACTTCAAGTCTTGGTCCTCGTTGGATTGATTCCCTTTGTTGCCATTGTTTCGGGGCCCCAACTTTGGGTCAAGTGGCTGCTTTGGGCTAGATCGAGCCATCTCAATGTCGCTTACTGAAGAATTCGATATGTACACAATATCTAGTCAATTTCTAGACGATTTCTAGATAGCTTCGTGGATTTGAACGCGTATAGATTTCGTTTGTCGGATTCGTATTTTTGTGCCAGGTGTGACAAATGAAGTGATTAGTGGTAGTGCTTGGATAGTCAGGAGAGAACCGGCCTGAGGGGCTCGGCTAATCCACATGTAACGGTATCGCTGGGCGAAAAGCTAAAGTAAAGGCAAGGAGGTGATTATTAGCCCGGAGTAACTGCCAACTTCGCCGCAGTCGATGCGAGAGGAACACATGAAGGCTTCCAAACACGGACTAGCCCCGAGCGATACTCGTCATGACCGGACCATTGGTGGGGCGCCAAAGCGAAGCCGAACCCGACATCCGGATTGCCGTCGGTTTTCGGGCTGTCGCTGGCTGAATCCGAAAATTTCTGAAGGCTGATCATTTCATCGCCTTCGTCACCCTTGCCCACACGGCCCGACTCAAATCGCCTTTCCCGACGGCGTTTCGGAAAGACTTTTATTTCCCTATCGCCGACACAACAGGTACCATTGCCGCCTAAAATGAGGACAAGTCTATCCTGCGACTACTGCAGGTGAGTTGGAATTAATACCAGCTGGCCCTTCTGTGGCTCACTCAATCCGCGCCAGGAGGTCCAAGGTCAAGTGTGTGAACTCAGGCACCTCGCCGTGCCAAAAATGTCAAGGACCGAGGGCTGCGCAATGCCAGCTCAGCCGGCCACGCGTCGCTGCAAAAAGAGTTCGTAGGAAAGCTGAAGCCGCCAAGTCGACCCAAAGCGTCTACGCAGGTAATTCTCTACCGACTCCCGATGGAGTGGTCGGAGATCAGGTCACTCCTCAAGCACAGATAGCCTCCGAACCAGCGCCTATAGCTTCCACACTGAACGCGAGTATATGTGACCATGATAGCGTCGACGCCCATTTGACAAAACTTCCCGAAAACATAATTTTCAGGTCTGTAAACCTTTTTACGGATAAGTTTCCAGAACTAGCAATAATACATCCGCCTACCTTCGCGAAGGATTTCCAATATGAACCGTCTGCTGAGTCAAAGGCGCTACTTGCTGCAATTCTTGCAGTGACTCAGCCGCAATTTTCAGTAGTAGATGCTTCTTGGTCTCATGCTCTGCTGCCCGGCCAGACTTATGCCGCTTACGCTAAAGACATGCTATTGAAGTTCATTCTGCAGCCTCCGAAGATCGAAGTAGTTCAAGCCCTTCTTGTTATTGCGCTACATAATTGGGGATCACGGGAGTTCCATAAAGCATGGGTGCATTGCGGTTAGCATCCGAACACCTACAAGCCGCAATGATCTAACTCGATATAGGTCTTGCTATTCGCATAATGCAAGCTCTTCACAGCCTTAGGATATCCCCTTATCCATTAGATCCGGGCCATCGGAGAGACGATGACCCTATATCGCTTGGAATTGAGACCAGGACTTACTGGGCTTGCTTCATTATGGACTGCATGATGCACTCGGGAACACACCATCCCTCTGCCCTGTCCATGAAGCATATGGAAAAGTCCCAGGTTCCACGGCCTTCCAATTCCGTGGAATTTGCATTTGGGCAGAGCTCGACGGGAGGAATCAACAGTACAACGACACCATTTCCAACGCCAGAAATTCTGGACGTATCGCAGAGCTTTGAAATCATTGCTAGAGGCTTTGAGATTTGGGCCCAAATCATGGCCTTTATTCTCAATGACGGGCGTCGAGCGCCCGGAATGTGCTCCCCAGAAAACTGCCCTTGGGTGGAGGGCTCGCTCTGGCTGTCACTAAAAACAAGGCTTGAAGCTTGGAGGGATCTGCAAGATCCAAGATTGCACTATTCGGAAAACAGTGTCGCTGCCAACACGGTGCTAGGAAATGGCGAGTCCTTTACTTATATCAACCTCCTCTACTATCTCGGGTGAGGCTACCTTGATGCACCTTTTCTCGTTTTATCTAACGCTTGACTGGCAGTCTAATCATGCTGCACCGAGAGTATTTTCCATTTCTGCCAACCACAGATGCAACGCCGCAGGGTCCAGCGGAACCCCCATTCTTAGAGGCCGAAGCTCCACCGGGATGGTGGGCGCAAAGTGCTCAAGAAGTGTTTGGGGCGGCAGAAAAGATCGCTGAATTATTGCACGAGGCTTTGGAATGCGGCGTGCCGCTTATGACGCCATTTACAGGATTCTGTTCATTTTCTGCTTGCTTTTTAAACATTTACGTCCTGTACTTTCCGCGCATGAATCTTGGTCGTACTCCGAGAGCCGCACACCTCCTAGACCTTTGTCTCGATTATCTCAAGCAATTCCGTCAGATTTGGAAACTTGGTGACGATTGGGTATGATGCATTGAGCTGCGTTGTCGTATCAAAACACCCCACTAATAGCCTGTAGCTCAAAACCATCAACCATTTGGTGTTGCTCTATCAGCGTGCCACCACCGACCAGGGACGGTATCATGGCAAATCTAGAGCAGACTTTAGCATTCTCCATCAATCAGTACACGAATTCCGGGTCCTTGATCGCTCCGATCAGCACATTCACGAAATAAACAGAGCTGAAATGGAACCTACAGGGACAAACCAGATGCTTCCAGTAGAACTGGGACTATCGGGGGCTTCGCTCCCCCCTCGGCCAGAATCTCATTTGGGCCAATTTGGGGGTGATATAGGATCGCAGGCTGATGATATGGGTCTTTGGCCTCAGTGGTGGTCCACGCTCGACGGGGCCTAGCCGAAAAAGCGACATAGGGGCCAAAAGGAGTTATGTTTGCAAGCCCTCGCTTCATCTAACAGCTGAAACTCCATTTCGTGATATCATCCATAGTATAGAAAGCCGATCTCAAGTTTCAAAACGACCGAGGAGAAGTGTTTATTCGGAGACTTTAGTTTGGACATTAGGCTGCATACGAGACACCCATGAATTAGATAAAGATAAGAGGTTCATTGTTTATTTCATCGCGCTTGAAGATATAATTGATTGTCGATACATAAGGAAACCCAAGGATCTATAATTATGACTAATATTTCATTGTTGCATGTCCAAATCCATACCGGGAGGAAAGTACTCTTCTTGCCCAATATTGGCCGGATCCGTGACATACTCGTTTCCGTGAAAAGGCACAGAAGGCCGTGCGGAGGGTTCGTTCTGAAAAGATGCAAAGAAGTCTGTAGGCTCTGTCATACCGTGACCAGGTCCGAAACACATGTGATGTGGCTGAACCAATACATATTCCGAATCATGAGGCCCGGAATTCATATCGCAGCCAAAATGGCTGACATTTGTATCAAGAACAGCTTGCGGGTCCCAATCGAGGGCATTAGCCATGTCTTCTGGTTTGATGAGTAGGTCTATCTGTTCTGGTGACAGAAGAGGTTGTGGATCCCTGTCGATGATCATAGAATCCCCAGAATGGCCGAATGGGTGTATATCCATATGGGGACTGGCTTGTCGATTCAAATCGGTGAAGCAATCCGAATCACCCGCAGGCTCTGGGCTAAAAGACCCATGTTGAAGATGGTCTTGAGCCTCATCCAGCAACCTTTCAAGTAGGTTGGGAATATCTACTTCGGTCCCTGCTTGTGATGTTGGGCCCCGGAGAGCAGCCGCAGCAACCGCGGACCCTTCAACACTCCAAAAGCTACGCATCATCCAAATAACCTCTTCCACCACGCTACCAAGATGAGGGTTTCGCAGCCTTGGCGGTCCTCCAAAGATTGTGAGGCAAATGTCGTGCCATTGCTGTTCAGGAGTCATGCTTCTGGCAACCCTTTGGGTCAAGCTTTTTTGCATGTCTAGCAAAATACCGTGCTTGTGAACCGAATGTTCCGCCTTTGAGCAGCAACCTTGGCGGCCGTGTGCTCTCCATTCACCTTCCGAGCAGAAGGTCTTATAGCAGTTTGGACAGTACGGACTATTCAAACTGTGTCTCCGTTTAATGTGTTGCTTCACATCCGCGACTCGGAGGAGCCTGAGATGTATACACTCCTGATGTTGAATGGCATCTTCCCTAAAAAAAGGGCATGCAAATAGGTGCCTTGGCTTCTCCACGTTGCTACCACCTTTCGTAGCTTGATTTCCTGAATCATTGCTGAGGCCATAGAAATTAAAATCCTCTTTAGCCCCCTGGCGTGGCTTGGATAATCCTATGGCATTTTGATCCCCATCGAAACTTTGATTTGGCAGCATATCAAATTGATTTTGATCCTGATGGCGTCCCGTTGGCTTGTTAGTTTTTTTTCTATTTTACGGGATTGTGAACATTTAGGTTCTGGACTGTACACTGCAATTTCCTCTCCGAGAGAGCCTCAAGATGCACGCAAGCTCGACCAGATTATTGATAAATCGTTGCGACAATTACTCTGAGCGACTTTTGCTTTGGAAACTGGATAATGCCGCCTGCCTGCTGGAGGAGGACGGTGACCGCAGAGCAGGATGTATTGAAGCGAGGCAGAAACGTGGTTCGCAACGTGCGAGGCAAGGCAGACTAGTTTTATGAATGACCTAGCCATGCTGCAATGCATTTTTTTCGCGCTTATTTGATTGGCCGTTGCGGCCCGGGATGCATTGTCCGGACAATAATGACACAATAGCTTAGGCTGACAAGACAAATGGGGATAGCCCAGACCGCCGCCTCGGAATCAAGGGTTAGGCGCTGGGACATGTTGATATGACCGTCATGAGTCGCTGACATGTCAACCCCGGGCATCTTGTTGCGTCAACTTTTTTATTATTATTAAAATGCACCTGTTGAGGCCATGGGGTCATGCGTGATGGCAAGTTTGGTTGACAACTTGACTCGACCAGACTCGTGCATTACGCGACGTAGCAGAGCATACAAGGCAATGGGCAGAATCAGTTTTGAGGCACTTTTCTCATGTCACTGGTTCGCATTCATGTCCGCATGGCCAGGGTGCGTTGGCCTCCCACTGTTTTCCCTCACATTTGTGGCAGGCTAAACCGTTATAGGTCATAGCTGGCCTCGATTCCGCCACATTTGTGCGGCCCCACATGCCATGATGAAGTGCCGACATCTGACTGCGTGTTCTTCAAAATGCGATATTACTAGGACAAGCATACCGGTGTGTAAGGAAAGCCGGGTTTGGGTTGAAACATAAAAAGCCGCAGTTCTCGCCACTGTTTCTTGTTTCGAGGACCCCAATGATATTTACAAGCTGCTCTAGCAATCCTCAAGGATTGCTAGAACAGCTCATCCTCATGGTAGGCTGAACCACCGTCCCTTTCCATAGAAACAGCCTCGTTGGCCTCCCGCGCACTGGAACTTAATTACACGGTCCCCTCGCAGGCTCCAAGATGGCGATGCTCGCACAGCGGAGCCATCAATGTGTCTCACTCGCTTTGAGGAGGTGGGAGTGGGGAGGTCCGACGGCAAGGCAATCGCGGGTTGCGTCTTGCGTGAGGCATCGAGGCCAGGGCTGCACTTTAAACCACAAGTGTCCCAATTCAGAAAGCAACTCACCGCCCTTTCCATAATCTGCCCATAGAAAGAAATTACAGTGACGTCAAGACATCGTCCCGACAGCCCATTTCTCTCACATTTGTGACACGGTTGTGCAAGGCAGACAAAATGCTAGGGAACGCGCAGTCCTCTGCATAACGTAGTTCCTAATCCCATAGATGCAACTAAATGCCTCGCATTCTTTTGGTCTCAATAAAATGAAACATAAGCTCGCACAAGTCCATTCCTTTTGGAATACTATGTATGAATGCTTTGTCTACGGTGAATTGCATTGTGGCCACCATGTCGCGCGCCTCGCCCCACAGCACCCTGTTGAAGGCCCAGCCTAGCCCGATTAAAATCAATGCCGAAACAACAATTCCGCAGGGAGAGTTTGAACACGCCATCGTACAACAAAGCCTAAGTTGTGATACACCAGATACTTGTCAAACCACGCATTCGCTCATTTCAGACCGGCATGAAGCCTCATCTCAAACTTTGATACATGGTGGGTTGATCAGAGTGCCAAGGTGGAACAAGACGCTAATCTCGCGGCATCTGTCCAGATCCCGCTTTGGACATTACTGGCAATAATCAATTCAATGCAACAAAAGTCCCTCTGTACACCTCTGTAACGGGTTTATTCATCCTTGCACCTGCCAAGGGCGGTCTTACTCACATCTGGACCATCTTTTATCGATTCTCGACCCAAGAGCTCCGCAAAAGCGTTTCAGAAACATCAATAATACATCAGCTTGTTAGCCCTTTGGTAAACCCCCCGCGGCCCGTTTTTCAACAAATTACGATTGAGTGCACCCCCCCTGGAGCGTATACAACATGTCCCTTGGGGAGCTCAAGTACCTGTGGATCCAGCCACAAGCGCGTGATGGGAGATGATGAACCGCGCGATACTAGGAAGCGACAGCAAAGGCGCGACTGGAACAAGAACCCAAATGGTGGTGGTGGCGGCGGCGGCGGAGATGGCGATGGTGAAGATGATGACGAGAACAAGCCTCCAGATCCTAGAAAGGCAAATCCCACGGACCAGCATGATGATTCCTCCCCATCGTATGCCTGCCCTTTTTACCGAAGTGACCCGCTGCGATACCAAGATTGTCTTCGCTACAAGTTGAGAAGATATAGCGACGTACGGCAGCACATCGAGCGCGTTCACACCTACCCCAGGACCCAATGCCCTGCGTGTTATATGTGTTGGAAGCCTAACGAAGAAGCACAATTTAATGAACATGTAAGGCAAGCTGCCTGCAGGATGGAACAGCGAGCTGAGCTGCGCGCATTCAGGGAGCTGACATGGGGAGAGTTTGAAGCCCGCACAATATGGAAAAACGGCACCAGTGTCGCCAATAATGCGCTGACGAGGTCAAAAGACCCCGAGAAATGGTATTGGACATGGGACGAACTCTTTTCTGGCATGCGTCGACCCAAGACGCCTTATATTGCTGCTCCCTTTGTTGAATGTGCCGAGTACCTAGTTGGTAGGCTCGCCTTGGACCCGGGCGCCTCAATGGATGGCGACGCTCGAGAAAATGTCAGCAGACTCCTGCGAAGCTATGTCGCGCCGAACCAACCTCGATTGGCGAGAGAGATTCCTCAATCCGTTCCCAACACGGCTGAAACTGCAGCCGCAAGCCAAGGTCCCAGAGCACCGGTCCAAAGATCGGTTCTGGTTGACCCATTGTCGCAAGCTGCCCCCGCAAACGCATCGCCGGGAGGCTTGGGGCTGAGGCGCAACGCAGTGTGGACGACCAATTGGCCTGTAAACCCCAGTGCTGTTCACATTGTGCAGGGGGTGAACACGGAGGCAATTGGCCGCCAACCGAATGCTTACGGTCAGCGCCAAGCGCATTCTGCCACCAGCGCGATGCCGAATTATTCGGCTGGACTCGCCCCGCACCCGCTGTACGGTGCGGTCGGTCCGGGCCAGTCGATGCAAGCAGGGCAAATGCCCAACTGGGACCCTGAAATCAGCAGCAACAGCTTCTACGGCCAAGCTCGGAGCTTTCCGAGCAATAGGAACACAGGGCAGAAAGGCTTGAGCAGTACTCACGGCGGAGCACTTGGCGATACACAGCCCTTGACTCAACAACAGACATTTCAACTGTACCAAACCAGCGCGCGCTCAACCACAGGCCAAGACCGGTCCATCCCGCTAGCCCGGCTGCCAATCGCAGCGCCACTGCACAACAACCAAATTGATGAAATGTCGGCTGCCAATTTAGGGATGCAATCAAATGCCCCTGGCTTAGCACAAGGCAGCATTCCATACGCCTCCCAAGCCACCAATTTGCCAAGACGAAGAGCCAGCTATAGGCCACCAGCCCAGCCCTCGGGCCCTATCGAGACCAATTTCATTGAAGTCCCTCCTGATCACTCGCAGTCGTTGTTTACCACTCGCGCTGATCCCTCCAACAACCTGCTGCCTAACTATTTCTCGGGCACCCCGTCAGCTGATCCCAGCCTTGATAACAGCTACTATTTGAGGGCTAGTAGTCCAAGCCTCTTGCTCGAGGAGCAAGCAGGTGACGAACCCAATGAAGGGATCTCGGGTTGTATCAACCCTTCGAGACTAATCAGACGCCGTCCCTCGCACTGGGATGGAGACAATGGCAGTTAATTCCGTTACTATTCTTTTTCTTTTCATTTGTTCACATCACATAATGGGTTATACTACAAAAATGAAATGTGTGGCGAAGTACGGAGAGGTCAACGAGACAGACTTTCTCAAGGAGAGATTACATTACCATTTATGAGATTCCCTTTCTATACTATCATCTATTCTTCAATGTCTAACTATAAATATTTCCTCTTCTTGGCTTTCATTTCCCATGTTGCTGACCCACTAACCATTACCAGAGAATCCATTTGATCAATTTGCTCCCCGTTTATTAACCCTAAAAATGATTCAACTTATTTACCTTCTGACGATACCAGATGCGGACCATCTCCGAGCGGACTTGCATTCCATTGAGAAAAAAAAAAGGATTATTTAGGCTTACCCTTGATTCTAATTTCCAAAGCACCGTTATGGTCCACTTTATCCCCCTCACAAATATTACCAAGGAGATCCTGCAAGACAAGCTTCGCCAGTGCGGCTTGAATTCTTTCGCCTTTCCCTAGTGTTCCATATAAACCGCGGACCTCAAAAAACTGCGACACCAAACTCTGACTGTGGCATCTCCAGTAATCTCGAACCAAAGACACTCTCAAGCCGCAACCATTATCCAAATAGGGACAAGGGCGCGCTTTGGAGTCGGGAGATACTGTGGTCCAGATGCGCTTCCATCTTGTTGCTTCGCCATAATAAAGTCTGTCCCGCTTCGAAAGCTTCTCTCGCTGATATTCGTTTAGGCCATCCATCTGCTTCTCATCGGCAAGCTTGCATTTCCTGCCTAGAATGTGATGGTCTCGGTCAAGGACTCTGATAAAAGTTTCATAGCATCTAGGGCAATACGGTGGCTTTTTGTGATGGCGCTTTAGGTGCCGAATTACTGCTTCAATCGACTGCAAGTCGTGCTCCAGCAAGCAGTGCTTGTGCTTTTCTGGGTTTGCCAAATAGAAAGGACAGGCCAGATGGAAGTATCCCGTTGGGCTAGAGCTGGTATCATCCTTGACAGCTGTGGCGCATGTTGATCCTGGCCGCCAACTAGATGTCCGAGCGCGTTTTCTAGGGGGTAGTCGGTCATTTGGTGGTGCGATATAGGTTTGGGAGCCCGCCCAATCCTGAAAAGCATCGAACGACAAGTTCGCCAGATCTTTTCTTGCGTCTCGGAATAAATGACCGGATATTATAGCCTCTTCCGCATCGCTGAGTTCTTCATAGTCGCTACCATAGGAGACATCGCTACCGCTGCTTTCGGAGTCGCTATTCTCACTAGAAAAACCGTCATCTTCGGATGAAGATGTTGCATCGCAATAGTAGTATGAACTGGCTCTTGGCTGAGCTAAGTGTCGTGCATGGCTTTGGTGAGATGCTATACTCCCAGACCTACGGCGCTTGACTCCGCCAGGAATAGAAACAGTTGGTGTGCAGCCAGGCGGGACACTGCCAGGAGTATCCCGCAGCGGGAAGGTCACGTCATTTGCTTGGTGTGTCTTAGCTGACAATTCTGGGTTTGGAGGACAGTGCAGGTTCTGATGCCTTGGTTGCAATTGAACAAGTCGACGGGTCATAGCCTGGTCAGTGAATTAGATGCGGTGCTTGACACGAGTAGAGAATGAGTGGTGGGGCTGGGTTCTTGATGAAGCAGACAGGGGAGGTTGGGAGAACTGGACACTTTATACCACGCGCTCAGGCCACAAATCTCCTGGGTGCTGTTGTATGCCATTCCAACATCATGAGATCGCGCAGCCTTATCCCTAGCACTCAGAGCACATCTGTGGTGTTACATTCGGGAAATCCCGCCATATTAAGACATGTGCAATGAATGATGGCGCGAAGTCAGAGCACGCATGTGGGAACACACTTGTGCTGTGAAGTGGAGGACTGGGCATAGCGCCAATCAAGTGAATGCGGAAGGCGGGGCGGGGCTGCTGATAGGTTCATGCGCAGCCATGGATGTTGTGCATGTCGTGCATTTTTGTCCCCTATTGTGATGCGTTATCATATTTGGTCAGACCGATCAACTGCAGATTATTTGAAAGGGGGCTTCTATTGGTGGCGCTAATGTTCTGATAGGCAGTGGTGCTTATCCTTTTGCGTCACGTTGAGTAAGTCTCATGACGTGTCAGTGAATCGTGGTGTCAGTCGAGGAGACAACAGGCATCCCAGCATTGGAGCCAGGCAACTACACAGCCTACCATGGGCCATTATTATATGAAGCATCAAGGTGTTGCAGTTTTATGCGTGTACACGTGTGAATTCAAGGTATCTTATCATTTATGAGAATTGCCGGGTTGTGAAGGACGAAATTCACCTAGGACAAGACGTTGCACGAGCAGAGAGCAATATGGGAAGGTAGAGGTCAAAGCCAATATTCCATGTATGGAATATTTAAATTACAGTCTCGGTAGTTAGGTGTTTAGATGTTGAAATTTGTGAAGATGATCCATTTCAACTTGGGGTCGTATTGAGATGGAGGTGTCCACTAATTTGGAATTGTTTGTGCCTCACTAGCAAGACTTGACTTGAGCGACATGAAAACAATACCAAAGTTTTTTTCTTCTATTATTTGGAGAAATTAAACACAATTCATAAATAATTACATTCAATCATTCATCTTGTATCAAGGAAAATCTCGCAGAAGTGACGTGAAAGCTTGCAACAAGTCAGCCTTCATGTCCCCCACGTCCTCTACACCACAGCTAATCCTCAGCAATCTTGGATCAGACCCCTCATCGCTCATGCACCTCCACTCGATCAAACTCTCCACATCACCAAGACTTGTTGCGTGTTGGAAAACGAACAATCTGCCAGGTAGTCTTTTGGCATGGTCTGGCCGCTTCGTCCACAAACTGAAAACGGGCCCAAATCCCCCAGGCATTTGCTTTTGCAACCATCCTTCATTTAGCGCTTCATGCTGCAATGATGCATGTTGGATTCTGTCGACGATCTTGGACACGATGCTTTCAGAGTCTTGCGATTCCTTTTGAAGCCATGCGACAAGCTCTTGTGCCGTTTGAGATTGTCGCGTGACACGGAGGTGAAGAGTGCGCAGGGATCGCAGCCCCAGCCAGCCTTCAAAGTTTCCCATGACGTTTCCAAGGGTTTGGCGCTGTTCGTGGAGAGTTTTCATCCACCCTTGATTCACACGGTCTGGATGGACGACCAGGATGCCGCAGAGCATATCGGAATGACCTCCAACGTACTTGGTGCCGCTGTGAAGAACAATATCGGCGCTGAATTGAAGCGGGTCTTGCAGAGTTGGAGGAGCAAAAGTCGAGTCAACACTCAAAAAGGCTCCGACCGCGCGAGCCTTGGCGCTGTAATATGCTAGATTCTGTGCTTCTCCGGTCGGATTGATGGGTGTTTCGATGTGAAGCAAGTCACCAGGGCCCATTTGATCAAGGTCGCTCAGAGTGAGCTTCTTGGCCCCAGTCAATTCTCCCATCAGCTCAACCACTGCGTGAACACCATGGTAGCCGTCGCCCATGAAGACGCGTTTTGGCTTGAGAAATACCATGAGCGCGTGGAAGGCGGAGACACCACATGAATAGGTTATGGCGTCTCCGCCAAAAACGCTTCGGAGAACTGTCTCAAATCGATTGGAGTTTGGTGCCGTATAACGCGAATAAACGTGCGAGTCATATGGTGCGTTCGGCTGACGGGATATGTTAGCAAATCGTGCGAAGTAAGCAGTTTTTTAGAGCCTTACATCAGTGTTCTCGCTTGGGATAAGCTTCTCCGCATCTCGGTTATATCTGTAGGTGACCGCTACATGTACACCAGGTGCAATGGCTCGATGAGGGCTGACGAAATCATCTGCATGCACAGCCTTGGTAGCTATTGACATACTAGACAAAGCCTGGTGCAAGGCTTGAGCCGTGAGAACGACTTTGGAGCTTTGAGTAGTAGTCTCGTGAGATGCCATGGTGTCTTAAAACCAGATCAGGGTAACATAGAACGATTTGGAAAAGTCATCCTCTTCTTGGGAGATCAACAACGGATACTTATTTATACAAGTTCACAAAACGCCGACAAGATAAGAACCATATCGTTACGTTAACAAATCAGCACCCGCATGATAATTCTATTGTCGAGTTACCGAGAACCGAGTAGGCGAGACGACGCAGCGACATGGAGTAACTTATCTAAGTGAACGGTAACGTAATTGTGGAGTGGCGATTATTTAGCTCCTTGCCAATACTCTGTAAACCTTATCAAGGAAAGGACTCTGGTGCAATCAGGAATAAGAGCACGTAGTATGTTGTTGAGAAATGGAACACATCTTCCCCATATGAAGCAATAAAGTGCTGGCTATCGATCGCTTGCCATCAAGAATGAGCAAATAGTGCTCTCATATATGCAATCTTAGGTAGCTTCATCATTGTCTTCATTCACTACTCCCCATGAAAAGATAGCGATAGCGCTTGTGCTCACCAACGGTGCACTCCACGTCGGAAATGAAAACGGCGCTACGGCTTTGAAATGAGTGGGGCTCGGGAATGAGTCAAACCGCCCCACGTTATGGATTAAGAAAGGAGGGATAAATTCGAGATAGCTCTCGCTTTACTCACTTTCATGAGCTTATATAGGCTATAATTAATCAAGCAGGTGAAGAACAATATGTTCACCAAGGCCATTTGATCGCTTTGTGCCTGAAGGGTTGTTGGCGGCCTTGGCGTCTAGGGTAAGTAACTCTACTGGGAGATGAACGAACTGCGCTTTGATGTACTATCCAAACTTGTATGCATTATCGAACAGGAAAAAAGGGCACACATGTTAACGCGTAAGGATATGTATGATAAGAACAAAAAACATAGATTCCCTCTGCTTGCTCACCCCACTCACAATTTCACCACTCCTCGTCCTCTGATCGTACTTGGGTTCGACATACTCGACTTCCTCATTGCAGTAGGAGTTGTTTTCAATGAGCAGACTGGGACCTCCCAATTGGTCATTTTCATCCCCCCAAACCTTCTTGAGCCACCCCGTGAAACAGATTGTTTCAGTGATATGATAGGGGACCCAAAGCATGAATTCAGTGTTGAGATGATGATGACGTGGACTGATAGGCTTGGCCGATCTATGTTCGGGTTCTAGAGTCTCCGAGTTCAGAGGCATTATACTATTGGCATAGATTTTGAGCCGATTATGTGGTGAATTTACGCAGTTCGCGTTTCTGGACCCAATATATGCTCACCCCTGGCAGACATCCCATTAGGATCATACGAAATGGGCGATTGACAACTGGCTTCTCCGCAGGGAAAGGTAAATCAAAGGTTCAACACCCATGGAATTTGGGAGTAAATTTTCCGTCAATACCAGAGTCGACTAAATCTCGAAATGCGCGGGCTTCCCGCGTATAGTCATCATCAACCTTCCATGTACAGTCGGCATAGGAATATACCCCATCATTTTCACGATATGGATAGTAGAAGGGGTCATAAAATTTGGCCACATATTGGGCTTCATCCCCACCAAGGTAACAACGCACTATTTGGGCACCATGTTGATCTTTGACAGCGCTTTCATCCGTCACCCGAAGTTTGCGAGTTGAGCGGTGTGATTCATGCCGAGGCATTTCAATGTGGGACGGGCCAGACACCATTCGCTCTGGGTAAAATTGCAAATCTCTTCACCAGGCGCGTGCTTGCGAAAATTCTTGAGCTCAACAGAGTCAGGCCTATTTTTGAATGGAGGCGGCGGGTTGTGGGGGACGTTGGTTGGGTGGGGAGACATTGGGTTGCAAAATGCACGTCGAAGATCCTGGCACTTTAACAAGTTGCTTGCTACGGTGACATCAACACCGAGAAACAGGGAAAGAAATAATGGAAGAGGTCCACTAAAAGCATGTGCTTAGTGACTGAGTAATGTGAGGAAGGCCTTATTTTGCTCCATTTGCTCCAAAGCGATGCAAGAAATCAGCAAGCACGAAACGAAAAAGGGTGATTTAATGAATGATTGCTTTTCTTCTATTATTCTAATCATCTAAGTGGACATGGGTATCATCATCTCAAACGCCAATAATTCTACAGCTATTTTAGTTTCCGAGCGTGCTCCTGCAAAAATTTATAATGCGCCTCAGTCACTGGGCTCTTCATATTTTTGATGACCTTTTCAACCTCCCTCACGATAAACCTTTCCGGGTTGCATGCGTGATGATCCATGACCGGATCCTGGGAGACCTCGCCGATGTCGTGTATCACCAAGTTGGTCAGCTTCCGGCGAAGCCCGAGGATGCTATCCTGGACATCCAGAGGGTGTGGTAACGGCCATAGACCGGCCCTGGTAAGGCAAAACGTCATTGAACCCAGAATCATGGATTCGCATTTGTGAGGTCCCATCCACCTCGCGTAATGACACCATCTGGGTTTCTCATCGACAACCATGAGCGATTCAACCATGCGGTCAAAGATGTCCAGAAGTTCTTCAATCACTCCGAGGCGAATATCATCAATGCTTTCTAGGACAGAATTAATACTGCGATGCTTGACGTGGGGACGCAAAGAATTACATACCGATAATCTCAGGAGGTAGTTGGAGGTCTTCAAATTCGGGGTCTTCAAACCTAATAGGCCCATTGGCTTCGAGTAATAGCTTGTGCGCGATCCTTGTGAACAGCTGGTCGTATCCGAACTCCCAGGAGATCCATAGGGCCTTCGACATGGACAATTGAGATTTTGCAATATCATCTTCAATTGCGGCCATCCAAGTGCCGACCCACGGCCTTAGGATATTAGTGGCATCGTAGTAGTTTGTCAAGACTGTGAGGTCGTAGAGCTGATCGATGGACAAGATTTTCGGTATGCGATGCAAATGGCCGTGGCAAATGTCCAAGAAGACGGCGAGCGGGAAGGCTCTGTCGGCCGGCAACCTCACAAGCCAGTCCTTTGAACCGGCATAGCCTTTTGGTTTCGATTCTATAAAGTTGCCAAACAGCATTCGATCGAACACGGGCGATACTCTGGCCAGAGTTCGGGAGCAGACGACGAATGTCACCTGCTGCTCCAGCTTGCCTGTCTGGCCCACTTGTAACTGGACATCGCCGTGAGGGTCGATTTCGATGGGTTGCGGGATGGTTTCAGCAATAGCCATGGTTGCTTTTGTGGTGCTGTAGAGGAGTGATCGACACTTGACCCCAAGGCGACGGGGCACCCAGCATAATATCTGATGGAACCTGAGGGGCAGCCAGCCCGCTTTGTCTCAAACCCCATCGTGCTTGCAACGGTCGGATGACGTTCGGCGAGACCCGGACGGTCCGCTTTGGAGGACTAAGAATAGCAAGCCAAGATCGCGAATTAATTTGATGGTTCCAGGCGCGGTCCCTGACTAGGCGTTCTCAGGCCTCCTGGACCCGCCTGCAAAAGCACAACTTGGGGAGGCCCCCGTTTGAAAAAAAGCTCCGTACGCGTCCTGATTGGTCCCGCGGGGCCTGGAAAAACCGCGATGACGGCCTGGGATACGAGATGGACCTGGCACGATTTGGGGACACAACGTGACGGGGGCCATCATGACAAGATTCGAAGAGTATCCGCTGTAATTGGAGGGACACTGATGCCGGCGAATGCGCCCGGCAAACTGAGCCATTCTCTAGCCCACATGCGTCCATTCGAGGTCCGCATTCGGGCCCGAGACGGCGGGGGCTTTTTGCTGCGTTGTGGCAATGCTGATGTTCATGTTCCGCCGAGTCTTGGCGCTTTAGCGTTGTGAGTCTCGGGGCCGGGATTCTCGGGCCCCGAAGACCAACCAACGCGACCAAGGCAACATCCACGATGCGCAAGCAGTCAGCTTTGGGCAAAGAAAGTGGTCTGAAGAAACACCTCACTTCACTTGGTGACTAAGAGAAGAAAAAAAGAATGGGCCTTGTCTTGTGGAGTTTTTGGACTGCCCTACCTGAGGGTCAGATGTCACATTTCCATTCTGTCAAACGACAACTCCGGAGATCTTTCAACCGCGCGCACGGATGGGCGAACATTTTAACGAGGTGGAGAGACTCCATTTCGCCACAAAAGCAATCAAAGTAGGGCAGAATACAAAGCACTGGCATTCAATCGAGCAAGATTCAACACAAGCTAGCAGCCGGCGATGTCTCAGGCCCCGGCCGGGCCGAAAGAAGGGATGGCAGACAAGCAAAGGAGCCTCGCTAGTCATGTTCATCCACTTGATGCAGTGGTCCTGCATTAGCTCACTGGAAGGTTTTGGAAGCATTCTAGCCCGAGTCTTTTCGGTCCTTGGCATGATGCCCACTGCCACGCTTGGAAGCACATGATACAGGTGGACAAGGAGCTTGGTTGAATCGGGGAGCGGGACCCTGCTCGACGCGGTCCAGTCCCAAGACGGGATAACGGATGTAGAGATGTTTTTGGAAGGACAAGGATAAAATTTTGGAAGCGATTTTGGTTTCATCTCATGCTAAGAAAATATGTGTTCATGCTAAAAGTCCTCCCGTCTGGTAACGCTTAGAAGCCGAAATCCGGCCTGGCCACGCGGCCCGTGGTGGCTACAAACTCAGAAAACAACAGCTGACGAGCGATGCATCTACAATTGGAGAGTCTTTCGAAAGCTGGTGATCTTGAAGCGTAACTTTGAGTCGCATCAACTCACCGGAAATGCAGTGCTCAGTACTGTGCCACATCTTAGCACTTTATTTATAGCCTAATCAGCCGGGGCCATTCAACACAGGAATCCGCGCCTACCGAGGGGGCCGAGCTCCGGGCTTGACTTTATGGTTCTCATTATTGCTGACAAAATAACCTAAATCACCTTGTATTTTGATCAGAGCAATGTAAGGATACGAATTCCAAAGTTTTTCGTTCATAGAGCACAATGTTGCCTGAGTGACACCGAGACAACTGCATGTGACGGCGGCGCTGGCAACAACCAAAGATGGACAAAGAAATTCATGGCGTCACAAGCAAGGGGCCCTTGCGGTCCACAATTATTACCACAATCGAAATCCAAACAAGGTAAAGAGGTCAATTTATTCTTAGCACACTCTACGCGTTGACAAAGGAGCTAACACTGACAGATCCGCCCAGGGCTTTTGTGGCGTGATTGAAGATGCCATACCGGTAGCCCATGAAGAACTGCCACGCCGTGTTCAGCTGGAACGCCGAACCAACAGTCTCGAACGAGTCTCCATCAATGCTGTAGCTAAATACTGCCCTGCCCGTGCCGCCGGGCAGAATGTCCGCCTCAACCCGAAGGTAAACGCTGCGGAACGAAACGTCGGACTTGCGCTCCACAATGGTCCCCGTGGATTTGGTTGTCCAATCGCTATTCATGTCGATGCCGGTTACCAGGATTAGCGAGAAGCTGTCTCCATCCCTCTCCAGCCCTATGTAGGCTGATTTGTCACGGAAAATGGCAAGGCCGGCGCGATCGCCGTCTGCCATGCCGGAAAAGTCCAAATGGATGGTGCCGGTGCCTTGAGGGCCGTGGATGCGATGGGTGAGCGTGTTCCGGGCGCTGTACAGATCATCCGTCACAGTAACAGTCCGCAAGACCAGCCCGTCGCTCACAGTGAAGCCATTCGTGTCGGGGTTGTGGTTCCATTCCCAGGTAGGCCCGAGGGATGTGCCGGAAAATTCGTCAGTGCCAAGCGTGCTTGGCACTTCAACCTTTGGCAGCGGGTAGTCGTAGTCACCCCATTTCCCGTCAACCGTTGTCAGGGTAGGGAACCCGTCGCTGCCCCAAGTGATGGGCGCTAGTACAGGAGACCGCCCTCCTGGGTACATGTCCACGAAGCCCATGTAGTACCAATCGCCGTTCGGAGTGTCCACCAAGCTTCCCTGGTGCGGCGCTCCAGCATTCGGGACAGAGGTGAGCGCAAGACTATCCGCCACCACCTTGATTTCATATGGTCCCCATGGGCTGGTCGACTTGAGAATATATTGAGCTGTCGCAGGCTTTGTCACAAATATGTAGTAGTAACCCTCGCGCTGGTACATGCGGGCGCCTTCAAGATATCCGATTTCTTCAGGGACATTGTAAACAGATTCTTGTCTCACCTCGGAGAAGGCGTCTTGAGAAAGTTGAGCAACCCGAATAGTTCCAAAGGCCACATACGGGGTGTCGTTGTCGTCGAATAAAAGCCCAGCATCATAGTAACATGTGTCGATTGTGGCCTTCTTCGACCATGTGCCTGCTGGATCCGACGCAGTGTAAACATACGTTTTGCTGAAGTCGACACAAGCAAGAAAGTACCACAGGCCATCGCTCTCGCGATATTTAAAAGATGATGCCCAGATACCGGCCACATAGGCTCTCTCGCCGTTGTTGAGATCGTACTTGGAAGCCCAGTCCAAAGTAGGAACTGAGTGTCCAATGTACTCCCAGTTGACTAAGTCATGGGATCGAAGAATTGGAGCACCTGGAGAATAGTGCATGGTAGAAGCAGACAGATAATATGTATCGCCAACCCGGATGACTTCATTGTCGGCCAAGTCTTCCCAAATTACGGGATTGGTGAAGCTTTCAGCAGATGAGAACGCCATGAGGGCGAAGAAAGAGACAACAAGGTACCAAATTGAAGCCATGGTGGTTGAAGTAAGAGTGCTTTGATGCAATCCGAAATCCGGGGAAGAAATAATGTCTCTTATATACATGATTAGTCCCTTTGCTCACTAGTGCCTCCATTGAGCTGGTGGGTGCGGGGATTGTGGATAGCTATGATTGCATCCAATGCCTCCGTTTGCTCCTTAAGGAAGGCTTCTTCCTGTTCATTGGGGTGGCTATGTAATAGCGCAAACAGCTCAAATTTGATGAGCTGCATCCGGTCGAAGAGGGAAAGTTGAGGAATCCTAGTCTTAAAAGCCTCGGGTGGGATTTTCTGTTGGATAAAGGCGTAATATTGATAGGGCTGGGCCGCCAACCGAATGCGAAGAGTGCCTGTGGTGTACGTTGCGCAAGGCTGTTCAGGTTGCCCGATTATCACGCGTCTAAGAGAAGGCATTGTGATCTTAGATGGTGTTGGTTGTGTATTGGAGCCGACTGGTCTTGGCAAGAGAAGTCATTTGAAGTAATAAGGAGCTAACTTTTCTATGATTACTAAGTGCAAAGTTTAAGAGGATTAAGTTACTTGTTCTTTTGGTTAGGGCAAAGATTTTTACAACCAAACCTATTGTTGAACCCTATTTGTATGCCACCTCTGTGGCCTGGTTCCTGGATCATCCGGTTGAGCCTACAGCTTGTTTTTTTTTACTAGAAATAAATATACATGATTAGATCGTAGATGTCTTCTCCAGCTTTCGGGTGAAACATTCTTGCAGGGGTTCATGGCTGCCGGGCACATGGCATTTAGCCTATGCACAACGCAGGTCCCCATCAAGGATTGCCATTTTGAGTAGTGATATTCTGCCAGAAAATATTACGAATATTTAGCCTGAACAGACGATTGGTGCGCCTGCCATATCTCCACGACCTATGCGACTGTGCGCGCTCCAAGTTTAATTACAATGACTTGGAGGGTCACCCGGGCGCTTTTGTCGGATCATTATGACCAGCAATCGTGTGGGATTATGAGAAGTGAGTCGGAAAAATACTGAAGAAGACAATATTGATTTTTTAGAATGCAACCCTATCCTCCTGGATGAATGGTCCTTGGTCTGGTGGTGTCCATACAGTAAGGCGCACCTATGGGAAACCAAAGTAAATGTGATATTCAGGCTTTCATTCCTGATCACACTTGGCATGCTGAAAGGATTTTTTGAATAATTTCCTCCATTCACGTCTATTCACTAAAGATACATGGGCCTTAGCCACGTGTATCTACAACCTTGTTTTTTAGTGTTGCAGAACACATGGTTGCAACCGAGACTGATTGAGGAAAGTACTGTTAGTCAAATCAATGAACCAAGCAACAATAGCAGATCCGATCCAACTAACGAAAATGAAATATTCAAAAGCTCTCACTCACTAGATTACTTTGAATGTAGCAATGTTAGTGATATATGGGAATGCGGCTATGCAATGCCGTTGCATGCTTGAGTGGGAGGTACTCTCAGAGTATGCAGAAATAAATCATATTGTGTTTAATGATGGTTGATTATTACCTATATTCCTCCCGTTGACGTTTATACCAATGCTATTCAACGCTAAAAAAAAACACTCCTTCGCATAATTACTAAACCTGAGCTGTTACCTTTGACCCCGAACCTCTCGGTATATTTATCTCCATCCCTTCACAAACTACTCCCGAAGAGCAATTTAAACCAAATTTCAAGCTTGGTTAAGCAATTAGTCCAGCTTACTGGGTGCATTAAATGGCGAGTCTCTTCCGGTGTACAAGAACGCATCATACAAGCTTGCACCCAAAATACCACCAGCGATGGCAGCGCCCCAAGGTGCCCAGAGCCAGTAGAAATCGTCGTGAGTAAACACTCTGGATCCGTATCCCACCAGAGCTAAAGCGATTCGCGGGCCCGTGTCTCTTGCACCATTCATCGCATAGCCAGTGTTGATACCAAGAGCCGATCCAATAGCCAGAAGGGTCAGAAATATGGCAAACGGCTGGGTTCCCTTTGGCGGAGCGAGATTGCTTTTATCCGCAAGCGCAAAAACCACAGCCACCAAGGTTGCTGATGCGAGCGCTTCTGTATAAAAGGCGCCAATGTATGGAAGATGAACTGCCGGAAGAGTAAAGAACAGGCCAGCCGTCGCGTGTGGCCCCCTGATGGTGCGCACGTCGGAGCCGCCCTCGTAGTCGGAAATACTCGTGACATAGTTTAGATATACCACCAGACTAGCGAATGTTGCACCGGCGATTTGGGCAATGATGAAGCTTGGAACCTTCCTGACAGGGAAACCTCGGAACATGGCCAAAACCAGGGTGACGGTCGGGTTGCAGTGGCCACCAGATACACCACCAGCCATCCATCCCGCAAGGGCGACTCCGGCAGCCCAGGTGAGACGGCATTGCAGAAAATCACCAGCGTTGCCCCCAATGTCGGACGAATGATAGTTGAGTCGCACCTGGCACTCGACGCCAGCACCGAAAAGTAGAATTAAAAAGGTGCCCCAGAATTCCCTGTCGGCGCCAAGACTGTTAGCTCTCCTTGCATGCGACCGGTACAACTAAGTTTAGATGCATGAGTTGACGTACGCGAATTCTTCACGCCACGCATGGCGAAACTGCGCCCAGCCGTTTGGCGGCTCATCACTGAGAGCCCAGTTGGGCTTGTGAAGACGGGTTTCGTGGCTGGCGGCGACCGGGGCTGCAGGCAAAACGGGCTCAATGTCGTCATGGTGCGGATGGACCTCATTCACGGATGCCTTCCTGATCAGAGGCGCCCCGATGGACATGGACGGCAGCCTGGGCCGGTTGGACCACGTCGGCAGCCGAAAGGTGCTGGCGCGACGAGGCTGCTGCGACAAAAGAGGCTCGCTGGGGTCGTCCATGGCTTCTGGTCAAATTCTGCAGAGAAAACACGAGAAAAAAGGGAGGGAGGGCGACGGTGATGCTTTGTGCCAGGTCCGATTTTATCATCGCGAGTGATGTCATGCAGGGTTCATAAATCCACCGCAGAGTCCGTAGTCATTATTTTCAGACCCACTGCTGGACCAACTATATTGCTATATCACAGCCATGGGACCCACGGGTTCCATAGATTGGCGACTGATCGTCGCGACCGCGCGGGCTGATCACGATGGTGTTTATCACGGTGGTGCGATATTTTCTCATTGACCACCGAGTCAAGGCGTTGGCAAAGGTTCTGCGCTCTGTGACTGAATCCCCCAAAATAACTTTAACCTATTTCGGTAATCCGAAAATGCTCCTATCTCGATGCATTCAAGATCCCTTCTGTCCCTGGCTTCCCTAGTCCATTCGTCTCGGCTAACCCTTGCAAGCGCGTTTCGACTACATCGCAACACACCGCCTCCGCCTTTCACGTTCCAATCGATGATCGCGTGCAATCTAATTGATGTATCATTGGCCACGGTCTATCGTTGTGCGACTTCAAACATCCCAACTTCACTAAAAATACGAGCAGAATGTCATTCGATGCAATATACGTGGAGAGGCTTTTCGAGATGAGATCTTCCTTCGATGGCTTGAAACCAACGCGCGTATTTGCAGCACTAAAGTACGAGAAATGACTCATCATGCCGATAACCGAGTTAAACATAAAATGATGGAACTGCGCGATGCAGCAAGAAATTCTGTTACCCATACAAAATCGGCGCCCTATTTATCAAGTCGCTTTGGCCATTTGCTGCAAGGGCCCGACTCAAGCTCTCTTTCAAAACAGAAAAGTGTCTCATCGAGAATCTATCCTCCAATGATTGGACTTTCCACAATAAAAATTGAAGCTCATCCTTGCCGCTCGTCTCCCTTGAAACGATGGATATCGGCCAAAGCAGAGCGTTCTCGTACATCGAGCCTGATGGTAATAGCCGGACCAGCTCTACAGCCCAAAATGGCAGGTTTCCCATTATATCGCAACTTCCATCCATCTCATCCCCGCCCGTAAAAATAAGGTCCGAATTTGGTTTCAAGACACACTGGTTTCTGTAGATGGATGCCGCTACACGGTATAGCTCAGATACAATCCCGTGCTCACTCCATTTGTCCACACAGCACCATGCTCCGAATCTTCTTAAACTGGCATCATGGACCAAGGCGAGATTGGCCAAGGGCAACCGGCCAAACAGTTTCGACTTTTCCGGCGGGTGCAGTGCAAAGCTAGGGAACCAATCGAGTCGACCGTCCCAGGCTTCAATGTCGGCATTGGTCACACTGGGATCGCCGTGGCTTATCCTGGCGATGAGTTTTGGAAAGTAAAATCGACCGATGTCTTTTCTAGAATTCCTTTTTTTGGAATGAATGCCCGCAGTATACCCGTCGCATTGTTCTTCGGCAAGATAGAAGTTGGACAAAGTGCTCGTGTTCAGCGAGGTAGCTCTGACAAGGTCGTTGTATAAAAATAAAACCGAGAAAAACTGCATGGGCTCGGCGTATTTCTGAGACTGAAATTTCCCGTCGGTAAAAAGTGTCCGAAGCAGGCTCGATGAGAGGAGTCCACTTAGGGCTTGAAGGTGCGGTGTCCCGTTTTCTTGGCTGTCGCCACTCAACTTTTCGAACAACAAGAGCAAGACTGAAGTGGCAAGGAAATTAATTCTATCCTCGTCATCTTTTTTGAAAAGACCGCCACTCAACGTGACGGAAGTGCCGGCTGAGCCATGAGCCGGTTGACTGCCCAACCGAGTTTCTGATTGGTCTGCTTGCTGGTTAATCAGTCGCATGCAGCCATTCAGGGCCTTATCTCTGAATTTTAGCATTGCATGGTTCAGTGAAAAGGATCCATTCTCCCAGCTTTGCACGCAACTGAGGGCCAGGACGGCGTTCAGAACCGTCCTGCTATTGGTTGCTAGTGGAAGAAATACTCGCAGAAACGGGTTAGATGGACCCGAGTACGTGGGGTATATCTGAGAGAACCTTTGGATGTAGCTGTTGAGTAATTGAGATTCCAACAGGTTCAGATCCATTGGCCATTCTGAGATACGAATAAAAGACCTAATCTCCAACTCTCGGGTATTTTGCCTGGATTCGGGCGTTGCTTCACGAATACTGCTGCTTGCGCTTTTGCCCTTTTTTTGACCCGCAGAGTTGGATGAATTTTTGGATGATCGCGGCCCCCTTCGTCTCATTCCCTGCCTTATCGAATCATCTTCCCACACAAGCCGAATATTAGTGTCGCATAGGAGACCCAGTCTCTGGCAGGATTTGCATGGGAAACTTGTTTCATCACACTTCTTCTTCCTAAGGCGAGTTAGTACGAGTATGACTGGAATAGCCTTCCTACATGCCTCTTTTTACAAGTCCAGCACCCTCTTCGAGATCGGCAAGCCCGTTGGCCATCCATTTGTCAGCCCGGCAATGGAGCAGTTATCCCAAGCGAGAATAGCCCTGCTAGAGGTGGCTCATTTGTAGACAAATCTCCACTCAACAAAATCTCCTATCAAATGCCCCGTGCGGCGATGGATGGAAAAGGTTCAGACTAATCCGTTGCCTGAACTTGGCATTTGAATGTTGAGTACCCCGCAAACTGACGCTAGATAAGAAAAAGCGTGGCCAAGACGCTCGGGTCACCTAGCCCCGCTTGGACACGATATCCGCCATCGCACTGACGTCTCCAACCGATAATGTGGAAGTCGACAGCGAGTAAGTTTAGAAGGATTGCATCTTACGTAACAAATTTTTATTCATCAGCTATAGGCAGATTGAATTGTCCAATTGACCTCTGCACAATTATGACGTGTGCTGCGTAAAGGGCATTTCAGCCATAGAACTGTTTTTTTTTCTCATCTACCCACTGTACCTGGATGTATATAGGAATTGACCTCTGCATGCTCATTGCCTCATCTTGTCCTTGCTACCGAATTTGACCATTTATGCCGCTGCCCTTCCTCGTGTTTCAAACGGCAAGACTAAGAATACAAGCCCAGCAACAACAAACAGAGCCGCTGATATCCAGACTGGATAATCCGTATCTGTGCCAACATACGCCGCAATAATCGGCGCCATCAATCCACTTAGTCTGTTGAACAGTGCCATCAGTCCGTTTGCTGTGCCTCGCACAGTCGCAGGGAAGAGTTCTGGTGTATAAGAGTAGAGCAGCCCGTAGACGAGATTTTGAAAGAAGGCAATTGCACAGGTGAAGCCGAGAACGGCTGCTTGAGAATTGGCCCTGGTAAACAAGAATAGAAAAGCTCCAGTGCCCAAGCATGCAATCACCCCAGTACCCTTTCGACCGACTCTCTTGAGGTCGACGGTGTACCCGCCAAGGAGAGACGCCGGTATACCGCAAACTGCCTGGATCGCATAATTGCGGTATGTAGCTGATAAAGAACCCTGTCCCTCCTGCACACCCTTTTTTTCGAGGTAAATCGGAATGAAGGAATTATAAAGGGGGTAGGCCATGCCGATTGAGCACCACAAGAAAATCATCAGTGAAGTAGAAAGCGCATACCGCGGGGTTGAAAAGATGGCCTGAAGCTTTGTGGGCTGAAATTTGTCCAGACTGCGCTTGAATATCGTCATATGATTTGAACTTGCTGCCGGTTGTTCCTCGCTGTGAGATCGCATGTTCGGTTCGGCGTCGACGGCCTCAAAATGGGAAATTGTGAGCCAAGTAGTCGTCTTGTTCCTGGCGGCGATTTTCTGAACCACTTCGACTGCCTGTTCATCGAGGCCTTTGCTCAGTAGATACTTTGGCGTCTCATAAATCTGGAAGCAAAATCGCAAGAGAAACAGAACCAAGGTCAGGCCACCAAATGTCCAATAGGTATATCGCCAGCCCATGTTGTCAGCATAATGGCACTCACCCGAAGGAAGAGTGGATGGACATGAATAGTTTGCAATCAGAGGCCACCCGATCAAGGCTGCGGCGGCTTGTCCAACAGACCAAAAAGCGGACTGCATGGTCAGCAGGTACTGGTGAGTAGCCGGGACGAACTCCAAGAAAATGGCGCTGTCGACGGGCTGGTTCCCTCCTGTTCCGACACCAATAAAGGCGCAGAATATGGAAATGGCCACGAAATTGGGACTCCCGGCCCCGACGAGACCAGACACCGATGAAATGAGCAAGGTGACATTGAAAGCAAGACGCCGACCAATGTAGTCCGACATCATGGGCCAAGTGCTCGATCCGATGACAAGTCCTGCGTATTTGGCCACGGTGAGGAACGCGATGCGCTTCACCGCAAACTCATTTCGGACCGGGGCGCTGATGATGGTAATTGCTTGCATCCAAAACTGGCTTCTAATTAGCATCATCATGAAATCGGTCCGGAGGATTTCTCACATTGTCAACAAACCATCCAAAACCCGTCATGGC
Organism: Calonectria pauciramosa; assembly: GCA_017140785.1. Classification (NCBI taxonomy): domain Eukaryota; kingdom Fungi; phylum Ascomycota; class Sordariomycetes; order Hypocreales; family Nectriaceae; genus Calonectria; species Calonectria pauciramosa. The sequence continues at coordinate 204,287 of JAACIZ010000025.1, read as the reverse complement.
AAAAACGGTCCATTGAAACGGCCCCATACCAATGTCAATCAGAGCTTCATTCATAATGGCAACTTTCCTTTCATAAACCTCGTCTAGCCCGGAAAACACCGAGGTGACTTCAATCCCGCGGTGGGTTTGGTCGGTTGAAACTGGGTCAATGGTTCCATCTTGTTCTGAAATATTGCTCTTTGTCTTCTGAATTGGGTCCATCTTGTTTTCAGGGTCTCGCTGCCTTAGATGTGGGATAAGCTGGATCAAAGGAAGGCAGAAGAGGAAAAGGAGCCAGTGCTTATTATATATTTGACATGGTGGATGTGTCGCCCTTCATCTCCGTATCATGGTTATAGGGTAGCTAGCGTTGGTGGATCGAAACTGGGGTAAATGCAAATCCTGGGGAAAGTTTGAGCGATGTGTAAATCCTACCTCCTGATAGGAGGAATCGTGAACGGTGGTTACGGTTAACCGACATGCTAAGCAAAAAGACGGTTTTTAATTGACCTTTTCATGGTTTAGTTGTGGCTAGCTTGTTGTTGTCGTGGTACTCGGAAAACAACGGGTTCCATGCGCGGCGGATAGAATACACCTATTTAGGAATAGCTCCTTATCGTTAGAGATAAGATAACAAGGGGAGGCCCAGAACCCAGAACCAGGGCGGTTCAAATACCCCAAAAAAGGGATAGCGCTAAGCCCTTATTCGCTTCTTTGGGGCCTCGTGGAGAAACGCGGGGAAGTGGCGTCCGTTGTAGATGCCAATCAGGGAATGACTTGGCTCTGAAATCGAGTCAGGGCTGCTCTACTAACTACACTGGAGAATGTTGCAATACCTTCATGGCTTAGGCTGCGATACATGCCGGCATTGGCGTATGACCCAAACCATGGCGTAAATCGCACGTGAATGCATCGCGGATAGAATAACCTGTTTGGCCATTTAGCTGAAAATCTCTGCTTCATGAGGGACGCAACTGAATATATAAATATCCAGGTTTTGCATCCCAAAAGTTAGGTCAATTCACATCTTCACTAGAGCCTATTGACATCCATCTTTACTAAATTTACATCTACCAAAAGAACACCATGGCTCCTTCGGCTCAAGTTGAATCCGTACCAACCGAACAGGTTGTGAACCCTCAAAAGATTGGCCACCAGAAGCTGAATGCTTTGGGGGTACAATTTGATGCCGCTAAGCATTTGGCCTTCTCACCACCATCCTCGGTCATGAGCATGCGAGATCTGGGCTATGAGCCAACTCCGTTATCATCAGTGGCTACTACTGATCCCTTTCCCCTTCTCTCGCAGGAAGCTGTGCTGCAGCATCGGCGTGAGCTTTTTAGTGGGCCTGTTCTTGACAACTGCCTCCATTACACGCGCCCCGGCTCCGTGCAACTCCGTGGAATGGCCCCACGCCACGCTCCATTTATTCACGGCTTCTGGCACTCCCCCGAAGTCCTGAAAATCGTGAGCGACATTGCGGGTGTTGAGCTCATTCCGGCTATGGACTATGAGATCAGTCACACCAACGTCCAGCTTGGCCCGGGTGGTCTCGACGCGGTCCGCAGCACTCCGGTGCAGCCTCCTGAGGCAACCGAGGAGGCGATTAAGAGATTTGAACGCGACCTTCCAAAGAAGAAGGAAGTCACGGACCAATCAAAGCCCATTATTGAATGGCACACGGATTCGCACCCATGGGTGTGTGTCGTCATGCTTTCAGATGCGAGGTACATGTCTGGAGGCGAGACGGAGTTGATGAAAGCTGATGGCACTACCATCAAAGTGAAGGCACCGCAAATGGTAAGGGTAAATCGACTTTTTGGAATGAAATGTGCTAATAATTGTGCCAGGGACACGCCGTGCTCCTCCAAGGGCAATACATTTCGCACACTGCAGCCCCGGTCACGAACATGCCCGAGCGGGTGACGGTTGTTACCTCATTTCGGGCTAAAAACCCGATGCTTGTGGATGATATGACGAATAAAAACATCAGGAACAAATCTCACCTGACGGAACTGTATTATCAGTGGTCCACTTATCGCCTGGATATGATCGCTCAACGGGCGAGCATCACCGCGAAAATGCTGAGGGAACGATACGAAAAGAACGTTGCTGAATCAGATCCCGAAGCCAAGGCGGGCCTTTGCAAAGTTGAAACTGTCAATGTCCAGGATATGCAGAAATGGGCCGATGAGATGATTGTGTATATTCAGAAGACAATGTATGAGATGAGGCCACTTGAATAGTTAGAGGGGATTCGTGTGATCGTCTCATTTACTTTTCGTGTCGAGAATCTATTTTTCATCCTTGTGGTATACTGAGTGGGCAACCCCGGTGACCTGGTGCATGTTTAAAGTTCACGAGTATTGTTCAAATCAATGGAGGCACACAAATATGCTTTTCAATACCTGTAATTTTGGGAGCAAGTAGAAGTTATATCTACAAACGGGTAGAAATCATACAAGAGGTTTACCACCACACGTCCGCTTCCACGCCACAACACCCCATCTGCAAATTAGCTTCTACCATGGCAGAATGGTGCCATCATGATTCTTGAACTTTCCACCGTACTCTGCACGAGTAGCTTCGTCAATTTGACCCACCAAGTCCGAAACGCTGGTTTCCACGCTGATAGCGCCAAACGCAGCAGGATCGATTCCTTGCGCCATTAAACCTGCATTCATGTCTGTGAGAACGAGACCGGGATGCACGACCCAAGTAGTCAGCCAAGGTTCCTCATAGTGAAGACGGCTGACAATCCAGTTCAACGCTGTCTTGCTAGCTCCGTATGGGCTGAGAGTGGCTGGAAGCGTAGCCAGAGCTTCCTGCCTTCCAATGCTTCCGATCATGGTTGAGATTGGCATGAATATGGGATTACCGGTCTTGCTGGCCTTGAGAAGAGGATAAACAGCTTGGAGGAGCATCACGGGGCCGATTGTGTTGGTGTTGAAGTGATCCCGGAGCGCCGAAGCCGTGTTTTGAACAATGGGCGCGCCTGAGTGAGAGATGCCTGCGTTGGCAATGACAACATCGATGGAAGTTATGCCGTGCTCTTTCTGTAGCTGAGAAACGGCCTCCGCAGCATCGCCATCGGCTTGGGAGTCGAGCTTCACAATGACAAGCTTGGAGCCCTCGCCCTTGGAAGCCTCATTGAGTGAAGCCGCAGCCTTGGCAGGGTCCCTGGCAGTAGCAATAACAGTGTTGCCGGGTCTCAAAAGCAGCTTCTCGACAAAACCCTTGCCGATTCCACGATTGGCACCGGTGATAAGATAGGTCTTTGGCATGGCAGACATTTTGGAAAATTTTGTAATTCAAGAGGATTGTAGTTCAGAAAGATGAAGTGGTATTCAGAAAATTTGAGTAATTTGTATGATGATAGAAGATAATCACCCTCTTGCTCGTTGGATGGTCTATGCCTTATACAATCTCCAACAAAACTCAATTTGCAACCTCACGGTGCAATTTCAGACTAGTTTTCAAACTCCGCAGCTTAGCAATCAATGCTGCGGAAAAGGGTTGAACATTCTTCCGCTTGACATGCTGCGAGAGCAGTATTATTCTCCAATATTTCCATTGTGGACGTGCGTGGCTAGTGTCTAGTCTTGCACTCATGGTTGCAGGCATTGTCGTGTTTTTCCGACAAGACCATCATAGCAACTACAGTAGCACATAGCATAATTGGTGGGACAACGCCAAGGAATCTAAGTGGGTCACCGCATCTGGCGATATGCAATTTTTACTTTCGCAGGGGGGAGTCGGCGCAACTCAGGTCCGATTGCACTTGTGAGTTGTGCCATTCCGCGTGGTCTGTGCGATCTGTAAGGAGAGCTATCCAAAACCAACCTTGGATTATGCCCGTATCCATCTTGTCTACTTTTCATCCAGGCGCTCAACCAGCAAGTAAATCTTGGGCTGGTAATCCTCAGAACGGCCCGCAAAAACGCGCCTATTTTAAAGAGAAACCGATTAGATGCTACCAGTCCATTGGACAGCTTCTGCAACTCAATTGCCACAGATTTCATTTTGGTGTGGTTTTCCAGTACGAGAAGGTCTAAAAAGAAATCTACAGTCTAGATACAATTTTGTAATGAAGACCTCGGAAATATAACCCTTGCGTTAGATAATCAGAGAGTTAAATTCTCGGTAGAGAATATGTATCATTACATTTGGTTGATAGACCGTTTCACATGGACATCTAATTACACGAATACCACTTCAAATGCCCACAAAGTGTTATCATGCAATCTACCTAGTTTACTGCTCAAGCTTTATGATTCATTATCTTCGTCTATTGATGACGCGGGCAAGCACCGTGGTCCCAAGTCTCCAGTGCGTCGTTTGAGTTCAGATCTGGAGCTGCTTGATGAGATGTGCAAAACTTGACGTGTCCTTGCGGTTAGGTAAAGCGTTAAGACACGTCAAGTTTTGCCGCTGTCCTAACTATCCATCAATGCGAGTATCATTTTACTCGGATGCTGCGTAGTTCGTCGTTTGTTCAATCAAACATCTAGCTGACCACTAAATTCTATCGCCTCGTTTCTAGATGACCGTGACCACAGTCATGTAATACAACTTGTACGACGCAGGATCGTGTTCATTGAAAGTGAGATGACATTCAGCCCCAATTATCGAGGAATCCGCCTAGAGCCATTTGAACCCATAGCAGAAGAAGCACATACCCAGCCACGACACCAATAGTCAACCCTATAAGCCAGCGAAAGACACTAGCGTGCAATTCTGGTGAGGGGCCCCGTTCTGAAGCAGTTTGATTGCTGGGGAATGTTTGGTAGTGTGGATTTGGAGCTGCACTAGGAGGAGGTGTGCATGCAGAGCTAGAGCTGCTTGAACTATCGCTGTCATGATCAGCAAAATGATCGCGATGACTGAAGGCGTTGTGGCCGTCCATTTTAGGCTTGTGGAGTCGCGAGACCGTGCTATTTCGAAATCAATCTCGGTTGATGAAAGGTTTCTCTATTATGAAGAGCCCCCAGTCGACATGCCTCTAGGCTTCCACTTGGCACAACGCCAAGCCGGAACAACTGACGGTCCGATGAACAGCCCCAGGGTAAGTTAGGCAACAGTGGGAAATGGAAATTGCTAGACGTCTTCTTGATCGTAGTATCCCTCGATTTTATATTGACGTGAACTTGATGGGTATTGGTAGGGAAAAGGCAATAAAATGGGGGCAGAAAATAAGCTTGGACAGACTCTCAACCTTATTGCGGATCATTTGATGCGAACACAACAACTCCATGAGATGGACAGTAGTTCAAGAGGTTAATATGAACAATCCACTAGAATAAGAAGCTAAATTTTGAAATATTCTTCTTCATCCCTCTTTCTAATTAGCGAATTGGACTACCCTGGCTCGTCCGTGCTAGAGGCTGGTCAAAGGACCTGGTCCATGAACAAGAATGTAATAAAGATTAAAGGATTTCCTAGAATGGTCTCCTACTTTTCCAAGAAGGGTTTTGAGTCGACAGCTGTAAAGAGCTCCATCAAATGGTTCAAACTTCTTTCCTCACTGTTTACATTGCTCCGTATCTGAAAGTCGTATGCGCCAAGAATATCCCTGCCATCCATGCCCACATTCATAACATGCCACTGGAAACAACCACTAGGGCCAAGAGCAAGGGCCATGAGCGAGTCTAAGACATTGAATAGCCTTGTACGAGACCCTTGGATGCTAGAACCCTCTAGATAAGCTTATAGCCCGCCTTGCGATACAGAGGGCTGCGCGAGACCTAGTCAGTCAAGGTTCCGAGTCAATGCTTTTGCGCAGTCCTTGATTTCGTCTGCCAGGTAAATCAGCGGATCTCGAGACATGGCTCCTAAGATTTGAACGTGGGCCAGACGTCTAGAGATGCTCAATTCACCAGTGATTAGAAAATTCGAGAAGAAGACGCGGAAGCGGCGGTTCGTGAGCGGTTCCGAATTGACTGATACACATTGTGAAGATGTCCTTGTGAGGAACAACTGTCGTCAACAAGTAGTCTAGCCTATGAAGGATGCCACAGATGTGAACTGTTCCATCCGCCGAGGCCAGCGATGAATCCTGGTCCTTGTCATTTATATCTGGCCATCATGATCACAAGATGACGCCTATCATAGTTTGTCATCACGGCAACGCGTTCCGATCCTTTTGAAGCCACGCTATTTTTGGACCGAGCATTGGTTTGAGTTAAAGAAAGTCCCTAAGGCGGTCAGGGGATTAATAATCATGATAACGACGAAGTTTGTGTAAAGGATTTCTTGGCAATGTGAGCCAGGCGCTGGCTGGCATCATCAAGGTCTTTTGTGCTACTGTTATGTTTGCCTTTCTCAGGTATCGTGCCCATTCTGGAACCACGATATTCTTCATGAGAAGGCTCCTTGCGCACTGAAGAAAATGTCGCTATCGTGGTCAATCTAGCAGCCACAGACGGCATTTCCGGATTTACGGATCTCTTGCTGCTCAGAAACGGATCAAGAAACTTTGTTAATAATGTTCGAGTAATCTTGCACCCATCATGTAGCTATTAATAAATCGCTGACCAAGTGTGTTGATCTGACAGCCAGTGAGGAAAAATAGTCTTAGTCGGAAACAAAAGTACACTCGTTAGCTCCGTTCTCTCCCACAGCTTTCGAGCGGAGCTTCTTACTGGTTGAATCGCTTCCCTAGGGAGACCGCTGAATCCATAAAGTCACGATGGAAGAGCAAAGGCATGTCGGATTAGACGTGAATTCACTGCATGTTTTTCGAACCTCCCCCCCATAACATATTGCTTCCATCCTTATGAAACGGGTAGCTATCATCGGAAGCGGTCCGTGTGGCCTGGCTGCGCTCAAAGAGATGTGCGATGCTGGGCACAGCGCCATAGCATTTGAACGCTCTGCAGTTCTCGGTGGCATATTCGCTACGGCAGCAGCATACCCTGACTTGCATCTGACAATATCCAATTGGTGCATGGCATTTTCCGATTATCCAGACCCTAGACGACTCTGCTATCCATCGGCAGAAGAGTATCTGCACTATCTCCATAGCTACGCCCAGCATTTCGACTTGGAGCGGAACATTCACTACAACTCCGAGGTTACGAGTGCACAGATGGACGGTGATGGGAAATGGCAGCTCGAGGTCCGTCAAGGGCAGCCTGGGGCTCAAAGCGTGCAACGATTTGTAGTTGACGCCCTCGTGGTCTCGACTGGGGCGCACCACGTACCGAACGAGCGGCCGACCGAGCTCGATGGATTCAGCGGACCTGTGCTACACTCGAACGAATATGGGGAAGAATTCAAGCGCAAAGTGGTTGAGCAAAAGCTCCGTGTGCTGGTTGTCGGAGGTGGCGAATCTGCCGCAGACATATCGGCCGAGCTGGCCGAGCTCTCACCCAGATTGACAGTCTGGCTGCGAAGGCCTCACTGCTTCGGCCCGCGATACCTGAATGCCAAAGATGAAATGGCCCAGGTGACCATTAATAAAACACGAGACTTCCCGGCCAACGGCTTCCTTGAAGCTGCCACGACAAATAGATTGAGCGCGGCGCAGAACGTCTACGTGTATGGGTTCTGGCGCAGAGTTCTGTGGAACCTTCCCATATTGAATCGCGCACTCAACCGCATGTGTCTGGAAAGTACAAAGGCCGCGTTCTTTCTGAATGACCAGGCCACATTTGTCACAAAGAACCAGCGCCTTTGCGAAGCGGTTGGGGACGGTAAAGTACATGTTATTGTCAGCCAAACCTTGTCGTCAGATGGGTTGGCATGTCAGTTTCAAGACGGCCGGAAATGCGAATTCGACGCCGTAGTGCTCTGCCACGGCTATCGAACCGCGTTTCCATGGCTAAAGATCGACCAGTTCGACCCAAATCCGCGTAACTGGTTCCTCCACGCATTCCCCGCCGACTTGGCACACTGCCTCTCCTTCGTGGGCTATGCGCGGCCGCATCAGGGCGGTATACCTCCAATGGCGGAGATGCAGGCTCGCTATGCCGCCCAGATCTTCAAAGGGGACACGACATTGCCACCCAACTATGCCACCTTGGCACAGCACGACGCCATAGCTGAGCGCAACTACTACCACATTAGTCCTGACTTGAATACTCTCGTTGACTATGCTGCATTCCTAGAGAATGTAGGGCGACGTGTGGGATGTGAACCCCATTTGCCTCTCTTTTGCGTCCTCCTGTTCAATCTCCACATGGCTGCAGTTACTCTCATACTGGTATCCTGGCTCGGGTTAGTCAATCATGCTGCACACGCATTCACGTTTTGGGCAGCAACCCTGGGCGCATTCATTCTGATAGATGATGGGCTGATGATAAAGTGGTGGCTTTATCCACACTGGCCCGTTTGGTATCGTCAGCGCGGCCCTGGCGCCAAACCAGGTCTCCTGTCAGCTCAGCTTCGTCGCGTGCCGCTTTGGCGATCCACGGCCATCACTCCCGGATTTGTGCTACTTCTAATATGGGGCGTTCCTACCTTCTATTTGCAGCGCCTTATCGCGCCCATTTTGATCATTCCTCACTTGCTTTTGAATGCGACCGGGGTTCGCTTTCGAGAGGCCTGGGGTGGGCTGCTCCGCCCGAAGATTGTAGTCTTGCACAGTGGTATTTGGCGGGTATCTGATTTGTTCCTGCCGTGAAAAAATTCTTGCATTTTTTGTTTGGATTAAAAAGCAAGTTCTTATCGCTATGAAAATTTTCTCAACATGTCAAATCGAGGGTGCAACTTGAGCTTGAAGAATGAGTTTTGACAATAGCGCGTCAAATTGAGAACAAAGCCAAATGACTGCGGTAAACTTCATTCCTTTCTGCTACTACTAAGTAAAAAGAATTTAATTCGTTTCTTGTATCATCAAATAATGGTTTCTTGATGATCTCTACATAGAATTGGAGCATTAGACCCGGTCAAGCAGAAGCTCATATTCGTAGCTTGAGAACAAAAATGGAGCTACTCCCTTGAGATCATTCTCGTATAGCGGCATACTTGCATAGTACTAATGACGGTGTTAATTCCAGTGATCACCATTAATGAACAATTGACATACCTCGAAAGTCCCATTTGAACTCAAGCTTCCAGTTTGCACAGTCCACTCCCAATCCAAAGATCCATCCTCGGACTTGGGCTGTGCAAATGTGTCTGTCATCAATTCGTAACCATCAAGCGCAGCGTTAATATATTTGGTTCCTTTAAGGTAACCGTTGCGAACAGCTTTGAGGAGCCCGTAGACAAACATGGACGATCCAGAACTCTCAATGTAGTTCCCAGAAACGCCCTTCAATTCCGGGTCCATAATCAGCCACCAACCTCTAGTGGCCTTGTCTTGGGCCGCGACAATGGCATCTGCGACTGATTGGAGATACTTAAGCAATCGCTTTCTTCCATCATGGCTTTCAGGAAAGTAATCCAGAGTATCTACCAGAGCCATGATGTACCAGCCGACAGCGCGTCCCCACACATGCGGAGCGGCACCAGTTTCTGGATTAGCCCACACCTGCTTCTTGCTCGCATCAAAGCCATGCACGGGGAGGCCATTTGTCCGGTTATCAGAGGTTGTGATAGAATCGATTATGTCAAACTGCAATGCAATGTCGTCCCAGGCCGTGGTATTATCTGGTTCAAACTCATACGTCCAGCGCGCATAAAAGACATCAAGCATGTAGATGCCGTCCAGCCACATCTGATCAATGTAACCTGGGTAACGATGGTAGAAGCCTCCTTGAGGTGTGCGCCCGGTTCGATCAATCTGGGTTCGCATGTTCTGTGCAGCCTTTTTGTAAATCACATCCCCAGTAGCATTGAACATGTCCAAAAAGGTGTGGCCGATGCGGATATCATCGATGGAGTTGCTTTGATTGTAAAAAAGCACATGATCACCGTCGTGATCAGGGTACAAGAGTATGTCGGCTCCGTACTTGACAAAGTCAAAGTACTTTTGGTGACCCGTCCTCTCGTACGCCTTGAGCACGCCAGAATAAAAGGCCGACACTGTGTACGCCAATGTCGGCTCAACACCATGCTTTATTTGGGAATCCGCCATCCATGTCAAGTATCGCGTTTTCCCTTTGAACTTTTCGGGAGTGATTTTTGTCGTTGGTGGGATGGCGAACCATCCATTTGGAAGCGTGGTGCCGGCCGCCAGTGCGGTGCCAAGTGCCGAGATGAAACCAAGAGCGGAATACCGCATGTTGATCGTGATTATGAATTCTCACAGTAGATTGAAATATAAATCAAGTTGTCACGATTAGCTGGCCACTATTTTAGAATAAGATCCCACAGCATTGCCCATTTTAAATGCTTTTTGCCGGAGGGGTTCAACAACACCTGCCACGACTACTGGGTGTGATTTTCGGATCATGACTACCGATGAATGCAAACATGTATCGGTTTTCCGACTCGTTTCTTGGCATGGAGATGATATTCAAATCGGAATCTAAATCTCTTGCCAATTTAGAGTTGGAACATGTTATTACTGCAGTATCTAAACACGCGTGAGTGGAACGCGACCGAAGCAAACGCATTTGAGGCCCACACCTCTCCTCATCCTTGGTGGTGGGAAAATGTGCAACAAGATGGCGACCATGCATGCAGGCTTTTCCGACTGCACTTTTCCGATCTGTCCCCCTCCTATGAGAAGATGCTTCTCGGCCCATCAAACCCATTCCTATTCACCCCTTGACCTGGTCTCGATGTGATTGAGCTTTAAGCTTATATTTTCCCCGGGCGGGGGGACAACAGTTGTGGCTAGAACAGAAGTGATCGCCAACGCAAGGAAAGCCCTGGAGGCGGGGTACTGATCCGAATTAAAATCCACGAATGGGAACATGGCCCTTGATAAGGCCAACCGGTGTCATTCAATGCCCTTCGCCCGCACAACGTGTTCCAAGGAACATGGCTTAGGTTACTTAGCTTCAGATTCCAGGCCCGGCCGATACAAGGCGACTACCTCTCGAAGAATCCCGAAGACAGCGGGGGGATCCCTCTATATTTGGAGGGATGTTAGAGCCTAAGCAGCCTGTCAGCTGAGGGCGCCATTCTGGCCGGCCCCCAGCATCGTCAGCACGGACAGCCAGAGTAGTGTACGCATAGCCGAAGAACCCTGTGCTCTACTACCGCACATAAGGAAAAGCTTGACTGTCTGGAATACTGGCAGACTAGAGCAGGCCGTCTTTTAGCAAGGCCAAGGTTCGAGAGCGCTTCGGAGGTAGGTGGCTTATAGCAGTTGTGCTACTTCTTCACGTCAAGATGTGTTGCAGGGGTCTATTTTGCGCGTTCACAATGTTTTCAGCTGGATTGAATGTCTGCACCCGTCTCGGGAGAGATGCTAGACTCATTGGCAGGAGATGTATTAAAAATAAATCCATGCACGCCAAGTCCCCATTCTCGTCTAACTTCACGGGTCTCTTTTGAATGCCTCCCTGAAGTAACATGAGGGGAGAAGAAGCGACTTCAATTGAATGTGAGGACGCGGCCACCTTTAGCTTGGAACCCCAACTTGGCTAGTCGCCTGTCCGCCTGAATATTGACTGTTCCTAGCGTGGGGAAAATGTGACGGGTCAGGTCAGTTCTAGTAAAACACAAGCTCACCCAGCCAAATTATTCTCCGCTCCTCCTTTCTAAAAGAAAAAGAAAAAGAAATAAAAAATTGCTCAGCTGCCTACCTCATAAGCCTGGGTAAAAGGTGGTTCTTTATTCACTACCATATCCATGTCCTGCTCTTGTTGCGAAATCAACAGCTAACCAGCAAGAAGAGCTGAATTGTGCACAACAGGAACAAATTAAAACAAATAAAAAAGCAAGCTTTCTGCGTAGGGTCCAAAGATGCCTAATAGCGCGTGTTGCCCCTGTGTTAGCCCCATTTTTAGACCAGTCCATGGGAAGCCGACCGAGCGACTTAACGCGTGGCGCTAATATTGGAAACCCCCTGTGGCTGCACTGTACCATTTTAAATGGCTCCTCGCTGTGAGGTTAGGAAGATTGTCAAGTCATCATTAATCAACACACGCGTACTGAGTATCACGTACTATCAATGTTGGGATTGGTGGCAGCGGTAGCGAGGTGGCAAAAGCAGGTCCCCAGCTAACATTTAAAATGCCTGAAGCTGTATCCCTGCTCCGCTAGTGGTCTAATCAATCATCTTCAGCTCATTCCTGATTTAGGTTTAGTGGATCATAGCTGAAGCGGCTGCGCTCCTGGGATACGTTCTCTTGGTATGCCGCTAGGGCGGCCGTCATGTTCCCTAGCTCGTGATTCTCGCACAAAGGGTGCTATGTATCCCCTATTTCAGTCTCCAAACTTGGCATCGACACAGTCACTGCCGCAGCGGATCAATGAAGAATGACTGTTTCTAGCCGGGACACATACAGCAGCTTCCTCACTAGCCTCTGGGATAGTAGGAAGGTTCCGCATGTCACGTCCACTGGGACTGTCAGGATTCTGGGTCTGGCGACTTTCGCGGCGTGTCTAGCGGGTTATTTTCTATTCACATCAGAAAATCTAACAGTTCCGGGTTTGGGAAATGTCCAACCCCCACCGTTCCCGTCGTATCCTTACGTCGAAGTCGTTTATCCAGAAGAAGGCTCACCCGAGTATGGCATTCTTTGGCCCTGCCGCACATTCAAGAGCTCGCCTTATCACCCTCCGCACTTCAACATAACTGGAAATGGAGGCGAATTATCAGATGGTTATTTGTTCATGACCCCGAAGTCGCGCACGGGGAACGGATCAGCACAGAATTTTCCCATCATCATGGGACAAGACAATGAGCTAGTCTTCTGCCTCGAGAAACCTGGCAACGGCAACAACCTTCGCGTTCAAAACTTCAACGGTACACCTCACCTCACTGCTTGGCAAGGCAAGAGCATTAAGAGACACGGATACGGTGACTTTCTGATTCTCGATTCCACTTACGATGAATCCTGGGTCAAGTTGAATGCACCAATCAACACCATTAAGCCGGAATACAATGGATCAATCGACTTCCATGAGCAGCTCATCACTGATCAGGGAACCCTCTTGGTCACTGCCTACAACACCAGTCGATACGACCTTTCTCCACTCGGTGGACAGGAAAATGGTTGGCTTGCGGACAGCTTGATTTATGACATTGACATGGAAACTCAAGAGGTTTTGTTCAGCTGGAGCGCTCTTGACCACTTCAAAGTAACGGATACCAGATTCTCAATCAAGTCTCCCATGGGCGGGGGCCGCCAGCCAGTCTCGGCGTTCGACTTTTTTCACATAAACTCCATCCAGCCTATTGGCAATGATGCGCTTCTTATAAGCAGTCGGCATTTCTGGTCTGTTTACTTGATCTCGCGAAAGACTGGTGAGATCCTTTGGGAACTTAGCGGCAGCGGAGAGGGCGGCGACTTTGGCAGCTTACCGCCAGAGGGGCAATTCAGGTGGCAGCACCATGCGCAAGCTCATAATATTACCGACAGCGGATTTACCTTGAGCATCTTCGACAACCACAACGTGGAGGAGGATACTAACGTGACTTCGACGCGAGGTCTTGTATTGTCAGTCACACTTCCACCAGATTCATCGGCGCCACCATCTGTGCTGCGGAATGTGCAACCCGAAGAAGGGCTCTTTGTGAACAACCAAGGCAGCTACCAGATCGATTTGAGCAATGATAATCAGCTTCTGGGCTTTGGGCCAATCCCAATGATTCGAGAATTTGGCCCGTCTGGGTACGATGACCTGCGATGGGAAGGTCGCTTCGGATATGACGATAGGTCCCAGAGCTATCGGGTTTATAAAGACAAGTGGCGCGCTACTCCTACGAAATGGGCACCGTCGCTGGTCTTTGAGAAAAATGCTACAAGCCTCACGGGATATGTGAGCTGGAACGGCGCGACAGATGTGGAGTATTGGAATATTTACGAGAGTAAGCAGGATGATGAGTTGGATCATCTTGGCAGGGCCATGGCTCGCGGCTTTGAGACGGTGATTGAGATGCCGAACAACCTGACTCATGCGGAGTGCATCCTAGTTGCCGCTGTGCAGGACGGCGTAGAAGTCGCCAGGTCTAATACAGCCTGCCAGACAATACGTGCATCATAGAATAATTATTTTCTTTTGTTTCTTAATAAAATAAAGATGGCTTAGTAATGTGTCCTCGGATGGCATCCATCGCTTCCCTCTACCAAACAATTGGTTAGAGAAATGGGGCATGATGAAAAACTGCACATCATTTCTATATGCATCCAGCTCTAGCCTGTACGGCGAGCAGATAAAAAAAAAAAGTGATTTTATGGCCTAAATACCTATTGTGCTGTATATGTAAGGTTTGTTAAAATCTTGGTTTAATAGAAACTTTGAGGTGAAAATTTTAGTGTTTAGAAAGATATTTTCGAAATCTTATTAAGACCTAATAAAAGAGCCCTTTCTCCGCCAACTTGGCCTAATTTAATCTACTACAAAAAATAATTATATAAAAAAATAATATTTGTATACCATGGCCTTCTAAACTATTTATTGTATATTACCTAGTAAAGATATTGTGGATCTTTTCTTTATTTAGTAGTATATATATGGGCTTTTATATGCCCCTGAGGATATTAATCTTAAGTTGTATGTTAAGGGGTTAAAGGTAATAGGCCTACTTAGGTAGGTAGGGGAGAATAAATTACTAGGGTTTTTGTCTAAAGATATTTTTTTTTTCTTATAGTTTGTTTTTAGTTGATAATATTTGGCTATAAATTAATTTTGGATATATATCTAATTTAAGTTGTTAGTGATTTCGTACGAAACTAATAGAAATAGGTTAATGACCTGCTCTGCAATTATCTAAAGGGGGTATCCTTAGATGACAATAAAATCTGATTCTTGGACGATATAGAATCGAACCAATATAAGCCTTGGTTCCTGGAGCTGTTCCGCTGCTTGGAGGTTGTCAAGATGTGTGCCTAAGGGCGGCTGGTGCGAAACTGCACATCATACGAGAGCATGAGGACCCAACACAGGAAGAATTGGGGACTGTAAACCAAGATTAAATTGATCAGGAAGGCTTCCGCGGTCTGAATGACAGTTGCATATGATGAAGGAAGTTGTATGAGCACAATGGTACTTCACTCAAGTAATGCTGTGGACATCGATCAATTTTAAACCAAACATTTAGCTCATGACAATTCTATAAAACTCCGTGTTTTCAATTCATTCTTTGAAGGAAATATCCTTCGATATATAGGCTGTATGTGTAGGCGAAATCACCTAGCAATATCGTGAGGTTCTGTTTCTGTGCAGGAGAAATTGCTGGCGCTGGTGCACCAAGTCGGAATAGCACATGGATTTATTCGCTGATTTCTCAATGTTCGGCCTTTATCGTAGCTAGGCTTGGACGTGAAGTTCCTTGCTAATTCTGACAATGGCTACACATTTACCGGTTGACATGCCATGCATACTTTATGAGAGCTTTATTCATCCGTCAAAAGCGCCTCGAAAATATCGGATATAGACCATTCCTCAGCCAATACATGTATCGCATGCAAAGCTTTCATGCTCCAGCCACCCCAAGTCAGTTTCATACTCTCCAAGGCATCGACACAGCTCTGAAGGCCTCGAATGGCCTGCGGTCGATGAACATTGTTTTCGGGGTTTATGTCCACCAGGTGGATGATGGCAGCAGTGAACGCGATATGGACAGTAACAATTGTTGTAAAGCGCTGGGAGGGAAAATTCCATTAGCTCTTGAATGAGGTCGAACAAGAAATTTGAAGGCCCCATAGCATACCCAGCTGTATTTTTGCTTGTATATTTGCAGCAGTTTTGCCACTTCCGCAGCTGAATCTCGACAAGTTTTCATGTGAGGGTTTTCTTGAAGCTCTGAACATGACGCACTGTCAGGGGTACTCAAAGCCTTTTGCAAGAGCGGCCGGTGCAGGAGAATTAGATTGACGTGGTATTGCATGCTACAATCCACTCTTAGCAACCGTGATTTCGCCATGGTGTTTTAACCTACTGCAAGTGGTACACGTGCGCTGGCACTGATGCTCGTGCAGTTGATGGTAGCCGAATATGGCTCGGTAAATTAACGTAATATGCGCGCAGCTCGACATCTGCCTTGGCAATGATGGCTTCGATATTATTCTTGGATAGGCCACTGTTAGGCGCGTATCTGTCAGTTGTCAGCGTCAGCAACGTAGCAAAGGAATGGGCTGGAAGACATTTGGTCCATTGCTTCTGACGCAATGGATAACGATTCGGCCGTTGAATGTGCAGTAGACACTGTGCGACTTTGCATGGTGGACGCGCAATCTCCACTGAGGGAGGTGGGAACCCACGGCTCGAATTCAGTGTCTAGGTCAAGACTGGGCATTTTGCAAGTATACTGAGATTTTCTTGTACAGCCAGGCCTGCCGAGAGCAATAGAGAACAATCTAAAAACATTTTGTTAGTCGTGTACTGCTGCCGAAGGGAAGCAGTCATCACTTGTCCAAGTTATGGCATCCCCACCATGTCACCTTTCGCACCTCGGCCTCGACTTCACTGAGTAACCCAGACGCTACCCACTGATCGCAGTCGATATTGAGACCTAGATTGTATGCCATTCGTGCCGCATTACCTATAACAAGTCAGTACGAAATTGAACCGCAAGAGGCCGACATTAAATATCTGTACCGCAATACAGCCAGCCCAGCGCTTCTTGGTTATCTGACAATGCTCGAATAGCCATCAACGACACGGCCTGCACCGTTGCCACGGTTGGTGCCTGGCTTTCGTATAAAAGCAAAACCTTTGCCTGCTCAAAAAAGGCAGACCCCGCCGTGCTCGAGTCATCTGGGATGGATCGCAATTCCTGACGATCCGAATACCGCGATGCAAGGGCAAATATGGCTGACAGCAACAACGGTGTACAGTATTTTCCGTAGGTTCTGCTTTGAAAGGCTTCATTGAAAGCTCCTTTGTGGACAATATAGTTCCAGGGATTTTGCCAAGTCCAGTAGAGCTCTAGCAAATGTTCTTGCAGCTCTCTTGACAAGGGTACGTTTTTGCCCAAGCATTCGACCGCGGCAAGGCCCTGCTGTTGCATACAAACGGACGATTCCATATTTGCATAACCTAAATTGTTATTTAGTAGATGAAAGTTACTTTGCGATCCGAAATAATGCAGCTGTCCATCGTCACCAATGTTAAGGCGACCCAGCAACCCTGTGACTGAAGAGAGCATCTCTCGATCGTCGGCTATTTTTGGGTCACTAAAGTGCATGGGAGCACCTTGGTCGTCCTCTAAATCATGCGTCTTTGATCCACTGTGTGAAGCATTTTGGGCGCGAAGCTGCTCCTCTAGACACTGTATGCGGGCTTCAAGGGCGTGGACATAGATCTTGCTTGGGGGTCTGTGTCTGGGTCAACTTGGACGATGCAGCACGGAGGAGCCAATATTTGCACCAACTTGCGTTTATTCTCGGTGAAATTATATTCGCATGTCATTTGTCGAGCCGTACAACTGCTGCATGTCGGGACTGCTCCATCACACTGTCTGCGTGGTTATTCAGCCGTCCTTAGTAATGGACTTGATTGGACCGTGACGCACGCGTATCCGCTTTTTGCGACAGGGTAAGCACGCCACAGACACTCTCTGTCTGGACTTTGGCTCGCTGGAGGCGGCATCGTCTGGAAGGGGTTGTAGTGCTGACATGGGATTGTTGGTGATGCTATATTGGGTGTCTTGGCAGTGGTTGAAGCCGTTATCACAGGCCAAGAGGGGGAGATTCGCCACAAATCCTTGTGGCTTGTGATGGTGTAAGCAGCCTCCGTCATGGGCGGGCCGGAAGTGCATTATCCAGGGTGGATCCACGCTTGAGCCACATCTCGGCGGGTCTCGCCGGTGCAGGGTAAGGACTATCCGGCCTCAAGTGGATTTCATAGGCCGTTAAGCACCGAAAGTCCGGCGCTATTACCAAGGACGGTGATTAAAATTCGACCGGGGAAAGGAGTTTCCTTTGGCTAGTGTGCTTTAGGAAGCACCAAACTTGCATTTTTGTAAAACTGGACATGGAAACCTGTTCCAGTCGAATTTGTAAGCCCTGTTCTTATTCACGGGTCAGAGCGCAATGTCGTAACAGCGATACCGTGTCGAGGTATTAGGCTCACTTGACAAAATGAACGGAGGGGCAATGAGTAACAAAGTATAAGAACCAGGTCGCGTTCTACCAGTTTGATTCTCCCAATCCAGCACACTTCAACATCATTCACCCAAACAAAATGGCCACTCAGCAAGTCTTCCGTTTGCCCCAGCGCACCTCCATCCAGGACCTCACAGTCCACACGGAGCCAGTGCCTGAGCCCGCCCCCCACGAGGTCCTGATTCAAATCCGCAATGTGGCCCTCAACTTTCGTGACTTTGCTGTCGCGACCGGTCAATACCCATTTCCAGTCAAGGAAAACGTTGTTCCTGGCTCTGACTTGGCCGGCGAGGTTGTCATTGCCGGCAGCAAGGTGGAAGGGTTTGCCAAGGGCGACAAGGTGATTGCATCCTTTGACCTGAACACGCTGTACGGCGCCATGAAGGACTGGGATCACAGCCTGGGTGGACAGTATGACGGTGTCCTTCGAGAGTACATCGCACTTCCCAGCTCTGCTCTCATCAAGATTCCTGCCGAGTCCAAGCTTTCGTTTGCGCAATTGTCTGCCCTGGTTTGCACTGGCACAACGGTGTGGAATTCCTTGTACGGAAACCTCCCCTTGAAACCTGGCCAGACTGTTCTGTTCCTTGGTGAGTTGGCTCCCGAGAGTTTAATGGTGGCAGCGCACTAATCCACGCTCAGGTACTGGAGGCGTATCAATCACCGGTTTGATCATCGCCAAGGCAGCGGGAGCCAAGACTATTATTACATCATCCTCGGATGCAAAACTGAAATATGTCCAAGAGACATATGGCGCTGATCATGTGATCAACTACAAGACCCATCCTGAATGGTCAAAGGAGGTCCTCAGGATCACCAACGGCCAGGGAGCTGATTACATTCTCGAGAATGGAGGCGCTGGTACCATTTCCGAGAGCATCAATTCTGTAGCATACGGTGGCTCCATTGCCGTCATTGGCTTCCTCGCCTCATGTCCTCAAGACAAGATGCCTGATGTCGCAGCTCTTGCGCTCTCTAAAGGTGCCGTGGTTCGTGGAATCATGGTAGGATCTAAGCAGCATCTAGAAGACATTACTCGATTTGTCGTATCAAAGAATCTGGCTGTTCCCGTTGAAAAGGAGTTTGGATTCAGCAGGGAGGAAGTTGTGGCTGCTTTCGAGTACATGGTCAGCGGCCAGCACGTTGGCAAGATCTGTATCACTGTCAAATAAGCGAGGTGAATATTTTGACTGCCTAACTGAGATTGGAGTCTGGATATCTTGGTTTAATATAGTGGTCATATCGGAAAAAAACACTTCTGGGTATTTCTGAATAACAGCTTGTGATTTACTTTTTACATCAAATTTGGAAAAGTCGTATACAGCATTGGAAGAAATTCCAGATTGCTATGTGACACACCCCAAGCCATTTTGGTATGAACATTCCCAAGTTGGTATATACCCGCCTTCAATTTTGCCGAAACATGCTTGACTGCAATGTCAAATCAAGAACCCTGCAACCAATGCGCCAAGCCACTTCCCCGCTCTCAATCGGCTCATTACGGTCACCGCAACAAATCCGCGTAACCAACATGGCTCGCGTAACGGCTTCTGAGCTGCATTTGGTAATCTGCATATAGATCCGTGATCTTACTGGCCAGCCCATCTTCCCTGTGCCGATAATCATGGTCTCCCCTGTACCATGTTCCTTACTTAAGGACGCACTTTTCTCATTGAATCGGCGACATGAACCGGAACCGCATGAAACGTTAAAGACCAAACATAAAGCTCGATCAAAAGCATATCAGCGCAATAGATATGTCGGACCGGGAGGAGAATGACAAGAAGAGCCTTGGGAGTGGAAAGTCAAGCCCTCGACCTGGAACAACCTCACCTCATAGCGAACCCGCACTTGAAGCTGATGTATGCACACCTTGAGTTGTGGATCAAAGGTCAGTGACAACATGGCAGAGAAACATACTGACAGAATCAGACTGCGGAAATCGACGACGGAGACTCAGCTATTGGCAATGTCAGTTATTGTATCCTTGTCTACGCGACCGTACCTCAAGCTCAATAATTCGTGTCAAGGCTTCTGTCGGTAGCAGCACCACATCTTTGGCTTCCAGTATCGCTAAATATCGCCTGGAAAATGGCCGAACATACCATGCATACAAAGAAGGATGTAAGGTTACATTTTATTGATCATCAAGGAGGACACTAATGGCTGAACTTCTCCCAGCCTACCATCTGCCGAATGACGAGATGGAAAATGACCGACTTGGTAAGAAAGACAGCAGCTAATGAAGACCCGTTTTGGCATAAAGGCGAAAGGGAATTCTGACAATCTTTAGATCTACAGCACCATATTTGTTTCCTGACATTTGACAATCGACTCTTCACTTGCCCAGCTGGAGCGGATAAGCCTATGAAACGAATTCTCGACGCTGGTTGCGGGACTGGGGCTTGGGCCATGGACATGGGTAAGTAAATGTTTATCAATGCCAATAAATTGAAGCTTACAAACAACTTAGCCGATGAGCACCCTGAATCTGAGGTTTGTTGTAGATGCGAACAGCAGATATAGAAGTTTTGACAAGCTGACTCTGTCTAGGTTATTGGCATAGATCTGAGTCCCATTCAACCATCGATGTAAGCATTCTTTATATAATTACTAGGAAAGCCTTTTATGTATTAGACCACAAATATCTAACGGCCTGCAGTGTCCCACCAAATGCAACCTTCATAGTTGATGATCTTGAAGCGGACTGGACTTACTCGCAGCCATTTGACTTTATTTACCTTCGCTTCTTGGTCGGCTCCATCTCAGACTGGGATCGCCTTCTTCGTCAATCTTTCGAGCACCTTTCTCCGGGAGGATGGATCGAAACAGTCGATGCAGTCTATCCCCTAGTCTGTGACGATGACACGGTCAACGACGATCATGCTGTCTACAAATGGGGCAATCTGATGAGAGAGGCGACGACAAAAGTGCACTCGGAACGAAGTTTGGACAAATCCAAGGAGCTGAAACAGCAGATGATTGACCGCGGTTTCGTCAACGTAACGGAAACGTGGCATAAATGGCCACTGAACAACTGGCCAAAGGACCCCAAATTCAAGGAACTGGGCGCTTGGGTCATGGAAAACGTTTTGAGTGGGCTCTCGGCCCTGAGCCTGGCTTTGTTCACTCGTGTTCTAGGCTGGACGCGTGAGGAGGTTGAGGTTTTCCTTGTGGCTGTTCGAAGCGATATTAGGAACAAGAACATTCACGGCTATTGGAGAATGCAAGTACTGCCCTATTATGCTGGGAGAGTAACTCACTAACCATTGTCCTAGCCTGGTTGTTTCAGGGCAGAAACCGGATTCGAACTGAACAGGGATTGATTGCGCGTTGATGGATGTGCATTTATTTTGTTGTAAAATCCCGGACTTGGTAAAGAAGTATTTTATTTCTCAGCACAGGCCCTACACTTTCACAGGTAAAATATTTGCGTCAAATAAACATACGTCTCTATTCTCTAATACGCGCTATAATCTTCGGGGATTGTGAACCAGGTAGCCCTGGGTGATCAAGATTCGTTTAGGGCATAATGACAATTTCTCCAGGTTCCTTGTGCTCAACTGCGCTCTCAAGTGCTTCTTGCCCTTGCTCAAGGTTGAATGCCCTAACCGGACCCATACCAGCCCGTTCACCAAGGGGAACAGATCCGGATTCCACCATCCTAACCAGCCTCTTAGTCTGTTCTCGTGTACACATCCAGGTTCCTTTGACAGTCAAGGCACCAAACAAGATGTCCATGTAACCAAATGAAATACCAGACGAGACAGACCCCGAAAGGCTAACTCGTGCACCCCGCTTCAAGGCACCTAGACAGCTTCGAATATGTGTCGAATCGTGTGCCGCTGCTGGAGACATGTCCCAAAGCGCATCAGCTCCGGTGGGGGCTACAGTGCGCAGCGCGAACGTATCCTTGTCAACATCACCAGTGAGTGTGACCGTTGTCAGTCGAGGGCTGATAGACTCTAGCTGTGAGAGAATTGCGCCGTTTCTTCCGATCGCAATCACACTTGCCCCCAAGGCTAGAGCAACATGCGCGGCAGCACTGCCATAGCGACCTGTGGCGGGTGCTATGATGACAGTATCGCCGGCCTCGACATCGATATCTGCCAGCCCACCAAACGGAACAAGCATGCTAAAGAGGTGCGTTAGGTCTTGTAGGCTGTAACCCAGGCCACCGGCATCAGGCGATCCAAGTAGTCGCTGTTCATTGAGCGGATGGCAATTTTCCAATGGCAATCTGGCATACTCGGCGAAGGTCGAATTACGCCACTCAACAGAAAGCCGGTGGCTTTCCTCGTCGAAACCTTGCATGAAGCCACTGACGCACTTGGCAGTGTAACTGTCTCGGGCACGGATATCAGGGTCGATAAAGACGAGCTGCCCCGGCTTCAAGCCTACCCCGTCTGGCCCGACTTCAGCAACTCTGCCAATGGATATGAAGCCAGGCACAAACGGGGTAGGCAAGGCATGTCTGACATCCTTGAAGACAGCAAGAGTGTTTGACCTGACAGATGCGGCAAGGACGCGAACCACAACGCTCCCTGGTCCGGCACGCGGCGTTGGTAGGACTCGAACAGTCAGAGGGTCACCCCTTTCTGCCAAAAATAGGGCTCGGTGCTCAGTTGGTAGAGATAGAGACATGATGGAGTTGATTCCGGCGCAAATTATTCAACGCCAGAGTGCTGGTTGACAGGATAGAGGCAAAATGGATGTTGGGCTGGTGAGCTTGAGAGGAAGTGAGTTGGTTTCTCTCCCTTTATACTGAACATGCGTGCTTCAATCGAAGGTCGGTAAAATATTGCCATAATTGTACGAATTTAAAAGACTGGGCCCAGTTTTGATACTTGCGAATCATGGTGGTCGCATTACGACGGCACCCTGTAGGGCGTTGATGCGCGGTTCAGGTGCGGAATTTCGAGGTTTTGCTTGCGGAGTTGCGGTGTTGCGGAGCCAAGACAAAACCGCAGCAGAAGTGAACATGCGCCAAATGAGACGCGCGCGGGTATTACGAATGCGCAGCAGGAAATCTTACGCGTCGTAAAGAAACGAGTCGGTTTCTCCAATGCTCAAGGCGGCTGGAAAATATTACACTGCAATTTATGGCTAGAGTGCCATTGGCGAATAATGCATTCTCACATTCAAAACCTTTGACGCTTGAAGATTAACTTGTGAAACAGTATTTCTATCACCAAATGTGGTGCCAAAAGGTGCCACGAACTATGGACCAAGCTAAGTAACATCGAAAGCAACGGCAGAGTCAAGATGCACGTACTCGCGGTGAAATTGGAAGGATTCAGACGGTAGCCCTGGCTGTCATCCCCTCAGACGAAGCCCTCATACGCCTTGTACTTACTGTACCACACCGCCAGAGCCGCACCAAAAATAGCACCGAATCCTAGAATTAAGCTCACGGCACCACTAACCGTTGATGCACCGCTTTCGCGGCGACAAAACTCAAAGTCTGACCATGTTGGAAAGATTGTCCGAAGCCAGTACTTGTACATCGGATCAGGGTAGATGAATGTGTTTTTCCGCGTGACGGGGTCCATCCACCAGCTCTGACAGCCGCTGTTAAATACAAGACCCTCGACCTTTCCGTGAACCCAAGTCAAGTCACGCTTTTGAGCCTCTGGTTTGACCATGATGTAGTCCATCGGACTGGAGCGAGTCAAGACAGGGCGCAGGAGGCGACAGGAGTAGTTGATCTGGCATTCGGAGTGGAAGATGACAGAGTGCTGGCCAGTCGCGGCATTTGGCCCGTAGAGAATGAAGAGGTTCGGAAAGTCGGTCACGACTGTGCCTTTGTATGCCTCGGCGCCGCCCACCTTGTCCCAAGCCTCGTGCAAGTCTTTGCCGCCGATACCAGTGATCTTGATGGGATACAGCCACTTTTGGGTTTCAAATCCTGTTGCATAGACGATGACATCGGCCTCGTACTCGGAACCCGCATCGGTAATGACGCGGCGGCCGTCAATCTCGGTCGCGCGCTCCTTGGCCAGATGCATGTTGGGGGCATGCAGACATTTGAGGTACGTGGCCGTGTTTACGCGACGCTTGCATCCGGGCTCATAATCGGGTTTCAGAATTTCTCGGTATTGGGCTGGTGCATCTTTCTCAATGTACTCGTACGTGGCATCGCGAATTTCCTGTCTTCTTCGAGCCCCATCTTTGGTCATAAGGAAGGAAAAAAAGACGCTTTCTAGCTGCCACGCGAGCAAGACGCGGTACAACCTCGCCGCAAATGGAACATATTTCATCATAAACTTCCAAGATGTCGAATACTCGGGGTTTCCCTAAAACACTGTTAGAACTCTGTGTTAGGGATTAATGCGTAATGCTTACCCTTCTTGTCCACCAATGCGCACTCTTGACCAACTGAGTGACTTTTCCCTCTGGTCCAGAAGTCTTGACCAGTTCTGGGACAAACTGTGTTGCAGATGCACCGTTTCCCAGGACAAGTACGCTTTTGTTCTTCATATCCACTGAGTAGTCCCATCGAGCGCTATGGAACGATTCACCAGTAAACGTCTCGATGCCTTTGATGCTCGGGATGTGTGGGCGATCGAGAGTCCCAATCGCACTCACAACTACAGGAGCAATGCGTGTAAACTTTTCACCCGTCACAGTATCTTGAAAGATGCAAGTCCACTTGCAGGTGCTCGAATTCCATTCCAGACTCAAACAAATGGCGTTGAATCGGCAGTGGGAGAGAATATTGAATTTGCGTGCCACGGACAGGAAGTAACTGTGCAGCTCATCTCTGCCTGGATATGTTGTCGTCCAATCCGGCTTCAAAGCAAAGCTATACGAGTAAAAGTGGCTTGGAATATCACAAGCACAGCCAGGGTATTTGTTATGCCACCATGTGCCCCCAATGTTGTCGGACTTTTCGTAAATGGTAAAGTTCTCATGACCAAGAAGGCGTTTGAGCTGGATGGCCATGCCAAGCCCAGAAACGCCCCCGCCGATAATGATGACTTCTTTTGACTCGCTTATAGCCATGACAAGGGGATTTGAGAGTAATGTGACAAATTTGATGGCCTTTACTGCTGCAAATAGAATGAATGCAATGATAAAATGGAGTGGGTTATCCATATTCACTTCGAGAATGCAACCAGCTATATACCTGGGACATTTCTCTTCGGAAGTCCCTGAAATTGTCAATTGAGCGTGCTTTAGAAGACCTTCTCCGGGCATACACTTGGCTCAATTGGTGCATGTTCACCCCGGATTACAATCATCATGTGGGGGATCTGAACGAGATGCGGGGAGGGAAGAATGGTGGGTGCGCTTACGCTTGAACTTTCCACTCGTCTTAGCGGCCTGGCTGCCTTTCTTTACGACTAATTAGGCATAGTGCAGAGACGTAGCGCGTCGCCACCGCTTACGCTTACCATGTTTCCCTGTTCCCTTGACTGCATCCACATTTCATTAGACGTATGACAAATGCGCGTGCGCTTCCACTTGCGCACGCCATAAAAACTCCCTGGAACCCACATTGCAGCATCGCCAGATCAACCCAGAGCAAAGGAATATGCCAGCGTCCGAATCGACGCCACGCAGTGCGGCGAAGGCACAAGTTGCCAAAACGAGGACGCGGTCCGGCTGGTGAGTAATTTCTCAGCCACATGCACTTGCATGCCTAATCGATCTCAGCCTCCCCTGCCGTGGGCGACGACGCAAATGTGGGTGGTTTTACCAAGTTTGACCAAGAGAATCCAGAAGTCGCAACCGCTAATATGGGTCCCGATTGCTAGGCGATGAAGGCAAACCGAATTGCCGGAAGTGTGTTTCATCGGGAGATGAGTGTCGTTGGGGGATCAAGGTGTCGTTTCATCCATCACGCGCACTCTTCCTATCACCCGAGGATTCGGCTATGCTCTTGGAGATAGAATCCCGGAGAGCGCTGGAAGAAGCAGAGCAAATAACTACAGATAGTAGGGGCAGCGTCCGTGACTCATGGTTCTTTGAGACAAGTGTGAATTCACTAACAACCATTCAGATCATAGACGACACCGAATCTATTCTGCAAAGCTATCAAGATGCCAGCCGTCGCTCTTCGTCGCCGGATTCCGAAGACGAGACACTGTTTTTGGAGGGCAACACTTCATTAAATGAAGTGTCACGCGTGTCCTTCATTACTACCCCAATAAGTGTTGCATCTAGGAACACTTTCCTTGCCAACACATTCGAGCCTGATCATTCCAGCCCCGCATGGCAAGGGTTGTCCCCTGCTCCACTCTCAAGCAATCAACGTTCAGAACTGGATGGTAACTCTCCCGCCGTTAGACCACCTTTCCATCTGGGACAAGGCGTCTCTCGCAACGCATCCCCTCTGCCAAGATTAGTCTTGCCTATTTCTAAACAGGAACAAGCTTACATAATGGCGGCTTATCTCCGAGAAACCGGAACATGGTGCGAGACGACCGACTCAGAGATGCACTTTGTCAAGAACATCCATCACATGATGAAGTCTGACGCCTTTGTTTCTGCAGCACTTGCACTGAGCTCTCGGCAGCTCGATACCCTGAATGGGCAACAACGCCAAATAACGCTGGAGCTCTATCAGCACACAATACAGCACCTAATCAGACAGGACCCGGATGAAGCAGATACGTCGATCTTGGCTGCATGTACTTTGCTATGTGTATATGAAATGATGGCATCCAGTGTTTCAGAGTGGAGGCGGCATCTCAAGGTAAGCGAAAAAAGAATGATGCAATATCTTCACAACTAACTTACGCTTCCAGGGCTGTGCAAGTCTATTAAAAAGCAGGGGTTGGGACGGATCCAGCACAGGTATCGTGAAGACGTCCTTCTGGGCCTTTGCTCGAATAGGTAACCGTCTTGGTTGAAATGGGTTGATAAAAGACTAACTGCTCAAAGATATCTGGGCCGCTTTCATTATTGGAGAAACGACTCTGATTCCTACCCACTCCTGGGTTAGAGATGACTCTGTCTTATCTGTTGCTGCCTCTGCAGATGTAGACGACTACTGTAATCTTGCAATCCTATTTTTCGCCAATATTGTCAATCTACTAGCACCAAGATCAACCACACATTCCATCACGTCATCTGAACATAAACGAGCAGTCCAAAAATTGTGGTACAGCATGCAAGAATGGTGGGATAACAGGCTCACCGAGGTGCATCCACTCTTAAGTGCGCCGTCTGGGGAATCAGGCCCATTCCCCGTGACAATTTTCACGCACTCATCATCAAGTTGAGTTTTTCACTCTGTTCTCCCATTCAAACACTAACAACCGAGCACTTAGTTTGCGGCAACACGTTCTACCATGCTGGATCAATTCTGTTACTTCGAACAGGCTTAATACCAAACTTTGATTCCGCAGATGCACTGTTGGTAAGATATTCCTCTCAAAAATAGCAATGCACATTGTCTGACATGCGATATATGAAGCACGACCCGACCTGGCATGCTCGCGAGATTGGTGGAATCTCAACATGGAATATCTCACAGTGAGTTGATTTGGTTTTAGAGACTGCAAACGCTAATCAAGGCATCAGTGCAAACTGGGTCAATCATTTACAGCCGCTATATATCGCTGGCCTAACATTCACCACACCGTCTAGCAGTACTGTGGGAGTTTTACCACCTCACTTGGAGGATGCACGGTCCCATCAGCATAGCTTTGATAGCTTACGCGGCTTTCGAGATGAATACGCCGCTGAGAAAATTGCACTCCTCAAACAGCTGTCCCGCATCGAAAAAGAGACGGGGTGGAAGACATCTGATAGGTCCGCAGAACTCCGACAGGTATGGGGTTTGTCGTAGAGGAGCTGTAAACGGATTAAAACTTTTGACCCAGGTCTCAACACATATCGGCCATAAGTGACGAAGTTCCGAGAGGATCTATTATAATGAGCGCCTAGAAACTTTGTCTCATCATCGTTAAACTGCGGCGCAGACTCGTCGATGATGATCATTGTTCACAAAGGGTTGTCAGTCGCAGTGGAACAATTTCAAATTGAATGGCTACCGGAAGAATTCCGGAATCCAGAGGGCTATTCTTCCATTCCCTAACCTCCCAAAATGCGAATGCCTAAGGGCGGCTCTTAACTTGTATCTCGGTGTGTTTAGGCATTCTCTACATTCATTTCCTGTGCCTTTTCGGTCTCAGTACCACTCCTACTGGCTGCATTGCCATTAGACACCAATTGGGAAGTTTGGTTTGCCTCCTTTGCCATGCCTCGAGCAACCGCGACTGGATTTTCTCCTTGGGTGAAAATCAGGTCCACATCCTCAAGTTTAATGTTGCTTGTCTCGGGGTACCAAAAATAAAACACTGGCACAAAGAGCAAGTTTGTCACCATGAAAATCAAGTACGCCTTCCACTTCAGTCGATTTGTGATGACGGGGGAGATCATCACCACAGTAAAGTTCCACAGCCAGTTCGAGCTGATGCCAATGGCGGTACCACGCGTGCGTGCCTGCAGCGGCAGGATTTCCGGGACATATACCCACGGAACGCAGTTGACGCTCATACCAAATATGAGCATGTAGAGGAAGAGAAATGCGACAGACGCCTCTGCACATTCCTGGCCATTGGAGTGGTCCACGCGGGATAGCAAGACAGACACCATCAGCATGCAAAAGCTCAAACCTGAACAGCCCCAAAGCATCGTCTTCCGACGGCCCATTTTGTCCAAGAAAATTGACGGGATAATGGAGCCAAACATGAACATCATGTTGATGCATCCGCCAAGAATTTGGGAGGTGCGCGCAGAAAGACCGACGTTTTGAGCGAGCACCGACGGAGCGTAATAAACAATGAGGTTGATTCCTCCTGCCTGGTTCATGAACTGGATTCCCCAGGCCAAAAGGACGCGATATCCGGTTTTCATCTCGTCATTTTTGAAGACATCCATGAACGAGCCATTGTTGGTGGAACGCTCTAGCTCAATGGCCTTTCGAATCGAAGCAATCTCTGACACCACATACTCATCAGAGGGCTCTTTCTCGTAGACATTGCACAAGACCTCCACAGCCTCTTGCTCGCGGTCCTGGGTCAATAGCCATCGGGGAGACTCCGGGAGCCCAAAGACGAGCAGCAGAACAACGACTGCGAAGATGATCTGAAACGCCAGTGGGAGTCGCCAAGCAAGCGGGCCGCCGACAAAGGATAAACCAAAGTCGAACCAGTATGCAAACGTGATCCCGACGCCAACAAAGAGCACTTCTGCGGAGACGAGGCGTCCGCGTGACTTGTGGTCACAAAGTTCGGATTGGTACCTGAATCGGTCAGCTTGGTTGCGTGGACATGGAAGCGCGAACTATGGTACTTACATGGGGACTGTGGAAGTTTTCATGCCGGTTCCAAACCCAGTCACAATTCTTCCAATGACCAGGTGAGCAACATGGAATGCAGTGGCTTGTAGTATCGCTCCAATAATGACAAACACCATGGCTAGCCAAATCGTCTTGCGTCGGCCCATCTTGTCTCCAATGAAAAAGTTGACTAGATCCACATATTAGACAAACTCTGCAGAGTGTTGTTGCTTATTGACTTACTCACGCAACCCACGAGACAACCGAGGTTGTAGCATGATACAATGATGCCGGTTTTGGTGTCATTTGGGTGATTAAACAAATTCAGCCAGTCTTCATTCTGCAAAATTCCACCAAAAACACCCTGGTCATACCCAAATAGCACGAATGCGATAAGGCAGCACACGGTTATGGCAAATTGGAGGGGTTTCCCTCGAAGCATAGGCCGGGCCATGGTGAAATCTTTTATAATAACAAATTATCCAAATGCGATGAGGAACTTGAAGTCCGTATTGGGTTTTCTCAAACATGAGGTCTTCTCCGATCAGTTAAATATACCATCCACAAACCCAAAAACTAAATATCTTCATCATCCGGGGTATGCGATGTGGAGATTCCGGGGGGTAATCTGGGGTAAGGCTTCATCCTACCATTTCTGGACTGTGAAGGTGGCTGAAGCGTTCAGGGGAAGTGTCGAGTCAGTTTGGTGTGCACACTAGCGCTTGCGCTTCCACTAGCCAGATGTGCTCGCCTCGCAATGGCTTCGACCAGGCTGACCTCACCCTATAGCTCGTGCTTCAATCACTAGCCTAAGTTAGGGCTTGTGTGTGAGTGACTAAAAGGCTCGTATTTATCGAGACTCACGGGAGATTCACTGGGGTATGTGTACTTTTAGATAGATTCCACGATTCACACACTTTGATGAGTAGTGGGGACATAAGCATTGGTCTCGCCCTCGTAAAGGCGGCGAAATCTAATGGCGTAACGTAGGATAAGAGGTTGGCAGGGAATGGACATTGGGAATGCTTCATTTATAACAAGAAAAAGAATAAAAGTAAAACTAAGAAAAACATAGCCAGCTATCAACTACTTGCCCCCTCGACACCTTGTTTATCCTCGCAAGTGACATGACCAGCATGGTATCATCAACGCGATCATCTACAAGATGCATCTATGCAATCGGTGAAACAGGTCCAATGCGTACATGTTGTCCCACTTTTCATCCAAGCCCACCTGAGACATAACACGGTCCATCATGTACCGCTCCACTGGCTCTTCTTTCACTTTGAGTAGCAACGCCCACACCAAAACGGAATAAGGCAGCCAGGCAGCAAACTCGAAGTCGATAACAGTCATTGGGCTTGAGGGATCGTTTGGGTCTTTCATGATAAAGTTGCTATAATGAAGGTCGCACCAGCACATTCTGAGGCCTTCGGAGATCAAATTGACCCTTTCTGGGTAGTTTTCCGAGGAAGAATGAAGATGTCATCCGTTGTTGTCGTGGCTTTATATGGCAAGAGAAATTTACCTCAATCAAGTTATTTATGTAATCCTGGAAATCCTGCTGGGTTTTAAATGCCTCTGGTGCCTGAGCGTTGGTCCGATCAGATCTTCCAAATATGAAGTTGGTCATGCAACCTCCCCCATAAGGCCCTGGGCTGGCATCTGGTTCTGGCTCCAGTGCAAGAAGAAAACAAATGAAATCTGAAATTTTTTCTCTCAAAAGCCGGGCTTTTGCCTTGTTATCCTCAGAGTCAGTGGGTACGAGCTCCGTCATGAAGGGACTGTTCGGGTTCGTGGAGCGCCTTTTGATGTACTCAAGGTCGCACAGGATGCCCTCCACGTCAGTGCCTGTGATATATTCCATGACTATCAAGCCGTACTCATAATCGCCGATAATTGCATCAATCGAACCAAAAACCTGGGGAATCTGGAACTTTCCTCTCAGCTCTTCTCTCCTGAGCAGCTCCTCACGGACATAGGCTTGAGTCCTTGCTTGGGATCGCATATACTCCATTTCGAAAACGGCGTACTTGACCCATACCGTAGTATCGTAACCCTGGGGTATGAAGGAAAACCCATTCACGTTATCGCGCCCAGCCTCATGCTTGCGCTTTTCTAACTCGTCCTTTGTGGCTGCGATGACTTCATTTTCATCTAGGATCCAACCAGGTTTCATGGTGGATTCAGAATGAGTGATGCGCGACGAAACTGATGACAACAAGGGGAGCTTTTTGAGTTGTGGTGCACAATACGCTTTGGCGATTCTCAAGTAGATGAAGATGATGGGTGAATGAACGGTGATGTGGAACTGGATCCAAGGCGACAGAGTGGCGGGATATTGGTGCCTGAGGCACTCGAGGCCATACTGGTAAAACCAACAGTCCTGATATGTTTAGTTGTTACAGGTGTTATGCACCATATTAATATGAACCTTTTCTGGCAGTATTTCGTCGGATTGCTTTTCGATGTGATCATCATCGCAATCGGGGTCCGCACAAACATATCCTCGCTTCTGGAGGACATCATCATAGGACTTGAGCCCCATTGTCGCATCTGGGTAGAGAGGTTGTTCAAAATTAGTCTCAGATAAAGGCATGCGATTTAATCTGGTTCAATACTAATAGCACAGTTAACGGTTTGAACTGAACCAATTTCACTCTCTAAAGCTCACTTAATTTCCCCAGAACGTCCCCCATGCACGCACCATGATATTCTTATTCTTCAACTCTTCTCTCTGCCTCTCTTGTTCAAGTCCTTCGTCCCAAATCCGGCATTCTTCATCAATTGCCTGCTTCTTCCCGTCGGCATAAATATCCACGGTAGCGGGGTTGGAAAACGAGGTGCGTTTGTACATTTTCCAGAAAATGAACATGCCAGTAAACCACCCTAAACCAAAATAGCTAGTGATGAAGCCCTTGGTGGACCATGGAGAAAAGATATCAAACCCTATGAAGATAGAGATGGTGGACCCAAGAACAAGACATGTATATGGAGTCCATGAAGCACAAGGAGCTATGTATGGGAAAACGATTCCATCTATCGGAGGACGCGGCTGCGTAGGAGAGCTTTGACAACCAAATGAAAAGTTCCACCACTTAGTGCTTTTCAGCGTATTTTTTCCTTGGCGAACAATCCCCTGTGCCTTGAGGGCCCGATACCACCCAATGAATACCCAGGACATGGCTGTGAAGTTGACGACCAAGGAAACCGTGGTGAGCTCCAAAAACCACGAAAAGACTTCGCTTGCTTCATTAGAGGCAACCAGAAACGACAAGAGGGAGATGGCTATAACTGCGGTGACACAAACCCAGGGAACTCCAGCTCTGGTACACTTCAAAAATACTTTGGGTGCCTGTCCATCTTGTGCAAGCGAATAAAGAGTTCGGCTAGAGGAATACAGGAAAGCATTACCGCATGACCAGCCCGAAAGAAGAATGAGAAAGTTGATGAATCCAGGAAGAAACCCCGAGATGCCCAGATTCAGCAAGCCCAAGACCCAGGGGGATGCTGCCGCACCAGCTGAACCAGAGTCTATGGCGCCAAGCAGCCGAGTATCGCGGGAGTTGCAAATAATGCCGACCGCCAGAATTCCAATGATGTAGAAAAATAGAATGCGCGCAACAATCATTTTTGCGACTCGAGGGATCGTTTTTCGTGGATCTCGAATTTCTCCAGCAGACAGAGAAATCATGTCTGGACCAGCAACCGTAAAAACCGCATAGCGCACTGAAATGCAGATGCTCAAAAATACACCGGTAGCGCCGTTTGCGTAATATGAATGGGCCAAGTCTCCGTTCGACCAGTTTCGAAACCCGTAGGCATCGTGGCGTGGATTACCGCCTACCATGGTGATAAAAGTGGCCAGCATGAGGCCCAGGAGAAGAAGAATTTTAGTGGACCCCATGATAAACTCTGTTTCACCGTACCATCTGAGACACTCATTAGCATGCACCCTTGCCGTGTAATTGAAGGTTCAAAAACTTACTTGACGGCCACCATATTCAGAAAGTAGCAAACAGCCAGAGCCATGGCAATCCAAACCGCCGGGTTGACATCAATGCTCCAATAGCCCATGACAGTCGCAACGGCTGAATATTCGGTACAGACAAGCATGGCACCTGCAAAAAAGTACGTCCACCCCATTGCGAAGCCGAGCGCGGGGTCAACGAAGCGGGAAGCGAGTTCATAGATGGAGCCTCGGATGGGAAGCCAAGCAACCATCTCAGCAACATTTAGCATTGTCGGCCAAATAAAGCCAAGACCGTAAATAAGATAGCCAATGACTAGAGGAAGCGGCCCGGCCTTTGACAAGACACTGCCCACGCCAACAAATAGGCCTACGCCAATTCCGCTCGCAATTGTCATAAGCTGTACATGGCGAGGGGAAAGGCCTCGCTGTGTTTCAAGGATTCGGACATCGGCTTGATCGCCCAGTCGCGCAGACGCTTTGTCGTCGAAGACAGCCTCTTCATATAGCGATGCTGCCATTTCGTTTGGTAGGTTCTATGACTATTCAATGGGTTCTAATAACGGCATTAGAAAGGAAAAATACAAATAAAACCCTTTGAAAGAGGAGAGTTCATACATTAGCCAGTAGAAAGATATCGTATAAACTCCATAGCCAATATATAACGTTTCTCATTTTGGGCGTCTTAACTGCTACAATGGACCTCAGGGTTGGCGATCAATCACAGCACGCTAGTCGCAATTAGGGAATAAGAGCCAGAGAAAGGAGGGGCCCCTCAGTCAAGCGAGGAGGCTACCCACTTACATTACCTCGTCACATAGCAGCTACACTCGCTTGACTTGGACCCGGGAGCCGAGTCTGTTTATCCGTTGCCCAGGTTTATCAGTTTTCTTTCGCTTCTAATTGCTCAAGGCTCCCCACTTGTTATCGTGCCTGGGTGATGATAGCCGTCGTGCAATCAGAAGGCCTCGTTTAAAAAGGTCGAATTTGGCTTAGCGTAATTACTCTAGATGGTGTCGTCTCTGCTTACCCCACATGGAAAGATGCCGGATGGCCTAGTCTAAGATTACCCAATACAGTCAAGCCTATAAAAGTCCAATCATTGCCGTAAAATGCGGTCTTATCTTTCCAATAGATGCTATTCCTTGACGGTAAATATAGTAAGATTACCATCTAGTCGAAAAAGATATCTTCCTTCTACCATGTTACATCATACGTCATTGATGGCAGCCACCTTTTGAATTCAAATTTCACTCCACATGCTTCGAATTTGTTGACCACAGCGCCATCTGTGAATCTCTGCGCGATATCCGGCGTCGCCGTTACATAGCAAAGGTTTGGAAATCTGTGAAGCTGCTGTGCTTTTTTGTCTGCGAGGTCCATCAATGCCCTCTTCGTGTATAGTGGCATCACCCCTTCATGATGGACCAGGTGTAAAGAGACGGTGCTATAAGGCAAAGACTCAATCAGAGACTGATACTCATTCTCCTTCATGTACTGGCAATCCTCGTCCATAGGATCAAGAGTGGCAGCAAATTTGGGTTTGAACAATAAGTCTGAGCTCAGCAGAGCGGCTTCCAGCGAAGTAAATTGCTTGAGGTTCAGCGAGAGCCTGGGATCAGCAATGCTTAGCTGGTTCGAATACCAATTCCATCGGAAGTCCAGATGCAAAGACTTGAGAGTTTCCCGATGATTCGCTAGACAGTTCCCCACGTCTGATGGGAAGAAATGGTAATCATGGGGGGCGAACAAAAGGTGCGCAGGCCGCTTGCAAGCCTCATAAACGAACGTTTGCAGCTTGCCAGTGCAGCAATCTAGCACATTCCGTAGCTCCTGTTGATTCATATACATGGCAACGAGGTGGAGCGACCTGAGGTTGGGCATATTTGGCAGTTGTTTCATCTTGTTGGCCTGAACACCACATACGCTCAGTAACTGCAATCCTATTGACAATTCGATCTCGGGTATCGGTGTAGAATTTCCATCAGCGATGCTGATTGCCTGTAAATATGACTGAGGGAGTCCAAATTTGGGCAAATTGCATCCACGTTCAATGCTGATAGATTGCACATTTGGCAACAGAGTCATTAGCAGACAGGTTAACTCGGCAGTCAATATCTGTCGCCGATCATAAGTGGGAACAGGAAACGCCCACGCCGGGTTCGTTTGCTTCACTTCGGTCAGATTTCCTTTCTCATCAAGGTAGTTTGCCAGAAATGGTGCAAAATCGCGTTCTCGCACTCTTTTTTCCGTGTTCAAATCATCCATGCACTGACCTCGCCCTTCCCTGGAGAGGTCGATGTCGGTTATGCCAGCAGCTTCTAGCAGTATTTGGCGTGCTTCGTCGACGAAAACCGATTTCAGTAACGCGGTAGGAAGGTATACGGCTCTGACTAGGCTCGCCAGGTCGGGGCGGGCAGCTATAGTGCGTACAAAGGAGTGCAAGCGCCCACGCCAAGGGTGGTTGCCGGTGCCGAGTCCAATGGAAAATTCATGATACAGAACTGGCTGAACTACAGTCTGTATGCTCCTCGAGGTAAGACAAAGGGAGAATAGTGTGTGTCTCGCCACTGCGTTGACATGTTCGTCCGTTGGTCGCTGCGAAAAACATCTCTGGCGAATAGTACCGACACCCGGCGACAGTGAAGACTCTTCAGCTTGGCAGTGCATGCAAAAGCTGCTGCAAACTTGCTGCAAAATCTCTACCGGAAGATCGGTCAAGCTGATGGGAGTTTTAACAGCCATTCCCAGGTCGCCTAAATGAGCATACGGGGGTTTGAAACGCGGGGGCTGAAAACCGAAAGAAGTGAAGTCATCATCGGCCTTAGCCTGATCTTGTTCAGGCACCCACGCATCGGCATTTCATCGGCAGCCTTTTCATTCGCCCTACTATCCAGCCACTGTCTCATCTAAAGATAGCATTAATATATGGACGAAATAGCAAAAAATAGAAAGACTGGGTTCGCGTAAGACGGTTATGTAGGCCGCGAGACCTCGGACTAGTTACATGCTTGTGATGTTCAATAGGCTACAGACGAGTTTGATTGGGCTCGCATGGCCCACGCTGGTAGAATAAATTGTAAACTTAATTTACAACATAAATGACTTTCAACTTTCAAGTATTAATAATCTCTGGCACTTCTTCGTCGAAAATGCCACTTGGAAGAACTCGCAAGCATCGCCCAAAACCACCACCATTTCTTATCAGCAGATCCACCGCCTCACACACTGTGTCCATAGGCACAACGTTCTTGGCCGACGGATTTGCCCCCTCGGAGCCCTGTATCGCACGAGTCTTTGATATGTTCGTAAGGACGCGACCAGGGCAGATGCTCGAGACTCGTATTCCATCATTCTCCTTGAACGAGGGTGCGATTGCGTGGGCAAAGCCTAGAAGGCCTCGTTTGGCGGCCGAGTAGATTGGGACACGGGGAATAGCCACGATGCCGGCCACAGAAGAGGTGAATACCAGGCTTGGGTCAAAGCTGTCGGGATGGACATTTGGTCTAGTCAGGCGAAAGTAGTGCTGCGCCAGGTACGCGCAGGAGAGCGCACCCTTGAGATTGATGTCTATCACGGTCCAATCGGGCTCGGGCGGCGGCGAGGTGGATTGAGTGTCATAGAGAGTTCTGGGATCAGTGATTCCTGCGTTCGCGAAAACAAAGTCAATCCTTTGGTGGCTGCGCATGGTTTGGCTGAACGCTGTTGACAAAGATACATAATCCCGCACGTCGGCCTTGTAAAAGGTGGCTTGAATAGTCTCTGCAGCCGCTATGCCAGTTTCTTGGTTAAAATCGACAATG
Organism: Calonectria pauciramosa; assembly: GCA_017140785.1. Classification (NCBI taxonomy): domain Eukaryota; kingdom Fungi; phylum Ascomycota; class Sordariomycetes; order Hypocreales; family Nectriaceae; genus Calonectria; species Calonectria pauciramosa. Next base: position 167,129 of record JAACIZ010000025.1, on the reverse strand, counting down.
GAGACCTTCCATCCTCGTTGTGAGAGCATTTTGGCTACCGCAAACCCGATGCCCGACGCTGGATCAAGTTCTTAGCCGATGCCACCCTGGCAGCAGAGTGGGTAGCTTACCACCGCCAGTAATGAGAGCGACCCTGGAATTGGCTTCCATTTTTATTATGCGATTCGTGAGTTATACTTGAAGACTACTAGTATCAAAGAGGCTGGACCGCGTATTTATTATCTGCTTGGTGCCCTTGTACCAACGTCGGAGTATACCAATAAGCCGGGTAGGCCGGAAAACCCCGCATCATCAATTGGTTATTCGGCTGAACTTGCACATGTAAACACCCCAGCGCCATATTTCTTGCTTTATTTTGCCTGCCAGTTGCATCCAATTCTATTTCGTCATTATGCGAACAGGCCGTAGGGTAGCATCCAGACTGGATTCTTACATCCATCCCCGTCCCTAGAGATGCATGCAACCCTCAATTACACGAGCACAGTAGGCCCACTGGCAACTCCACTTTTCAGACGGTCCGTGAGCATAATTGGTAGGGGAATTGTGTTGTACCAATCTGTCCAAACGCCATCTTATCCCCATGGAAGTCCGCGGACCTCATCCTGTGTTTTGACCAGATTTAGCAAAAAGAGGCTCCTGATACTTGGAAAGCTTTGTTGCCCATGAATGTAGATTCTAGTATTTCCACGTCGCTACAAACATCACAACGAGTCTTTGTTTATAAATGAGCTAAAATATGCCAAAAATCATCTCCCGATGATTTGTGTTCAATTCAAGCTCCCTTTCTAAATAAGTAGCGCAGTTAGACGTCTTTCTGGAGTCTTTTCGCCTCCAAAATACTTTCACGAACAGGCTTGGACGAGAAAAACTGACGCATATCCTCAACAAAGGCATTGTCGCGCTCTAGGGACGAGAAGTGCCCACCGCGTTCATATTCTCTCCAAAACTGTATGTTGGCCGCCTGCGCTGCCCAATCTCTTGGACACTACTGAGGTCAGTGCAAGCAAGCCGACGAGCACAAGTCAAAACTTACATGAAGCTGCTCCTTTGCGTACATGCTGACTCCCGTCGGGGTGGCGACGTATGTTTCAAATGTACTCTCCGCCTCTCTCTTTCCACGACCAAACGCTTCACGGTAAAATCTCAGTCCGGGAGTGGCTCCCTGAATCCAATGCATCATGACCAGCGTGATGATATCATCGTTGCTGAATGCTTCGTGGACGTCGACCCAGTCATGGAGCTTTTCCACAAACCAAGCTAACAGCCCCACTGGGGAGTCTCCGAGTGCAAACCCCAAGGTCTGTGGCCGCGTCTTTTGCTGTTCCAGGTATCCGCTCTGGTCCGTCTCAAAGTTGCGTCGCACATTCAGAGCCTCATGCTCGAATGGCGAATAGAATAGACCAGAAAGGCACCAGCGTAGGTATGCAAAAGGTGCACTCCACAGGGTCGGTGGGGGGACTGGAAACATGTTGAGATGTTGGGCGCGGACAATGCTGGGAAACTGAATCGCGATCGACCGCGTAATGAACGAGCCAAAGTCACCACCTTGGGTTACAAACCAAGGATACCCCAAAATCTCAGTCATCAATATTTTGTACGCTAGCGCCACGGTTTTTGGGCCGATGCCAGATTTCTTAGGTGCTGGAGAGAATCCAAACCCGGGGATCGAAGGAGCTACAACATGGAATGACGTCTGATCTTTGTCACTGCTCAGCTCTCCCACGACTTTGGAGGCCTCAACGAAAGATCCAGGCCAACCGTGAGAGAACAGCATCGGGATTGCATCCGGACTTGGAGACTTGGCGTGGGTAAAATGCAGAACCAAGGGACCATAACCTGGAACATTGAGTTTGACTAGGTAGTGGTTAAAAATATCATTAAGGCGTTTCTTTAACGGTTAGCAATTGTCTTCGAAAATCGCACGGAGGTTTGGAAACGAACCTGCTGAGTATTCCAATCATATTCTGTTCGCCAGTACTCTGCCAGCTCTTTGACCCGATTGACTTTAGAGCCCTGGGACCAATCATCCTCGCCGCAGTCTTCCTGCTCAGATGGATATCGGGCAAGCTCCAACTTTTTCTTAGTAGTCTCAAGTAATTCAGGGTCGACCTCAATCGTGAAAGCTTCAACCTCATTGAACTCCAAGATCTCCCCAAGATTAGCCACGTCGAGAACCATAGTTGAAAGATGCGAAAAAATAATGAGCGCTAATAGCGGACGCGGCAAAAGTCGAGCTCGAGGATCAGAAAATTGAGTTGACTCAGGTATTCATAAGTAAAATATTGTAACCTGAAAATTCATGATAGAAATATGAGGTCATGCTAACATCTTTTCATCCAACTTCGAGAGCAATCCGATGCATCCACCGGTTACGGTTACACTTGCCTCTTCCCAAATGCTAGCTAGTCTGTATCTCACGTAAGCAAAGCAATGCTATGGGATGGCGGCACGGTGGGTCTGTGCGCTCCTTTGGCAGAGTGGAGAAATAGCGACTATGAATTCCAGTGAATAATATTGCTGTGGGGTTAAACAGCCCAAAAGGCAGGTATTGACACTGCCTTGATGACAAAGTCTAGGCAACCTCAGCCTCGGCTAGAAGACGCGGAATATCAAGACTATACTTACAATCCTCGGCCATGGGAGGCGGGTAATCGATTTCCATGTGCCAGTGGTGAGGCTTGGTTCTTCTTTCAACACCCAGAAGACTGCGGCACCTTCAAGACTCTGAATGAAGCGCTCCCTGTACGGATCAAAGATAGCACTGATTCTCGCATGACGGCCTTTGGCATTCACATCGAGCAGCGGTATTCAGTCTTGGCCATTTTTATTCCGGCCTTTATCATAGTGCTCCTTACCCTTGTCGCTTCTGTTTGGTTCATACCTGCCTGGCTGCATGATCACCCGGATGATCTGCAAAATGCCACTGTTCCTATCGTGGTAGCGTTTACAGTGGTCGGGATATTTCTTCAAATCTTAGTCTCACTTCTTATATTTAGGTGGACTACTTGAGGGAATAATTGACCGTGTAACTATAATGTTAGGTCGGGCTACAGCATAAAACGATTCATAAACAATCCTATATACAAATATCCGGCCAGGATGCTGGTCACAATTTCGTATAAAGTCGCTTCGCCATATTCTACTGTGGATTCAAGTACCAGTATGGAAGGTGAAGTGTGTAGGTCCATCGTCACGGGCGGCATTTGCATCGAAATCAGAATATATGCCAGATTCGTATATTCAAGGCATAAGCTATATAAATCCAATCAATCTACAATTCACACTACTGAAGTCGCCATGAAACTTGGTGCTTCACCTCTAAGCCTTGGACACAAAGTCGTAGACGAAGCGAACCTCGGCTCGCTTGTCACCCTTAGTCGCGACAAGGTGTCGGCAGTATCGCCTCTCACCATTGACCATCTCAAATCCCCAAATCTGAGTGACAACCCAGCCATCCTTGTCGCTCTCAACCTGGCCCTTGATGAATTTTCCCTCGCCTTCGACGAGCCAATTCTTCTTGAGGAAGTCGTCGTTGACATCGTCAAGAGTGACCCACGCAGTCCTAGCCTTGACGGGACCAAACAAGCCGTCGGAGTGCTCGCGGAAGATGTTGTCCAAGCAGCGAGTCTCCTGGTTGCTCTTCAGACCAGAAGGAGTTTGAGTGATTTCGATGTGAGTGACATCATCAGTGGACGTGTTTGGCATCTTGGGAGGCGCAGTATACTGGTTGATGTCGAGGGTGATACCGGCCATGCCAATGCCCTTGCGGGTGAGGTAGCCGATGCCCTGCAAAGCAAGAACAGGATCCGAGCTGTCGGAGAGGTGTTTGTTCTAGCTTTATGTTAATTTTTCAATTCGTCGAGAAAGAAAATGGGGGAAATGGCTATAGTTACTTACCAGAACCCATTTTCCAGTCAGGTCGTTGATAGTCTTATCCGAAGGAGCTGCCATGATGTCGACTGTGCGAAATTGTGCAAGTAGAAAGTAGTTGAAGCGGTAAATGAATTGCTGTGTGGTTTGGAATAGAATAACATGGCGATACGCGGCAATGGACATGATATTTATACTGCTTCTTTTCACCTTGTCATGGCAAAGTCTCATGAAGAGCAATGGACGAAATGTCATGATCGGCGTCCAAAACGCCGACGCCGATGAGGATACATGCCATGCGAAGGGGGCGATGCAGCTCACGTCTCCACCTTTAAGGGCGTTGCAAACCTGCGCGTTGTGACGTGTCGCAGCCTTGCCAGGGCGATTTCTCTATATTCATATAAGCTGAAGGTATTCACAGTCGAAACAGGCAGCCCATGCGAGCGAATGTCGTAGTAATAAGACGGACGGTCAGAGCACATTTCCGATCGAGTGGATGCCGCTGACTGTACTTGGACCAAAGATCCTTTGGTCGGCAATTTTGGCGCCGACACCGATCTTGCTTTGCCCCGCTACGGAATTTCTCCATCGACATGATTGGATAACCCCTTTTTTTTGCTCTCGCCACTCCTTCATGCGCTACCCTAGAGACCAGGTCCTGAGATTGCAAGCAGGACCGGTAAACCAATCGTGGGTGGTATTGGAGGCGAAATTGTCGTCAGTGAAGTTCTTTTTTGTGCCTTTTTTATCTGTTGAGCTCACTGGCCGCAAGAAATTGCAATTGTGGCATATTTCGTGCTGGACTGAATACTTGATCAAGGATCCATCATGTCTGGATTTGCAAAATTGGAAAATGATGAACGTCTTGCAACTTCGTGCTCAGCGGAACGATGACTAGCCATCTTTTTTTGGTCACGGCAGCATCCTGCAGGTCCCAGACTCCAAGAGACCACCACCATAGACTGCCCTTGCCTTCGTTGTCCACGCCGCATCGGCCTTGCTGGGGTAATACGTCAGCACGTGAATCCCCTCAGCTGTATATACATCTCCATTGAAGCACGGCACGTTGGATCATTCGTTAAACCAGTGACAAGAAGCGGCAAACTGACAACGAGAAGCCTCAGTATGAGCACTCCATGTTAGACTGATGGCTGGCCTCAACTTCGACGCGTGGTCAAGGCATTCCGCCGCAGGAAATCGAGGACGAACTTCTCATGGACATGTACGTGCTGTGCGCCAAGACTTGGGGCGCTCGTCTAACTAGCGCCTTTAAAAACATGCTGCAGGATGGCTGGCCTCGACTCAATCGCCCTCATGGCAACCAATCTGATTTTTCTCACTGCCGATCAAGCCTCGATCTGCAATCGAGCACAGGCCGAAGTGAATGAGGCGTATGAGTGCAAGCGGCTTCCCTTCGTGACGGCGTGGGTGAGCAAGGGACTCTGTTACATCGCGTCGACCTTTCCACGTCGTCGCTGCTCCTCACCAGGCCGCCCGTTCCACCTCGATGGCAAGTACGTGGCGGCAGAAGCATCGGAGTTGTCTGGCACCGCGGCACCCAGATCTGTACGGCGACGACGCCCATCTGTTTATTCCGGACCGCTGGTTGAAGGCCTCAGTTGAGCAGCTCCAGGAAAGGGCCCGCATAGACATGCACTGGGCAGCTGGAGTCCGAAAGTGTCTCAGCAAAACACGCTGGGCTGGTGGCGCTCTACAAAAGCTGTCGTCATTATGGGGAGTGAGCCCGATCTACTTTCCTTTTCGTGCCGCGCGAATACCCTGCTACCCGCATCCCCTGCCGGTCAGCTTGTTAGGGACTTTGATCTGCAGCTAGAAGAAAATAGCACGATCAACTGGTTGGAGCTATTCGTCATCGGGAAGCTCGGGTGGGGAAAGGCGAATGAGGCAGGACGAATTCCCGCCCGTGTGAGACATTGGGTGCTGCCGTGAAGCACTAGTATGCATCAAGGGCGGCCCAAGCCGAGTCTCTCCACAATTTACAGCTGGGTACCGGGATGGGGGACGCTTGCCCAACAGCAGATCTGAGCCGTCATGCACACCTTGGCACTACGAGCCGCCCATGGTGCGCATGGCTGTTGGCGTCCGATTCTCTCCTTGTTTTGATGCCCGATCATCGCGTAGACATGCTCCCACAGACCCTTGCTTTGGCCATGCTTGCGCGCCATGTCAGACATCATCTCTACCCCTCCGGCTTCAATCTCTGTCCACTGCATCTCGACTAGTAACCGCATTCGCCTCTCTGCAAGGGTTAGGGGAAGAATTACAGTGCAGTGTTTCTCAACAGCTTAGGTAATTCATGTATCGACGTATTATCTTGGCATGGCTTAGGCTAGGACTTTTTTTTTTCTCACGCGCAAGGAGGCTTTTATCGGCCTATCCCGTCTTGGCCTCATTGTTCGACAACCATTGTGCACACAAAAAGACCCCCCCCCCCCCCCACATGGCATATTGTCGCACGCGGCTCCTTGAAGGTCCTTTCTGTACCAACTTCAACGCCAACTGTGCCCTATTCCGTGCTACACCTGTAATACCATTTATTGGGCTCACAAACTGGTGTAACTTGTAGTTGAGGCTGCTCCGTGGGGACGTATTCTGTCTGGCTCTACTTGGCAGCCGACTCTACATCCGACTCTAGAGTGAGTGAGTGGATGGGGGAAAAAAAGTTTCTTCTGCTTATCTAGTTTCAATCTTCACGATCGATAAGCTAGAAGATGCATGTCCAAAATGCCATGCAGGATGCGTGAGAAAACCCGCCCATGGACCCCCAAAACATGCCGTTGCTTTGGTAAGGAGGTCCCTACCTGATTACTGCAGTGACACTGCATACAATGGTCGGTCCTTTTCTTACGGGTTTATGCTTAAGCGGGTACGCAAGCGAACAGAGGCTCGAGTTGCCGACTGTTATTCTCGTGGCTTCAGGCTAGTGGGCCGCCGCGGCTGGAATCGAAGGTCTAGGTCGGCTAACAAGTGTCTCTCACTGCATATGCAGTTGCGCGTTAAGTGGGCCATGGTTGCTTGATAAAGTGCGCCCCCCATCTCAAAGTTGCCTGGCAATTTGGTCATTGCAACAATCCACTATGGCATCTACAGTTACCCACCAGATTTATACGGCAGATATGCGACCGGATCTCTGGGAGCTTCTCGCCGACCCCGACCACCCGTTGAATTCAGCATGGCCTTACTTCTTGAGCCAAGATTTGACCCACAAATGTTTCTCTGAGCACATCTGCGACTTTCGAGGCCTTCGAAAGTTTCAATCTGTCATCGTGGAGCGTTCTAGTACAGGCCACGAAGAACTAGTGGCTTACAACAAATCCATCCCATTCTTCTGGAAAGAACTAGATCAAGTTAACCCAAATGAAGACCCGGCTGTGCACCCGAATGTCCTGCAAAGTCTACCAGATGGAGGCTGGGACACGATGGTGGTCCGCGGTATCCGCCAATACATGACATCTCACTTCGAGGAGTCCTCAACTTGGCCCTGGCCATCACCTCCCACAATAACCCCGGAACAGAAACAGGAACACGAGCAGGATCAGCAGGCATGCGAGGTTGTTCCAAATGCCCTCTGTGCTCTTTCTGTAACTGTTCGTGCAGACCGCCGACAAATGGGACTGGCTGAGCGCATGATCGGCCAAATGAAAAACATAGCTCGCCAGGAAGGCTTGCGAATCGTCGTCGTGCCGCTGAGGCCTACTCTAAAGTCTGCTCACCCATTCGTCCCGGTGGAAGAATACATGAACTGGACCCAGCCATCCATCAAGACAGCAATGCACCAGTCAAATGAGCCGCTACGGACCAGCGCATCCGAGCAGGTGCGGGAAAGTATCCCCACCATTTTTAAAGAATATTCAGCACGGCCCAAGTCATCGCTGCCATTTGACCCGTGGCTTAGAAAACATGTTCGGATTGGTGGCAAAGTGGTAAAAGTAGCACCGCAGAGCATGGTAATTGAAGCAGGCTTGGATGAGTGGACAAAGTGGACAGGCATTGACTTTGACTCGGTTTTGAATGGGGTGAAGCTATGGGAAACCTGCAGTGACACAGGGCTGAAGAGGCCGTACTATCAAGTGCCCTTAGCTAGAGGGCTAGTTCCTTTGAAGGTATACCTGCATGAACGACGGGCGGCATATATTGAACCCAACATATGGGTCTATCATCGCGTGGATTAAACTAGTCACCTTTCAGTCGTCTTCGACCTGCTCGTTCTATTAAATTGTCTAACGGTGCCCTCGAGTTTAAAGTTTAGCTGCATCCATATCAATAAAATAATGGTATTTGGTTCAAATAAAGCATTCTCACTCCTCGCAAAAACGTATGGCGGCAAATCTTGAGACAGTAAGGAATAGGTAGGGCCTGCGGCGTTCTACTCCCACGTTCAAATTCATGAATCCATCCGTTTGATTGGAAATTATACTGCACCTCGACGATTTATCAAAAAGAAAAAGTCGCGATTGTGAAAATTTCACCACATCATCCTTGTATACTTCGATGATCTTGCCATTTGATCGCTAGGTCCTGGTGGGGGCATCACAAGTGGCATGGAAATACAAGCGTCCGAGTGGAGCCAATCTCCGCTTGATATCCGCTCAACACCAAAGTCCGCAGCTACATAAACTGTGAAGCGGAGCGATTAACTGGCCTGATTGAGGCAAGTTTGAGAATCATGTAGATGGAAAAATGGGCCATTGAATAGATAAACTTTGACAAACATAATCACTTGATTTGTCACATCAAACTGCACAGTTTATTTGCATCGGGCAGTATGTGGATTCCGAACCGAGGAAAATACTAGTGGGTGATTTGCGGACTTGTGGAGAAAGATCAAACTAGTTGACAACGATGATGGCACGTATCGTGATATTACGACCATGTGGAATTTACTTAATAGTCTCGCTGCGCTCAATTTTCGGACATCGAGTCATCGAACAAGCACGTGAAATCAACACCCAAGCTTTCTCAATCATGGTTCGAGTCGCCATCTCTGGAGGAGCTAGCGGCCTTGGTAAATCCATTGCCGAGTCTATCCAAGCTAATAACAAGCACGAGTATATCATCCTCAGTCGGCGCGAATCAACAAACTCAGACACCATCAAAGTAGATTATTCGGACGTTGGTGGACTTCGTAAAATACTCGAACAGGAACACATCCAAGTCGTCGTCTCAACCATCGGCGTGTACACCGAGGCTCATTATAATGCTCAAATGAATTTGATCAAGGCTGCAGAGCTCTCTAATACCACAACACGGTTCATTCCTAGCGAGTTTGGGATCCATGTCAAACCAGAGTACGTTTTTGAACCTCGAGATATTAGATACATTTAACACCCCCTAGGCATGTCGACAGAAGTCCTTCGTTTCCGTTTAAGATTAGGACAATCGAATACCTGGAGCAGTCAAGTCTTCAGTATACTCTTGTTCACACAGGCTTATTTCTCGACTATCTTGCATGGCCCGTTGTTCCTTCTCACTTGGAGGTTCAGAGTTTGTTCGTGAATTTGCGCTGCAAGGCTGCCGTCATTCCAGGAAGTGGTGATAAGCACATCGCTCTCACCCATACACGAGATGTGGCCGAATTCGCCATTGCACTCTTGGATTTAGTCGATTGGAAAAAAAGATACCACGCCTTTGCTGAGCGTATCACTATTAACAACCTGGTTGAAACTGCCGAGGAAATAACGGGCGCCAAGTTTGACAGAAAGTATGATTCAAAAGAGGACTTGGAGCAAGGACGTTGCAGCTTGCTTCCTCCGCCGCTGGAGGAGGAATTTCAAGACACGAGGTTTGATCAATTGCAATCATATATTGCGTACATGGCCAAACTCGGGAGCATTATCGCGGACGGAATTGCTGATCTTGGCAATGACACGGACCTGCTCAAGGTGTGCCAGAACCTCAACCCACTTACAGTGCGTGCGGCAATTCTCCAGTGGGTTGATGGCGCGGAACCCAAAAGCTCATAGAAATATAGATCATTCTTTTACTTATAGCTAATTGGACATTGTCATGTTTCTCTTTGATACATAGCTAACATGGTTGCCAAGTAGAGTCTCCAAAAATGGCATGTGATGTGACGAGGGAGGAATGAGGGCCCCAGTGATCTTGTAGGTGATGACCAGGGCTCAGCCAAATACCTTCACCAAATTCAGTCGAAACCCAGATACCGCATCCTAAAGTTTTGAGTAAAACAGTTGTAGTTGCGTTGAAGAGCTTTAGCCCTCCTATGGCTCATGAGTTGACAGTGGGTCATGTCCCCGGAACTTTCGGCTTGCAATAAATGAAGCTTTCTGAGGGGGCTAGGGCTGTGGCCTATCATTGGCCAGAAACGAGTCAAGATGCCGGTCATTTGCAAAGTTTATGATAGTAAAAGGGCGCAAAGCGTTGGCCAGTGTCGTAGGATGGCATACTGAGGCATTCCCCAAAGTTTGAATGCATTGATCGTCTAGTATATCAGACAGCCACGTGGCAGTTTCGATACGATTGATCAAAGACACGTCTTATTGGGGTGATCGTGAATGCCATCATTCCTTTTTTTTGGGGGGGGGGGGGGGGGGTCGCCCGCCCATGACTTTCTGCATCTCCACCGCCCCGCCTTATTTATTATGGACTTCGGGAATCGCATTCCGAATGAACTACGTCTGGAGTCCAGTCAAAGGTGACTCAAGGGCGAGTCAAAAGATGTGACCAAGTTCGGCCCTTCTCTTTCCTTCTTCGGGATGAGTCATTACACATATCTAAGCTATAAAGTCCGGTTCTGTAAGATATAAAACTCGTGGAACTACGTCGCTGATTCTCCCAATTTTGTTAACCCGGCTAAGAACTCGAATCTGATGGGTCTGATGCGGCATTCTCAACCTGAAATCCTCCCCCCAGACATGGACTGTGTAAACGAAATTTTGAATGCTTGACTTCTTATCTTCTAGAACATACTTGTCGTTGACAAACATGCACCATTTTATTTCCTTTCCCGTCAGGCAAAAAGTAGAGGCATGTGCTGAGCAGTCCCACGACAATCCCTGTTTTAAATCCGTGCTATAGCCACTGGATGCATGTGTGTATTGTATAGTCAGAGTTTTCGGTGTAATGCGATGGATCCATCTTATCAAAGTCTCTTGGTTATGCCGCATGGGCCGGCGGCCCTTTTCTCTCCTGAAGAGGGGTAGCCCTGCGCGTCTTCTTTCAACCTAAGCTAAACTCCTTACATTGAAATCCGCGGGCATCGTCGTATTTCGCATCCATCGTTATTCCTATTTTATTTTCTGCACGATCGTCGTCATGGTGGCATCGCGAATCGAAAGAAAGAGAGCATACGATCGAGAGGCGCAACGCGCCAACCGGGCCAAGACGAAAGCGTACATTCGCAATCTCGAAGAGGCGGTCGAGACACTGAGCAACGCTGGAAGCGCTACATCTCCCACAAGCGCCTATACTATTCAGCAGCAAGCGAAAATTAGTCATCTCGAGACTATCGTTGACCAGATAAGGGCCCTAGTACAGAATGTAGACGATGTTCTCCTTCCCAGCAGGGAATCTTTATTCCAAAGCCGACCGAGCACATCTGCCCTGCAAACCTCACACGACGCGTCGTCTTTTCACAAGAGCTCCGACGGAGCCAAATCCAACGGTGTGTATTCTTCAAGTAAACTTCAGAGCCCAGTGGCAGCTGAGTATCGTAATGGCTTGCAGATTGTACAAACGCACCTCCTCCATGCACGCAGCAGGACCTCAGGCTGTGGGCGGGGCCAGAACACGTTCGTGCACATCACTCGGGTGAATTGGGCAACTTCTTTCTGATTCTGAGCAACGCGGTTGAAGAACTGGAAAGAAGTTGCAGATACGAACCGTTGTCTGACGCGATGGAGGATGAAGACATTCTCGCTCGGGTCATAGTGTTCGGCTGGGAGCCTGTCGCTACGTATAGAGGCCTGGATCGAGTCTGGCGCTTCTTACGGACAATCGATGAAGGGGTTTGCCGACAAGCCGAACCGCTTGAGAAGGTGGTGAATCTCCATGCAATGCGATCGATGATCGTACACAAAATTCGTCCACCCAACCAATTCCCGCGATCAATTCCTCCGTTCATGATCAAGACTCGCTTACAGCAGGCATCCGCATACCTGCCGCTTGTGGACTATTTTGTATGGCCTTCTGTCCGCAACTACATGGTGCATCATGGTAATCCCTTCATGTGTGTGAACACCGCCGCTAAATTTGCGACACACCTCCGCTTCCGGTGGGCATATCAGCTGCGTGATGTGTACATGATAAATAAAGTAACAGGCTGTTACAAATTTTCCAGCGCGTTCCTAGATGCATTTAATGATATCAGGTCCTATGATTTGTTGCCTTTCGACGAACATACGCCAACCGTGCCCTCGACCATGGCTGTTTCTATGGCCAGAATCGCTGAAGATCTCCCCTTTGATCTCTTTTCTCAACTTGGCCAAGTAGACTTTGCCCCTTTATCGAGTCCAGGCAATCAGATACCTGAAAGGACGTCTGATATATTGGCCGACATGCAAAACTCTACTGAATCTGAACAGCGCTTCACAGTGGCCAATCAAATTTGAGTTGGAATTTTTGAACTTCAAACCTTCGATTAATTCCTTAGGCATATGACTTATTCTGATAGCTCAAGCTGGTATACTGGCTATCAGGAAAGCTTTTCAAAATGATAGTTCATATGTACTAGACTTTCTACAATGATCGTTGATTGCGATGTTATAATTTCGTTTAGGTATAGATCTGTTACAACCAAAAATAATAGAAAGAGCGAGAATAAAGGTTTCTTACTATCATTACTCAAAGGTAGTATCAATTGAACCCTTCATCCGCGATCAAACTATCTTGTAACACTCTTTCCTGTCCACAAGTTTCATCCTCACAACCATGCCTGCTGCATTGACACAGGCGCAAGCCCAAGTAGCAGCAATAATAATATACGGGATGAGCTTTAAATGGCCAGTACTAAGTCGGTACTCCCGGGTTCTTCGCATCAAAGATGTTCGGCTCCATTATGTGAAGATTGCGCTTAGCCTGACCTGCCCCGACGTCCGTTTCTCCAATACAAAGAGAAGGTAGTTAAGTACAAGCATGCAAAGAGGTCCTAGATGGTGTGAGATATCGGCTGGAGAATTGGATGGACAAAATAGTTCTTCACACAGGGATTACGACTAAATTAGCCGACAGATGGAAGTCCAAAAGCCATCTTGGAACCGGATCTGCTCAACCGACCACATCAAAAGACGCCCGGTCATTGTGACCGATCAAGCACATTGAAACCTGGCGTTAATCATGTCTCCATTTGAGATACAGCGTTGCTACTATGCATTTATTGCGTAAACCGTATGGGGTCGAGAATAGGTTTCTTATTTTCGTGGCCAGTTGACTAGTCATATTTTGGGCTTGTGATATTGTCAGTAGCCATATGGAGTCGTTCGCAATTTAGTCTCGGGTTATTGCATCCCGACGCCCTCGAGTACTAGAAAGAGCGTGCTTGTCTGGAGTGCCCCGCAAAACCAAGTCACTTGGCCCTGATGGTGGCTCAGTGAGCAGGAGTGTAGATTGAGTTGCGTTTCGGAATGTTGGTGTTCGCGTAATCCACAAACCGGCATCATATGATTGAGGAAATTCAATCTAATACGTTATATTCAGCAAAAGCAGTCAAGTCTATAAAGAAGAAGCGAATCGCCGACCAAGGTACAGGACTCTCTCAAGAAGTCTAGGCCAGCTCTCAATAGACTCATCACCTCTTTCACCACGCCAGGCGACAATGCCATCAGGTCGGACCAAGACTGCCCCCTCCTTGCTGACGCCACACTGCCGCAACCAATCTCCATTGGTGTCTTCCAATTTACCGGGTGTGAACTCTTCTAAGCCAACCATGTCATTTTCAAACTCTTTCCAACCTGGAGACATTGTGAGTAGCAGCAGCTTGTTCAGAGGAATCAAGTCACGAATGGCAACCTTTTGGCCACTCTTCTCAACCCAGCAATGAGGGATGTGGTGTCCTGGAATGGTTGAAGCGTGATAGGTCGTCTGATTGAATGCCCCATTCTGCGTGAGTTGTCCTCCGTGTAATTTTGCCCCCTCGTTATTGATATCAGCCGAAGGATAGAACCATCCCACCTCGTTACCTGGCGCCTTGAACTCGGAATCTAGAGCAGCCGATGCTTTCTTCACAGCTTCTCTTTTGCCGTGGTAGTCCGGGTGCGCCTCGTCAAAATAGGCTTCAAGAGCACGTCGATTCTCATCAATGGAACTTTGGTCACTCATGCCCAACGCGGCATCCATCTCACCGCGATGGCTCAGAATGTTGTTCAGACTAGACAGACCAACATCACGGCCAACGGGCCGGCGCTCAGTGTCGTAGCTGTCGAGAAGTCCTTGGTATTTTCCTTCATCTTTCAGCGCCATCTCCAGCTTCCAGATGAGATTTTGTGCATCTTGGATACCCGTGTTCATTCCAAGAGCGCCCCATGGAGGAATCTTGTGAGCTGCATCTCCCACCAGGAACACGCGGCCAGCTCGGTAGCGGGAGGCATAAATGGCATTCACATCCCAGTGACTCAGAGACAAAATTTCAATCGGAACCCCGGGAATTTTGAGTGCATCTTCGACTCGAGCTTTGATGCTCGCTTCGTTGAAAGCCTCCGGGTCCGTGTCCTTGATGCCGCAGATGCAGCTCCATTCTTCCCTGCCGTCCTGTGGGGTTGGCCATGGACCCAGTGGGTAAATAGCCCCCGAGCTCACGCTGCCTTCATTCTCGGCATTTAGGAACCAAGTGATGTAGTTTCGTGGATCTGGGTGAAGGCTATTCAGAGGCGATTTAAAATGCGCCGTGACCATGCCGAAGATACTTTTCTGGCCGAGCCATTCGACGCCAAGTTTCTCGGTAAAAGCACCTCCATCTGCACAAATGACAAATCGTGCCCTGACTTTTTCATCGACATCTTTGTCAGAATATCGCACAGTTAGTGATACGGCTTCACTGTCAAGAGTCTCCATGGCGAGGACGGTGGCTCCGAATCTGACGCCATCAGGGTTGAGCTCGGTGGCACGGCGCTTGAGAATTGGCTCGAGGCGAATTTGCGGTAGCATGCAATATCGACTTGGGCTGTGCTTCTCATACTCCTTCGCATATTCACCTCCACCCCAGGCGTCGCGGGAAAATATTTCTTTTTCGTCTGGCCCTAGGCCTGTATACCATGCTGTGCGCAAACTAATGTTGGGCGGAGCACAATTGGCATAAACGTCCTGCTCAATTCCCATGATGCGGAATATCTCGTTGGTCCGTTGGTTGACACCGCACGCCTTCGGGTGAATGGCGGTGCCGGAATGTCGCTCAAAGAGCTCATGGGGTATACCTCGCAACGAAAAAAGGATGGAGGATGCGAGGCCGACGGGGCCACCGCCGATAATGGCGACGGGAATCGTTGGTGATGTCATTGAAACTGAATTGAGGTATAATGGTGGAAGATGATGATTCAGCGGGACTTTTCTGTTGCACCATGCAGCTATTTAATGAATCCACGCAGCATCCTTTGCCAAAATACACCGCATCGAGATCCTTCGTCGGAGCGGTCCGATTTTCCATTTTAGGACGATTTCGTTTCAGTTTGCCAGATCTGCATCTAAGCTGCGGCGTATGGTCTCAATGGCGTGGGTGTCCCAGTGTAGCATTGATTTTGGAGCAAGAACACGTGATCAATCTAAGGAATACCGGCAGCCACATGCTTTGAAACTCTAAAGCAATGTAATATACCAACACCTGCATGTAGTTCTTTGGATATTTCGACATGAAACGCTGCATTGGTGGTGAGATGAAAACTCGTGACAACCAATAACAATAGTGGGGCTGTAGCCTAATAAAACCCCACCACGGGGATGGATTTCTCATAAGCAACCTTGATCTGACCGTCTTTTCCCCGAGTAAAAACCAGCCGGCTCGACAAATCTTGCAGCCATAGATTATAGGCTAGGCGCTGAGAGTTCCCTCTCCTTTTAATTTCCTGACACAATGTCAAAGCCTGAACAACAGACAGTGGCACCCAAACCGGAACCTGCCCCGCTCACAACGTTGCCAGAACTCTATGAACTCTATGAAAATATTTCTGTCATTGCATTTGAGCCACACGAATGTCTGACCCGATATATCGCTGGCGGATTTCACCCAGTTGCATTGGGTGATACCTTTTGTGATGGTAGATACATCATACGGCACCGGCTGGGCCATGGCGGATTTTCAAGCGTCTGGCTTGCACACGATAATGATGAAGAGTATGTGCAGTTTTTTTCGTTTTTTTTTTTTGGCTTTTGGAAAATCTCAGAGAGGTCGAGTCTAATAATAAATCACTTCAGCCGCTGGGTTTCAATTAAGATCAAACAGGCCTATCTCTCAGCTGATGACATTGAACAAGACCCAGACATTAAGACACTCAAAACCCTAGAGCAGCATTATGTAAACACGTCCATGGAGCTCCCCCGCTATTTCCCTCAGCTTTTCGACTATTTCCATCATTTTGGCCCAAATGGAAGGCATACATGTATTGTCACCCAATTACTAGGACCGAGCCTTGGGGTGGTCCTAAAAGCGTACCAGGACACTTACGATTTTGATGAGCCCGAATTCTTGCGCCCAGACACCATCCTCCGAGCGACACGGCAAATTCTTGAGGCAGTTGAATTTTGTCGAAATGCCAGCATAGTACATGGAGGTATCAAAAGTTTCACATCTGTTTACCATCGCCCGCATTGCTGATAAAAGCCGTCCTTGATCACAGACATATCCCCGACCAATATGGCATTCACCTGCAATCAGGCACTATGGGGCGAGGAGGACTTCTGGGAAGCCTTAGGCGGAGAACCCAACACGACTTATTATGTGGGACCAGAACCAAGACCACCAAACCTGCCTAGGCAATTGGTGGAAAAGGCTCGATGGGACATATGGTACGATAACCCTCACGAAGATATTTGCCTGGTTGATTGGGGCGAGTCATTCCCAGCCAATGAGACTCGTTCCTCCCAGGTAGTGGCACAAGATGCCACGCTCAGATCTCCAGAATCGGTGTTCGTGGGTTCCCTTGATGTCAATCATGATCTCTGGGGTGCTGGATGTGTGGTGAGTACCTTCTTGAATACATAAATATGAAAGGCCATTATGGTAAATATTTCAGGCGATTGCGACTTACCCGTTGTTAGATTCTCGCAATGTTTTATCAGAGATATCCCTTTTACTATTCTGGATCAGAAATTGAGCATATCAAAAACTTGTCTCTAGTCTTGGGACCTTTACCTCCAGACTTAAAAGCTAAGTTGGACGAGAAGGAAGCCAATTCGGGATCGGTCCCAGTTTCATCGCGTAAGTGTCATTTTTAATACCAAAATTGACCTGCTAACATGTCGTCATGCCAGCCAAACCAGACCCAGAGAATCCTCGCCTTATTACCGAAACCTTTGAAGCTCGTCGGGAACAGATAATCTCATATAGAAAGAATGACGAATGTTATGAAGAGAGAGACTGTGACGAGGCAGACTTTGAGGCCTTGAATTGTTTGCCGCTCTTGTTGAAGGGTTTAATGGAGTTTGAGCCGCAAAACCGAATATCAATCCAAGATGCACTTTCTAGTATCGTCTGGGTCGACCATTGGAGAGATGACTATGCGGACAATGCACCAGAGGAGGGAGATGCAGATGGCCCAGGAGAGGAGGATGGAAGTTGTCATTCCAGAGCTGCCTCGAGTCCATGACCTCCGGATCTTTGTATGTGGCCAATAAGTTAGTAGCAGATTACTACCTCCACTCCATAGCGTCCTAGTTATCTCCATTTCTTGCGGGGCCGCTAAATTAGCAACTTTGAAGTAGTGCAGGAGTGAGTGTACACGGGTAAACGAGCCGCCCACGTTAGCTCAATCGGGGCCACCACTGAAGTTCCACCACCCGTACCCCACTGCTAAGGTATAAAAGGGCAGCAACACCCAACATATTTCAGTCTCTCAAGTTTCACAACCTAAGCGAGCCGTTGGACAAGATGGCTTCTTCTTCTACGTTGGAATCCTTGCCCAAAAAGGTCCATGAAACCATATTCTCTTATCTACAGTCTTACGATCTCCACCATTTGCGTGCGACGTGCTCGGCATTAAAGGAAGCGGTGCATTTACGCATTGACCGCGTCTTCCTATCCGCCAATAGTCGGAATATCGAGGTATTCCGTGCTATTGCGGATCATGAGACCCTTCGAAATAGGGTTCACCAAATCATTTGGGATGATGCGCGCCTATTGAGAGGACCAGAGCTTAGAGAAGCAGATCGATTCAACTTTGCGGGCGACAACCCAGACCGCATTGTGGCAAGTCATGCGTGTCCTCTTTGGTTTAAAAAGGGATGTCAAGATGGCCAGGCAAGTTTTGGTGACCTTCCCGAGGATGGCTTGACCTTGGACCAGTCATGGGTTTATTATCAAACACTCTTGGAAGACGAAACTAAAATTCTGTCCTCTCAAGCTGACGTGGAGGCCTTCAAATATGGATTGCAGCGGTTTCCGTCTCTAACTCGGGTTACTATTACTCCTGCCGCTCACGGAATGCCATGGCAAACGCTGTAGAGGACACCGATGATCAGAGCCTCCCCTCACGGCTTTCAGTGCCCTATCCCACGCGGTTGGCCAAGTGCTGAATTTCACAATGCACCAATAGAAGCACTTGCATGGGTTACTCCCAGTAACAGCAACGCCCCTTACCAGCAGATGTATGGGGCAGGCTGGGATGCCGAAAGATACAGAAACAAATGGCGTGGGTTTCGCCTAGCCAGTCAAGTGTTGGCCGAATCCAAAGAGGAACGTGTCTCAGAACTGCTCATCGATGGTGGCCAGGTTGGTGCTGGGGTGAATTGCCATATTTTTGACCAGCATTGCGCTGAATATGATAATTTGGTTACCATCTTGAAGCGCCCGGGATTTCGACGTCTGGATTTGAATCTGTTCAATGGCTATCTCGAGCATCAAAACTTCATATCCTATCGCAGGGGACATTTACACAATGCTTTGGCACAGGCAAAAGACCTGGAGCACATCTACTTATGCAGCACCATGGACATCGAAGCTGGGTGCCCTGAGCAGCTTGATATCGATGAAGAAGATGAGGACGATGAAGAGGATGAAGACGACGAAGAAGGAGACGAAGAAAACCTACGCACTACTAGCAAGTACTTCGTTCCATTGAGAAGTATTTTTCCAGTGGAAAACTGGGCAAACCTTCGGCATTTCGGCCTGTGCCGAATCCTTGTACAATTGGAGGATCTGGTCTCTTTGCTTGCTGTATTACCACCAACGCTACGTTCTGTAGAACTCAGCCATCTGGGATGGTTTAAATGGGGTGAAAGCTATATGAATCTGTTGGTTGCAATGCGAGATACGTTGGATTGGCAGATGCGACCGGAAGAAGAAAAGCCGCTGGTCAAAATGACGGTGTCAGCAACGGTAAATCGCATCGGGCATGTCGTCTGGGTTGACAAGGCCGCCAACTCCTTCTTGTACGAGGGTGGCGCTAATCCTTTCGAAGATGATAACATCAACCAAATGGTTCCGGGTAGAGGTGGAATTGAGCGGGACATGTTCGATTCAAGTTTTGAGCAGCCTTACTGAATAGCAGTTTTCCAATCGCATTTTTACATTTAACCTATCATAAATCTTCATTTGAAACGTCTTTTAAATAAGAATACAGAAAAGCTATTGGTTGACCACAACTAGTGTGTGGTCCATATGTGGTTCCTTGGAGCAGATGGCTGAGAGGACCAAGTCAAAAGGCGGCAAAGTTCAAACCCCCATTTAAAAAGTTAATATTCACCATCACATATATGGAACTAAAGTCTGTCCCCTATCTCTGAGCCATCATCCAAGTAAATGAAACACCGGCCCACAGTTACAAGGAAATGCAGACATAAACACTGGCCTGAAGTCCAGAACAGTATGTTTGGACCGCTGAGTTCCACGCGTAAAAGTTGTTCAGAATGATATTTTAGTATGCGCAATATCATGTCTTCTGCCTCCAGACTTTATCAGGAAGTGGTTCGACTACGTAGAATCACTACAGTTTCTTTTTTTTTTGTTTTTTTTCTATAGAACGCTAAAAAGAAAAGAAAAAAGAAAGAAAAAAAAGAAAACGTCTGCAGTTTGAAGAAAGGGAGTAGTGGCTCTAATATAGAGAAGGCTCGCCGACATTTTCGTGTACCAGCAAATATTTAGTCTACATACTATCCGGATTGTTCCACTCCATTTCCATTGTGCCTGCATATAAACGCTTAATAAGAGGCATTTCCACGGGACCGCTCGCAAAAGAACAATGTCCAACACCTTCTTCCGGTACCACCCCGCCTCGCGTAATTGCGCCCCATTGCACAGGCTTTAAAGCTGCGTCTTTATCATTCGGATAGTGGCAAGCCGCAGATATTGCCGCACTGCATGTACCCACTAAAGGCATTACACTTCTAAATGGAAAAGCCCAGAAGAAGCATAGCCCCGTAAAAAGAACAAATCCACTGACAATAATGAGAACCACACCCAAAGGGGAATAGCCACATGTAACTGTTTGGATTGGATTCGCCAACCGTCCCCAAGCATCATTGTTTGAAAAGACAACCAGGAAAATGCTCTGAGATATTAACCAATGAATTATACTGCTAAGCACGTTAAATGGAATCGCAATCCGATACGGTAGCTGCAAAAAGTACGTGCTTCGTTGTCCATGGCGAGGATTGGATACCCGGAGAGGTTTTCGATGCTCAGAGTAGCTATTCCACTCCTTCGCAATATATATGGTTGTAAGGAGGCTATTCAGAGCAAATGAAAGTACCGAAAAGGCCATTTGGGGGATGTTGGCGATAATTGAAGCCACCATGATTTGATGCCCATAGTTCTCGTACTGCAACGGGGCCCATTTTTGGCGCTGACCATTGATAACGGCTGCGGGATTTGCCTCTCCGAGGCCGATCGAAAATGGAGGCGTTTTGTTGAAAATTGACATGCCATCGATACCGATGCCGAGAAATACAATAGCAACGAACACCAAGAGACCAAGAATAGAGAGAGTCCAGGTCCATCTCCTGGTACTCGCAGCTTCAGCCCAATAATGACGTCGATTTCGGGCAGCCATTGGCTTGATAGGTAGTTTGTCAGCTCCGGGTCCAAACTCCCTCCTCTTGAGTACAAGGTGCTTTTTGGACACTATGCAAAGCCCCCGGGTGGTCCGATCTGGATCTTCAAGAAATGACTCCACTGCATCGCCAAAAGTAATTAGGGGGCGGTCCCTAAGACCTACTGCCACAACCGTCATTATAAGAAACTTGACGACATTGCACACTATAATTCCAATGACGATTGGTTGGCCAATATTAAGGGAGCAATCTTCCTCCACCACTTCGCTTAAGCATTCTTTTGCTGGAAAGTCGAAAGGGCGCCATTCATTCGCATGATCTGTAAGAGCCTTGATTACTGTGTAACACTCGGTACTATCGCAAATCCAAGAATAAGGTTCATATATGCCGAGGTTGGGTTGAATGTGTTCTGGAGAGTAATATTGATATCCACGCGCATAGGGCTGCGGTTTCTTTTCTTTTGTTGTTATAACCAAGGTCCTCCGTCCGTTGAGTAATGGAACACCATATGCTTGGATGCATTCTTTGTTGCTCAAGGTCTCAAAAGTTCCAAAAGTGAACTGGGTGGAGTTTTTCTCTGATGAGCCACCCCGGATGTTCTTAATTTCGTTTAAATGGGCCGTTGCATTCTCCAAGCCGGGATTGTTCCAACTATCCCCCCATTCGACCGCTGTAACATTAGTGCTGTTCCAAAAGCTTTCTGTCACGACGTATACAATGTAGTCGTTTGCAGGTATGGATGAAAAGAATATCGAGTTATAGCTTCAAACCCATATCAGCTCTTAGATCGCACATCTAAGGAAGGGTCTGAAATACTAGGGTGCCTACATTAGATGAAGCGGGACGGACGATGATGCAAGTAACATCCAAAGCCCAACTTTGTATATGGAGACGCTTCCAAGGTTTCGGGCACTTTGAATTCCAATATCAAGCCACTTGCCTTTGGAGTGAGCCCTCTCAACCTCCTTGCGTGTTGGTGCTGTTAAACACTGCATGCAATAGTTGCTGCCGCTCAAGAGCAGAGTACTCATTGCATTGACGCCAAGATGGATCAAGGTGTTGTAGCGGCTGACAGTTTTGCAATCCCCGGCCCATATTTCCCCAATGCCATTATCAGGTGGAATGGGTACGGAATATCCGACGGCGAGGGCGATAATGAGCGAAATCAAGGCCCCGAATGCAAACAATATTGCTCCACCACGCCAACCCTTGGGCTTTCGAAATAATTTGAGTTTGGATTGTGGAATTTCGGTTTGATGCTTTTTCAACTCGGCTCTCGCTATGGGGAGTAGTTCTATCGCATTCGGATGACCATCAAGTAGTCCTCTAGCGTCGTCATTCGATGGCCTGGGCGAGCATGGTGTTGTTCCTGAGTGAGATTTAGGCGTTCCGCCGCGTGGCCCAATCTGGTTGTTGGTGAATTCATCATAATATTCTTGGAAACTCATCGCGGTACGCTTCGAGCGTTTCTCGAGGTGAGGGCCGTGTTTTCACATGCGATGTGGAAAACCACAGCAAATTAATATAAGAGCAACAGGGCATTAAAACTCGTTTAACTATAGGGGCAACAAGGCTCAGTCTGCGTTGCCCAGAAGCGGAATGCTGTGCGTCGGCCAATTGGAGTCGAAGATGCTTGTTGGCAGGATGCAGCTGAAGAGCATGGCGCCTTGGCGCTGGTTTTTGTGCCAGCGGAAGAGAAGACAAGGCGCGATCTTAGCAGCAGCGGCCAACTCAGCCTGCCCCACTTGTCGCCTGTTCTTGCATACACGGCCGTCATTTTGTTGGCCCAGCGGAGCATATCACCAGATCAAGCCATACACATACTGAATGCGCCATACCTCATTATGCTCGTCATGTCGCCTGGTGCACAGCCATGTTTCAACCCACCATCACTAGCCAACTGAGCCACCCAGCCATTTTTCTATGCCTTTCAACACGTAAAACTTTCATTCCAAATTCCTCCACCACGCAGTAACCCAAAACATTGCCAGTTCCAAACATACACCAACACGAGCATGGATAGCTCCTATAACGATCCAGGATTCTTCCCTTCCACCGACACCATGCGGTCAATATTTGCTGTTTCCATTGTGCGCACGACACTTGAAGGTTTGACCCTTTTAGTCGATATCCGTTTAGTATTCTATGCAAAAAGAATCGCCCATAGTCGAAGGAAGCAAAGGACATCTCTCTTTCGATATATCCGCATAGCACTCGGCCTGTTTACACTGTAAGTCCAGTGGGGCAAAGAACAAATAATTCCATTTTCTCCATTAGCGCAAGTCTTCATAGAATCCAGAGATGGAGCTAACATTTTATCGTAACAAAAGGCTCTGTTTTATCGACTTCGTTCAATACGTGATGAGAACAGGCGGATTATTCAGCCCAGAAGAATATTCTATGATGTCCACTAATTATTTGGCCTATTTTCGCATAGCCGTCACAACCCTCAGCTATCTGACAGACATATTGATATTCCTTGTATTTTGGCGCATTACCACCAGAATTATGACTATTTACAGACCTTCAGAGAGCCATTTTGGCCGCTCCCTGAAGTTTGTGTCATATTCGATATCCTTCGCTCTGATAGTCCTAAGTCTTGCCTCCATTGGCCTCTGGTGCGACTCAATGTATCCCATTTCGGAACAGCTGTCTCCCCTTGTCAAGCATGCTCGCCGGGTTGATCTTGCATGTGCCGTTTTGCTTCTCCTTCTGGTCCTTATAGCGATGAGACAATCGCTGGTCGTAAGGAAACTAAGACAAAAGGATGATCTTCTTACAAAGGTTGGACATGTCTCATATTAAATCTTGCAAAATTCTGACAAAATGCCAAACAGATGTCTCGTTGGCTGCTGATATGCTCAATAGCATGGCTTATTCGCGCCGTTTATCTCGTTCTCACACTTCCATTTGCAATGATCCCCGATTTAAGGTCTGGATTCTCATCATATTATCCTATTCTTGGCCTGGTCTGTAGTATATGGCCCATGTTGTTTATCTTAGCGACGCTGCTGATGAGGTTTGGTACTTGGGGGCACAGGCATTTCTGGTTGACGGACGAAGACTCTGACAATGATAGCTTTTTTAGTTCAACATCAAATACCGAGCCATAATTTAAACCCATCACATTGTGTCAATCTGCAATTTCATCTCTATACCATCTTCATCTTCCAGGCCTAGTATGGCAGAAAGTCCAAATCGGCATGCTCTACATTTGGTTAAAACCGGCCGTTATCTTGGTGTGCATAAATTCAACTTACCAGGCCAAGACCAAACACGGCTTGCGTTGATCTCACTGGGGGATTGTGCCCAGATCTCGTCCAACAAGTTCAATGTTTTGAATAAGTGTACTGTTTTCATCCAAGTTCCAATCTCTACCAACGTGGATCTAATTGATGATCTATCAGCACCAACAGCACATAGGCCTGCTGTAAATAATGGAGCGACGAGGAGCACCCGCGGTGATAATCCAGATGAGCAATTCATGCTCTCAGCACACCGGATTATTCTGCCAACGCATTGTTGAGGCCCGGGTGATAGTGGAGGAAGCATTTGGACTCCACAGTAGAGGTGCAAAAGGGCAGTATAGAGAAAGGCAGCATTGCTCAAAGCATAGTCCTGCACATCGGTTGCGGGGAGTGCCTGACGATTCTGCGGGTTGAGGCGAAGATTCTCTGTACTATCCCTTAATAATCTGCGTTGAATCTCTCGCGTTAGCTTTTCGGCTTTTGCTGCTATTTCACTCTCTGATAATCCCTCTCTGAAATTGTTAGAACCGAGCCAACGTCGTCTCTCTTTCACCAAGACTCCCACATCCTTGAATAGTTGCGGTAGGTCAGACATTACACCGCCAAACACATCAAAGTATGCCTCACGACTTGAGGAGCAGTCCATCTCGATCTGGCCATCAAAAATACCATGTGGGGTAAGAGCAGCCAATGCCTCTGCGTTGTTGTACCAGCTTGAGAGAAATCCTTCCACCGTAGAGGTACAGGTGCAGCTATCGGTAAATTCGTTTTGAAAATGAGCTGACTGAAGGATGGCTCTGGCTCCTTTGAGGTGGACTCGCCACAGTGATTTTCCTCCGTAAATTTGCAACTGGCACAGCGTCCTCGTGGTGGCAAGACAAACTGCCCGAGAGGCCGAGTCAAGTTCGGTCAATGTGTAGCGGAGATGTGATATGCTATTTGATTGAAATACATCAATCATATTTTGCGCGCTTTCAGGTAGCTGGTTAATGGCTTTTAGGTGGACCGCAGCAAAGGCCATGATGGCATACATCAAGCACGGTTGCTGGAAGGACATGGGTACGAGAAAGCGGCACATTTGTGAATGGGCAAATGCGCTTGGCACTGTGAGTCGCATTGTTTCCGAAATGTAGAATTGCAGTAAATAATGAGCCATTGGAGGCAAATTTGATGTTGGTGGGTTGGGAGGAATGACAATGTCCGAGATTTGGGAATCCAGTGTTGCGGCCGAAAACATGTCTGGATGTAAATGAGCTAGATCAGCGTTTGTGTTTGGGTCGAATTCAGGTTGTTCTTCCTCCGGCTGCACATATTCTAGAACCGATGTAGTTTGAGGCAACGAATAAACGAACCCAGTACCAGGGACACCATTGTCTTGACAAGAGGTTAGCAAGCCAATTGTAACGAATGATGGTCAAAACACACCCAGTCTCTCAACCTTCTCCAAACACTTGCCAAAGGTTGATTTTCGAAATGGTCGCCCTCCCCAGCTCAACTTAATCGCATACGTGCACGGTGTGTCGGCCTCAGCGCATCTTCTGCAACAGGGCTTCTGTTGATCGCATTTTTGGCGCCGCTGTCGACATCGCTCACATCCCAACCGAGACCGACTATTTTTTGCTCGAGGCTTTCTAGTTTGCGAAGATGCATTCTGAACATCGGTCATGGTGAGCAGGGATTAATTGGTTGCATCCATGCAAAATAACTGTGCGAGTGTCAGGTTGTCACAGGCAAAAGCCGCGCTGTGGGGAGATCTGGATCGCAAGATAAGCAAAATGGGCCAGCTTCTCATTAGCCTGTGTATTATGTCAGTCCGAAAAAGATGCCCAGTTAGGCTAGCCAGTGAGCCAACCTCACTTGGAAAAAAATACAGGCTTCCCCGCACATTGGTGAAGCATGCCGACTGATGCCGAGATTGTGGTTATCTTAGGGCTACGGACCCGCTAGCGCTGTGGTGCCAGGCGCTATCGCATGCCTCCATCAGAACGCATTATGAAGATGGCTGGGCAGAAACGCCCTCCGATCTCTAAACTACTCCCATCTCGTAAACTTTAAGATACACCTTTGGTCCTTTGGCCTTGACGTGAACAACTGATCATCCATACTCATGTCAGCCACCATGTCCTTCGCCGGCGTGGTCATGAACTGTGAATAAATGTCGCGCAAAAGAATCTTCATCTCTGCAATTGCCAAACTGGATAGAGTTAGATGAATTCATTGCCTGAAGCATTTTTGAAAACTCACTGGCGCCCGACGCAGCCTCGGCCTCCATTGGAAAATGCAAAGAAGAGCCGATTCCTCTCCGCCAAGCCATCTTGTTCCAGCCACCGTGCAGGATCAAACTTCTCTGGGTCCGGGAATACCTCCTTATCCATTCGATGAAGCGAGTACGGTTGACAGCTCACAATGGTTCCGCCCGGTAACCAATATCCATCAACTTCCTGGCCTCCCGCTGGAACGGATCTGGGTAAGCTCATCGGGATGGATGGGAATAAACGAAGACCCTCTTTTACAACAGCATCCAGATATGGAAGCTGCTCAAAGGTGACTTCTTTGGCCTTTTCAAACTCATCTCTGAGTTTTCTTTGTACTTGTTCGTACCTGGGCTGTGATATTTGCCACATCAAGAAGCAGAGAGCGTCGCCCGTCGTCTCGATTCCGGCAAGCATGTGGTCCATACATTCCGAGGCAATATCAAAGGATCCAAGATCAAACTTGGCTTCTCGCATGCGACTCACCAGTGTGAAGTCTGCGACCTCACCCTGATTTACTGCATCCAGCACCAAGCGCTTAGCCAGGGGAACATCTCGCGACGGCCCAAAAAGGCCTAGTTTGTTCATCATGTCGCCAATTGTCGGGTTATAATACGTAACCAGCCGGCCTTTTTTAGTCATGAATGAGCCTGTAGTCTGTAATTTTTCACATTGTGTACTTACGAGCAAGGGAGCTATCAAAAGTGACCTCTCGCATAATCTCCTCGTCAGCAGCCCGAAGTATCGAATCGCTGCCGTGCGGGTGAAACAAATGATGGGTGACGCAATCAAAGGCGTAGCAATGCAATAAGATCTTGGCTAGTCAGTTTGAAAAAGTAAATCAAAGACACGACACACTAACATAAATGTCCATCTCGTTCTCAGGTGCATTGGCGCATCTTTGGATAAAGTTCTGAGACCTTTCTTGAAGGCCATGCAGAGATGCATCCCGCACAACGTTTGAGTTAGCATAGCGGTCGGCAAGGATTCGCCTTCTCTTGCTATGCTATGGAATGATTAGCGCCTGGTCTTTCTTTCACTTGGTTTTGCACTTACGGGGTCCTTGTTCATAGTAGAAAACATTGTGCTGTCAAAATGTAAGCATCTGCAATACCTTTTCGCGAGTGGCTTAATCACCTGAGGCCGAATTGGGAGAATAGGTTGTAAAACACGCTCTTATCAAACCCGCTCCCTTTCGACATGTAAATCTCTTTCATGGCCTCCAGAGACGAAAAGACGGCCTCATCGGGTGCGACTCGAACAACTGGGCCATATTTCTCGTGCAACTGGTGAACGTATTGTGTGCGTTTGCCGTAGAGTTCGTAGTACCTGAGCTGCAGTGATGTTACCAGACTAAGTTTGGGTCCAGGGAGTGATGCCAAAGGCGATGATAGGTGTTTGATGAGTCTCAGGCATACGAGTAACGCTGCAATCGCAACGAGCGCGATCAAAATCACAGACATTTTTGGACCTCTAGAATTAAAAGTGCCTTACAATTCTAAATATAAGCAGGACTTTGGCTTTTTACTACTTGTATTTATGCTCAAATTTTGATCGTGTGAAATAGCCCCAAGACCCAAAAGGGAATGTAGAAGAGATCCCATAGTGCACCAAGTGGACTCGTGATGCATCTAGGGTAGGCGACGTGGTGATAGTGAATAGCCAATCATGAAGCTAGAGTTTAGTGGAGAGGCTTTTCCTAAATAGGAATTTACAAGAGATGGCCCAGACAGAAGCAATGATGGAGAAGTGGAGCTTCATTGTCGGCTTATCTTGGTTTGTCTTTGCTCTCAAGCCTTTATCATGCATTCGGGAGACGTCACAAAAAAGCTCTGAATCACGGTCGGCATCACCGCACGCAGGGGTGGCAATCACCGCGTCATGTGCGGGGAGTGCGCCGTACATCTGGTCCAACTTTTTGGTGAGGCCGGCAGTTGTAAAACACACGACACGCACGTTTAATGAACGATGCCAAACACCAAATGCCACTGTCGATTGGCAGTGGTTTGGCGCGGCGGGGTCCCCACAGTGGGCCAAGCGCACAAAGAAGCCGATCCCCTTGTTCTCTTGCCAGATATTTTTAACATGGCCTTTGAAGAAAATGCGGCGCATGGGAGAAGGAGCCAGGGCTCAAGCCGCGCGGGTAGCGGGCGCTGCCAAGGTAATTTAATAAAGAAATACAGGCGCTACGATTGAGGTTGTTGCTGGTGGCAGAGCGGACGGGGAGGCCCACAAATCAATTGGCGAGCGGCGTGGCCAACTGGCGGCGCGTAGCCAAGGGGGCAGGTTTCGCTAAGCGCTTCGCAAAATACGAATGATTGGCCTTGACGGACAATTAGTCAGACGCCTGGCCGTCGTCTTGCGGCCCGAGCTGTTTCAACAGGGCCGATCTCCGCGTGATTGGGTGTGGCTTGTTCGTCTCGACGACGGGCGCTAGTGTTTGGATGGCCATCAAGCAGCGGCCATTCACTGAACCAAGAACGTTTGTTTGCGTCTTTGTTGATGGCCGCTTTTATAAAAGCACCTGTGACGACCCGTCAACCCTTGGACCTGCTCGCTATGCAACTCAGTCCTCTCACTTAATCATTTCCTTACCGTATTTCCTTAAACGTTTTTTTTTTACCTTTTCGCACTGCCGGTCAGTCCCATAATTTCACGAAATACCCAATCATCTCGAGCAAGTCTCTTCTACACAAATCTATCAATCTTTTCAAGACACCGTCTTTTTATACCTTTGCAAAAATGAGCAAGTTTGGATCCGCCATCAAAGCCGGCAAGACTGCCATCGAACTCGGCAAAGACGCAAAGACGTTTGCCGGTGCCGCCAACGACTTCCGCAACGCCGACAAGGCCGAGCTTGGCCGTCAAGCCGGTCGTCATGCCTTCAACGAGGGCGCCGAAACAGGCAAGACCATGGGCAAGACGTGGCTCAAGACGTTCGAGGTGGTCCCGCGCCTCGTGTGCCGCGGCCTGCAGTTCCTCTTCGCCATCATTGCTTGCGGCTTCTACGGCAACCGCGTCGCCTCAGACGACGACAAGGACAGCGGCTTCTCCCCCGAGTGGATCTTTGCCCTCTTTGTCGCTGGCATCTCCGCCACCACTGCCCTGCTGTTTGTCGCCATCACGCCGCTCGGCGCCCTCCCCTACTTTGGCAGCAGGCTCAAGATGCTCAAGACGTACCGCGCCTTTTCCTGGGACCTGATTCTGCTCCTGTTTTGGATCATCACCTTTGGAATCTTTGCCGGCATCTTCCTCCACAGGGACAACGACGAGCCCTACAAGGGCAGCAGCGTGCGCGCCATGAAGGTGGCCGTCTGGATCGACTTTGTCAACGTCCTGCTCTGGCTGGTCTCGGGCACCTATGGCGCCATCAAGACGTTCCTGGGAGACAAGGCCGACGAGATGACGGACAAGGTGGGCAAGAAGCTGTTTGAGAAGAAGCAGGCAGCCGCCAAGGACAATGCTTCCGTGGAGAGCGTGTAGTAGACTTTTTTTTCTAATGAGTGCAAACGAAGAAGCATACCATGTATAATAGAAGAAATTCAGTTGGTGTACGAATGCGAACCATTCATTTGGGCAGTATTAGGCAAATGGCAACAGGGCGCGCAACAAGTCGATAGATAAAGTGGAGAAATAGACCATCTAAAAATACTCTCATATTAACCATGTCATTGGCGCCCTTGTGCTTACACAGCTAGAAACAGAAAGGCAGGTGGTTATTCGCATCGGATGATATTTAAACATGGCCTTCAGACGGGTGGAATGATGACTTTTTTTGAGTTTCTGTAACCCATCAGCACCCAGAGTTTCAATAGCACGGCAAAAAAAAACATGACGAATCAAAACCTACAATTTCGCATCGCAACTCTAGAGGATGCGCCGCAGCTGCAGCAGCTTGTGCAGGCTGCCTTTCGCGCCGAGGATAGCAGAAAGGATTGGACGGCCAACATGGCTCTCGGGGCCAGCTTCACCATCAGCGTCGACGAAATTGCTGGCAGAATCTCGAATCCCGACAGCGGGATGCTGATGGCCCAAGATCAAGACGGCCACCTCGTCGGGTGTATTGGCATCTGGAAGCGCGACGCCGACCTGGCTCGCCTGTCTCTGCTGGCTGTTGACCAGACGGCTCAGCGCGGTGGCCTGGGCCGCCAGGTGTTGTCCCACGCCGAAGACTACTGCCACAGAACCTGGGGCGTCGACAAGTTTGGCCTGAATGCGCTGTCGACGCGGCAGCAATTGATTTCTTGGTACGGCCGCTGCGGATACCAGAAGACGGGCGAAACATCGCCGTTTCCGTTTCAGAGGACCGATTCTGTGGGCTTGGAGGAGGAACTGCATTTTGTTGAATTGGAGAAGCGTTGGGAAGCTGTGGTGGCTTGAAGCTAGGAAGGCATGCAAGATCCTATGATCTCGCTATTTCTCACTTCAAATTCCTTGGAATCTATATTGTTTGCTCTCCAAGACCAAGGTCATGGTCAAGACAACTGGCGGTCAGTATGGAGGGTGAGACATGTTGGAATTGAGACAGATGTGGCAGTGATGGGCCATCATCTGACATAGAACAGCCACATACTTGACCGCTGCGAATACAGGTGACGTATCAAATACGCAACGCAATGCGATGCAAACCTCTGGGACCATCTAGACTCAGCCTCTTTCTCGATGTCATAGCTGTATCTGTAACACAACTATTGCCTTTCTTTTGCAGTGGCCAATGGCAACTATTGAAAAAAGAAATTGAAAAAAATAAAAACCTTGCTGACGGTGGCCCAAACTGCTGCCTTGACTAATACCACTAGTAAATTCTACAATGGGCGTCGGTCACCAATCAGGCGAATGACGACAGATTCCGCCGCTCCTTTGTCCAAGGTGCATCAACAGCCGGTCTCGCCCCGCCAACTCCCCCCGCAGTGGCTTGCAACTAGCGACCATGCTACGGGTGTGAAACAGGTCGAAAACCAACATGTGAAGAAAGCTCAGCGGTAGTACAATGCAGTCATCGACACCGTCAGAATGCAAAAGGACCCGTTAATCCCTACGTCTTGGCGCACGGGACGGGGGAATATACTCCGTCATCCCACAACGTCACAATCCCGGCTGCGTAACAAAACAAAAAAATGACTTGCAGGTGGAACTGTAAGACACAAATGCGGGAACATGCGGACCCATCATTCTCCCCAGCACCCAATCACCATCCATAGCAATAGACACAGGTGATTCCGATAGTAAGAAATCGGGGAAAAGAGGCTGGCCGAATACTTGTGGCACCGTAAGCCATTGTGCCGAGCAGCCGTCGCGAGGACACCGCAGTGTCGCGGTGAACACCGCCCGTCAGCGGGTACTCAGTCACAGGCCCATATTTGGTGACATGCCAGCCACGCAAGGTTCCGCTTGTTTGTTGCTATTCTAGTTTAACGCATGGCTTCCGTCAAAAGAAACCACAGCTTCGCGGGGCACAGGTCGCGTTCTTGAGCAATGTGGATAAAGTCAATATGGCACTTGTGCTTGCCGATCTGCACGTCACGGTCCCCAACTCGGCCTTCAGCTGCAGCCACTTTGTAAATAAGTTTTGTGTTCCCAAATTCTGTATAAAAGTATAAGACAGGCCCTCGCTCGCTGGCCTATTCGGTTTCTTCCCAGAGAACTTCTGTACATTATCTGTTCAATTTCTATTCAGACAGCAGCCATGGCCCATATCCAGGACTTCCAGGGGATGCAGTACGCTCGCGAAGGCGCTGATCCGGGAGACTACCAATTCTTCAACCAGCAGTATGCCACGTCTTCCCATCAAAAGGATCATGACATGTACCCGGATCTTATTGTTCAGCCAAAGAATGACGAGGATGTCCAAAGAGCCGTCAATTGGGCCCGGCAAAACAACGTTGCTGTCGCCGTCAAAAGCGGTGGTCACCAGTACAGCGGTGCATCATCCACCGGCGGCAAGAACATCCAAATCGACCTCACCCACACCTACAAGGACTTGATGGTCCAGAGGCCCCGTGGCACCGCTGAAGACAGGGCACTCGTGTATGCCGGTGTGAGCAACCAGCTCCAGGAGTTTCGCGACTACCTCCAGCACAACAAGCTCTTTGTCCCTCACGGACAGTGCGCATACGTCTGCTTAGGCGGTCACGGTCAGACCGGCGGCTACGGTCAGCTCGGTCGCAGCTTTGGTCTTTTCGGTGACTGCATCCGAGGCATTCGCATGATCTGCCACGACGGTGTCATCCGCGACATCACAAAGGACTCATACCCGGAGTGGTTCTACGGTATCCTCGGTGGTAGCCCAGGCAACTTTGGCATCATCACGCACTACACCATTGAGGTGTTTAGAGCCCAGAGCTACATGGGCACCGTCGCTGGCCTCCATGGAATCAAGGGTCCCTATGGCCTGAAGGGTCTCTGGGTCTACTCCAAAGATGTTCTCCAGAAGCTTCTTACTGCCGTCGCGGAGATGTCCGAGGACGACAAGGTCCCGCAGAGCGTCGACTTTTGCGTGAGTGTCCTCAGTATCGACTTTCCTGTCGCGTCGCTCTTCCCCTCGCTGAGCAAACCTGGCCGCTGGGAGGAGATTCAAGAAAAGGTCAAGCAGGCCCTTGAGAACAAAGTTCTCAAATGGCTCGAAGGTCGCTTCCCGGCCATCATTGTCGTCTACTCGCAGTGGTGCCCCATCAACAAGAACGACAAGTACGACGCCACCGTCGACAAGTGGTTCCAAAAAGTTCGAGATCTCGACAGTCTCGAAGACTACAAGACGCTCCACATTGAGGAGTTCAAAAACAACACAGACATGTCCGTCATGACGGGAAAGTGGATCTTCCCCAAGAGGCGAGAGTTCGACCTCCCCTATGTCAAGCGCACGTACGCCACGGCCTCAAAGACGCTCAAAAAGGACCGCTGGGCGGATGCCGTCGTAGATCGCCTGGAGCTCATCTACAACCCGCGTAACCGGCTTGATAACAACAAAGGCGACAAGAAATTCGAAGTCTTTAGCCACTGCAAGCTTTCGGTGCAGATCCAGTGCTTTGGGGGTGCCAACTCGCGCTTCTATACGAACAGGGACAACGGCACTTCCTACAGCTGGAGAGACTCGACGGTTGTCCAGACTCTCGACTGTTTCCATGACGACGACGCCGAGTACAGACAACATGCCCTCGATTGGCAAGCGAAGAATGACTCTGTCTTTGTTGGCTCATCAAGCCCATTTAGCAAGCAGGACAGGCGTGTGCTCTGGGGCTCGTATGGCGATTGGAACATGAGCAATGAGAACATTTGGAAGTGCTACTACGAGAATGCAGACAAGTACAAGCGGTTGGGCAAGATCAGGGGTCAGCTTGATCCGAATGGTACCTTTACGGCCAATCCGTTCGCCGTCACGGCCATCGGTAATAATTCAGCCAAGCTGTAAGCTGGAGAAGAAACAGAGGGGCTCTAAGTCATAATAATAAAATGTATCCGCAAATGATTCCAAAGTGTATTTGTTCATGCGATTCTTCTATAAACTTCACTGGGGTATTGAACACCGAATATCCTTGAAATGCAAACTCAGAACCACATGACCATATCACATAACGAAGAGGAGATCAGTATCTGGTCATTTGTTAGTGGTGTTCAAATAGTAAAAGCAGTGATGTACTCACCCAGTGGATGGCTGCACGACAACTGAGGTTTTTGGGTATAATTTGGTTCGAGCAGATTTCTAATATTGTTGAGAAGCTCGACATAGCTTTGCTGGGGCTTGGTTTTGAGAGCAGAGATAAAGGCCCACGACATGGCACCCGTGGCTTTCGAATCGATGGTGGTATCAGCACTGAAAGCGGCGTTAGTCGGATACTTTTGTAATGAGATTACTACTGCACTCACGAAGTTTGGTCATCCTTGCTGCCTGCCCACATGACGACGTCGGCTGGAGAAGTTCTCGTCTCAATGGTTTTCTTGTATCCCTCGTTTCCGCTGAGTGCCGTTTGGGCAAAGTTGACAAGGGTGTTGGCAACGCCCTCAAAGTCATTGTTGACGTAAGCATTGTAGGCACCCAGCAAGCCCTGGCCAGCTTCCTTAGCCAGGTTCGGCTCCTTGAGAATTCCTTTGGTTGAGTAGACGTATGGCAGATCCATGGCCGTAGCAGAGTGGCATGAATCAAAGATGGCAGTCAGCCTAACTCCTGCTTGGAGCGGTCGCACAACACGCCAGTGGATCTCATCATCAACGATGTGACTTGTCTGCTGCCAATCAACTGGGTAGATGACATCGTCAAATCCGTCATCCTCATCTCCGTCCAAATCCTCAGTGCGTCCGCCGTGGCCAGAATAATGAAGGAACAGCGAGTCGTTGGGACGCGCATCTTTGACCAGCCATTCGAATGCCTTTATCATGTTGGCTCGAGTCGGTTGTAGGATCGGTCTTGATTGGTCATCTGTCAAGATAACCATATCTTCTCGCTTGTATCCATAGCGTTCTATCAAAAACGCCGACACACTGGCGACATCATTGATGCATCCCTTCAGTTCCCCCTTTTGGCCAAAGTAGTTGATACCAATGAGCAATGCCTTGCGACGACCTGTACAGTTGGAGTATTGAAATTTGTACTCTGAAGGAGCACCATTGCCGAATTGCTGGGGCACTGTTGGTGGAGGAGGGCCGGGTCGACTTTCACGGTCAATCTTGTCAAGACCCGACCAAGATAGCTTTGAGTGATCAATGCTAGGGACTTGGAACGAAGGTGGAGGCGGCGGCGGTGATTGGAAGGGGGATGGGGAATTTCCATAACTTCCAAATCGAGCTGGGGGAGAAAAGGGTGGAGGCGGGCCTGGAGACTGAAAGCCGTGGGGAGGACCGTGTGGAGGGCCACCAGGAGGGCCACCGGGATGACCACCGGGATAGCCACCGGGAGGTCCGTAAGGAGAATGGCCGTGGGGAGGCGGCCCAGGAGGAGGACCATGAGGAGGACCGTGAGGCCCAGGAGATGGATAGCCTCCATAACCGAATTGCTGCGGATGGGGAAACGAGCCACGATTGGATTGGTCTGGAGGAAGAAATCTCCCGCCGTCGCGCGGTGGAGGGTAGTTTGATGGTGGATAGTTTGGTGGTGGGCTGTGATAGGGCCCGCCAGGGGGGCCGCCGTGGTGGCCTGGACCGGGGTAAAACGACATGGTTGTGTTGGAGGCTAAGAACGCGATACTCAACAATTATGCCTTTGGCGATTGTATGAGTTGTTCCATTTGACAATTTAAACCCGTGGCAAGCCATCATGAAATGTTTTTATAAAATGTCAAAAAATACGTCATCGCATCGCCAAGCCTCAACGTCCCCACATAGTATCGCGCAAGCCGAGACGTGGAATCGTAGTACGGGTATATCGGCTGTTGGAGTGGACTTGGCGAAAATCACCACTGTTGGCATTTGTAACATTTTTTATATTTTTTCATCATTGTAAAATCCTTCATTGGGTCTTGGGCATAACTTGAGACATCGTCAGCGCTAGTTCTGGTTGAAGGTGTGGGAATGGAGAAATCACGATGCTCTTTTTTTTTTTTTGTAAAAGAAAATATTGATTTGATAAATAATATAGTAATGGTACGTCTCATTTCGTCAATTGTCGCTCCTAGTCACACTTAAAAAAATTCAGCAACTCAATACGCCTAGAGTGTCACGCAAGAATCGTCAACTAGCAAATCATACGATATGCCGGCATTGCAAGAATAGAACTTACTGAAACAACTGCCGATGTACCAGATTGCACCCATGCAGGACTTAAGTTAAATAGTATCATCTATTACATATTCTCAAACTAAATGTACGAAAATGTCAGATGAGTGAAATCATGATTCTCTAGGGTAGGTCTACGTATTCAATTGGAGAGTCATTTCTCCTTGCTCACCTGCTTCTCGTGAGTGTTTATTTATTTATTTATTGTCTTTTACTTATCTAACACAATTACCATGTTGGCACTGTTTTTTTCCCTATCATGACAACTGCTCTATAGAGGTTTAAGACATTTGACGGAATGAGTCAACAAATTGCTCACAGTTGATCGTGGACCCACAATTGAACTACGACTGTTGATAAAGTTGTTTACTCTCTGTGTTCATAAATTCGCCTTGTTCATTAAAAATACCCTTTTACGATAATACGAGCCTTGAGAGATTCTACATAATACTTCTTATCGTACGGTGCACACCGCATAATGGTGTTATCGATAATCCATGTCCTATGACTGGTCAAGTGGGTAGGGTGGAGCGGGAGGTGTGGACGCGCGTCATGCTCACTCCGCGACGGCGAGCAAATCTTAAAGAATAAGTGCATAAAACTTATCTGTCCCCAGCATAGCATACCTCACCGTTTTATTACGCAGTTTTGCTCGGCCCTTTGCTCTTTGCTCTTCGCCGATGACGTCGCACCTACGCCTCGTGGCCATGGCGGCCTGGGTCCTGGCGCTGGTCTCGGGCGCGCCGGCTGCCGAGATGCCGGATGCCGAGACCGAGACGCTGGCGCCCAGCGCACGAGTCGCAGCGGAGCGCGGCCCGCAAATCTTCAACACCGTTTTTGACTCGCTTCGCAAATGGGGCGCCGTTACCCACCGTAACGGCATGTCGTTCATGCTCGCCACCGTTCCCCAGAACGTCCTGCTGTACCACGGCAACGACCGCAATGCCACCCCCACCACGCTGGATTGGCTGGCCTACGAGATTGAGCACGCCGAGATGTTTGCGCGCGACAACCATTTCGGCCCTCCTCGTCGACGCCCGGGCCATGGCGATCATGGGGGCCACGGTGATCATGGAGGCCATTGGGAAGACGAAGTTGAAGATGATGATGATACAGGAGAGGACATACGGGAAGATTTGAAGCGGAGGAGCCCTGAGCAGGGTTCCCTCGCCCAAGACGGCGAATCAAAGCACGGATGGTTGCATGTCTATAGAACTACGCGACCTCTACGTTTTCTCTACATTGACGGCATGAGCGGCGATAAAGATAACATGGGCGTTCTTGACACCCAGGACTTTCTCCTGCGCGGTGTCAGAGACGAGCCCACCTGGCCACCCAGATGGCCGCCGAAGCAGCCACCGAACCAACCACCAAAGGGACCCCCGAGGACCAAAGAGGATGAAAACCTACCCGGTGTCCCTGGGGAGCAGAACCGCGTTCGTGACATCTGCCAAATGTCTGCCGACTGGAACCTGCAAGGTGTGATTCGAACCGAGTGGCTCGGCTTTGAAATCATCAAGTGCGACTTCTTTGACGGAATGGACCACGTCCAGTCGCTGCAGCGGGATGACTCCAACCCCGATCTGCCGCCTTGGTTTCCTCAGCCCGGCCAGCCGTTCAAGCCAGGCAAACCGTGGGGCGCCTATCTCGATCTGGCCGATCGGTTCCGCGAGGTCAACCCTGGTCGCACAGTCCTGGACTATAGGTCGATTGTCTCGGCATACTTCTTCCCAGTGAACATAACCAATCCGGACGAGGAGCATGCAGGGCGGCCCCGCCTCCTCAGCACGACGGAGGCTGAACTGGCAACAATCAAAGACTACCTGTCCGGCGTGATCCAGCAGCGGCATGGCGTGCCCCACGATGCATCATCGTACGAATGGCGCTACGTGGCCGACGACATTGTCCACCGGTACACGCCCAAGATCCTGTCCATATTGAACAAGACCAGCTCAGCCGAGGACGTTGCCAAGGATGTTCGTTTCCTACTCGAGGCGTTTATTGATTATTCCATCGACGATGTGACCCAGCGTGACCGCGAAGCCGAGGAGCGTTGCACTGCATTCTACCTGCAGACGCTACCGCGTGACGCTGATGCAGACATGTTCCTGTACAGCGCATTCGAGGCTGTCAGCGCCGAGATTTGCCGTTGCTTCTTTGAGGTTAGGCAGCTAATAGCCGGTAAGACGGACGTTGCAGCGGAAACGCTTGAAGCGGCACGGTCTGTCCTTGGGTTGCTCGTTGACTACTTGGCATGGCACGTTTTCGAATGATGCCGTTTTAGGCTAATGTAATTGTTTCTCGATTGCGGCGTTACCCACCACCCACGACACGGCAGAGGGAAAGCCCTGGCTAGCAGGAGAGGCGTAGTGGTGGGTTGCACTCCCGGCGATAACACAGAGTCGTGGTCGGAACTTTTTTTGAGATTGGACAAGATCGGCATCTTGTAGACAAGCTTTCCGAGTTCAAGTTTTGAATCAGGGATTGCGTACGCAAGGCGGAAACGTGAGTAAGGACAAATCTGGAGATAGACTCTGGCCGAAACCTACGCAGGAAGGGCATCGGCCAAGTAGGAGGTTAATTCAAACATCTGACAAAGGCGCAGCGTGCCTGGCCCTACTGCTGACATGACACCACATCCCGAGACGAGCTGAAAGGTACCGCGTGCATGACAGTATTGGAATGTGCATTAGCGGCCGTCAGCCATGCGGTTCGCGGAGATGAAGGCTGAGCGGTCCGCGTTTGTGGCGCAACGAGGTTTTGTTTTAATTGTTTCTCACGATGCATGCACGTTGGTGATGAGGTTCAGCCTTTCAGCACGCCACAAGCTCATCCCGCGGCGGCGCATGTATGCATCGTTACATTATGGGATCGGGCTGCAGCCCAAGTCACACTTGGTGATGACGAGTTCCTCATCTCCTTTATTCGCAATTAACTCGGCCGGTGACCAGGGCCGAAGCTAAGGCTGTAGCGCCTGGTGTGGGGAGGGCCCTACGCCTTGGCTTGAGCTACGGACATGGGTCTTAATCCCGAGCGTGGGAGCGGGAACGCGTTCACGGAGGCGTATTCTTGGATCATGTACGAGCCGAAGCAGCAAAGGAGGGCCTTTAATAACGCCAGGCTCGTCTAGCAGTCAAAAGGAGATGCGTAGGGGAAAAGAAATAGCTGGGACAGGGGAATCCGGAAGATCTACGGAATAGAGGGCAGTCCTTTATTTTTAACCATTTTTAGAAGCTTGTATCCCTGTAGACGCCCGAGAGGATGACCCATGAAGCACTATTAGTGCAGTGTGTGCCCCACTGGATCACCAGATGTG
The DNA here is from genome assembly GCA_017140785.1 of Calonectria pauciramosa. Taxonomy (NCBI): domain Eukaryota; kingdom Fungi; phylum Ascomycota; class Sordariomycetes; order Hypocreales; family Nectriaceae; genus Calonectria; species Calonectria pauciramosa. Next base: position 127,566 of record JAACIZ010000025.1, on the reverse strand, counting down.
CGCTCGCGAGAAGGATTTGCGAAGGGGAGGCGTCGACCCGAGGAAGCCGTGTGCTGGCCAAGTGGGTGCCCGCCGTGTGCTAGTTTTTCTCTCGCTCTTCTTCCTCTTTCGCTCCTCGTCGCCAAAAGGAGCGCCACCTGGCGCCTTCCCGCGATCTGTGGAGCCTCACACACACTTCCAGGCCTCGTTTTGGGATCCACCATCCATGCTGCCATGGTCAGCCTGGGCCAAGTTTTTCTCCGGGCGGTAATGCCCAGCAATGCCAATGCTCCTGCCAGTGCTGATTAAGGCAGGTGCTGCGTGCCTCCCCGGGCTTTGCGAGGGCGCCTCATTGGCTGGGGAATTCAATATTGGCGGCTTTGAGCTCGCTTCGGGCATACGAAACGACGTTGGCCGGATGCCAGGTGCCGTGGGGTGGAGTGTGCTCTGGATCCCTGCCCTTTGTCGCTGAGTTTGGGTAGGTCATATTCGGACGGATACGAGGGACCGCATACGGGGTGGGTGGCAGTAGTTGAAATGAAAGAGAAAAAAAAAAACATCACCCTTCTTGCATCTTGCCAGCTTCATTCGCCACGAGCGATAGCTCTTTTGCGCGTCCAGGGCACGCGAGACCTGACCCGCTCATGCTATAGCCGCGGGAAATACCTGACACGCGGGCGCCACCATCCAGCCAAAATGTATGGCCGTGGAGCTTTCACCACGGAACAGAGATCTTAGCTGCAGATCGGAGTGCTTCCGCCTCAGGTGGCGCTATCCTTATTACGGATATAAGCACACTAACCAACTGAAATTTCCGGTGGGCTTTGCTGACTGCAGGACGAGTTGAAAAAAAAAGAGAGAGAAGGAAAAGAAACCCCTGCGCTAATCAAGCCATTGACGAGACGGGGAGGGGAGAGGTGGGCTCTATCGCGACGCGGGACATGTCATTGGGCTGTGCCTGACTAGTCATTCCATGCCATGGCCCAGGCGCGCGCGATTCAGGGGCGCTGGATCTGGCGGATACGAGGCGACTAAAAGCCAATGCTCCGGAGCTGGCCAATCAGTACACGCCGGCCCGAAGACGGAACCCAGACGCCTTTCTTCGAATCGAGTCAGGGTGTGTAACATAATCAACCGTCCCAAGGGTTCCCGAGTCTGTGCGTGGAAAATCTTTGGGCCTTCCAGCCGTAAGCAAAGAGAGAGCGAAGAGAGGATCCCGCCAAGGCTCGACACCGTTTCAGCTGGCAAGGGTCGCCTCCCGGGATTAACGGGCTCTCCTTCAGCCACTGACGATTGGCCTCGCGCAACCGGCGATTACCAATTAGACGTGCAACTTGGGTTGATTCCTGGTCCAAACTCCACCCAGGGCCCAGTTTAGCTTTGTGGGTATGGTATCATGGCCAGCAATAATGGATGACATTTAAGTCCAAGACTCGCTGTTCATCCACTTCCCCTCATCATCGTCGATCTTCACTCTTTTGAGTTTTGTCTTCGAGGTGCATATACTTGCGACTCAACTCGAGTCCTGTCCCTTCGTTTTCTTGTTGTGAACGAACATTCTCCTTCACTTCATCCACTCGCTGTCTTTTTCCCTCTCCCAAACCGCCACGATGATGCGCTCCTTCGGCCTCATCGGCGGCATGCTCAGCATGCTGAGCCCGCTCGCCAGCGCCCACGGCCACCACCACGTCGATGTCATTCGACGTGCCGAGTCGTCCACCATGACCACTCCCGCCTTTGCCACCGGCACGGCTGCTCCTCCTGCGACCGGCAACTCCACCAACAGCGTCCTCGCCAGCGTCGGCTCTGTTGGCACCACCATCCTGGTGATTGCCTCGTCCGACAGCATTGCCGAGAGCGCCTACACCGGTCTCCAGGGCTATGGTATCCCCTACGAGACCCTCATTGTCCCCCAGGAGGGAGTTACCCTGCCTACTCTGAACTCGTCCACCACTCAGGGTAACTACGGCGGTATCATCATCCTCGACTCCGTTGCCTACGACTACAACGGCACCTGGTCCAGCGCCATCACTGATGCTCAGTGGACTGTTCTGTACAACTACCAGACCAGCTTCAACGTCCGCATGGTCCGCATCAACGAGTACCCTGGCCCCAACTTTGGTAAGAAAAAAGCAGACGTTTCCGTGACAGCTCATCTAAAAGCGGCTGCTAACCGTATTTGACTAGGCACCACCGCTGTTGGCAGCTGCTGTGACACTGGCGTTGAGCAGCTCGTTAGCTTCTCCAACACCTCGGATTTCCCTACCGCTAAGATCAAGGCGTAAGTTGACACCCGCACTAGCAAACGCCAACCAAAACAGACTAAGCTGACTTTTTTGTGTGAACTAGCAACGTTGGCATTACCACCTCTGGACTGTACCATGTCGGTGCTTCCATCACTGACACGGCCACCACCCGTGCCGTTGCCATGTTCGGCGTCACCACCGGCTTCTCCACCGAGACCGTTGCCGCCGTCATCAACAACTTCTCCGGCCGTGAGCAGTTTGTTTGGTTCATCACCTGGGCTCCCGATTGGTCGCAGACCTCTGCCTTCCTTCAGCACGCTCACATCCACTGGGTCACCCGTGGTCTGTTCCTCGGCAAGCGCAAGCTTCACCTGTCTCCCCAGATTGACGATGTCCACCTGAGCACTGAGCTGTACTACCCCAACGGCACCGAGTTCAGACTCCGAACCGGCGATCTTGATGCCCACGTCACCTGGCAGAACAACATCAACGCCCGCATGCCCTCGGGATCCTCCTTCAGACTCGAGCTCGGCCACAACGGAAACGGTGACATCATCGCTGCCACTGACAACAACGGTGGCGAGGGCGTCTGCGTTCCCGACGCTGCTGTCGACTACGACTCTCCCCCTGACACTGCCTTGGAGTTCATGAAGACCCCCGGCACCGGCGAGGACTACTGGGGTTCCGAGTTCACCACTTACAACTGGACCAAGACCTGTGCTGCTCTCGACGACCTGGCTTCTTGGTTCATGACCACTGCCAACCTGAACCAGTACGCCCACGTGTCCCACACCTTCTCCCACTTGGAGCTGAACAACGCCACCTACCACGATGCCTACCGTGAGATCCAGTTCAACCAGGCTTGGTTGGCTCAGATCGGAATTGACCAGGCTACCCGCTTCTCTCCCAACGGTATCATCCCCCCTGCCATCACCGGTCTTCACAACGCCGATGCCATCCGCGCTTGGATCGAGAACGGCATTACCCAGGTCGTTGGTGACAACACCCGTCCCGTCCTGCGCAACGCCGACAACAAGTACTGGCCCCTCATCAGCACCGTTGCCGCCAACGGCTACGCCGGCCTGACCATTGTCCCCCGCTTCGCCACCACCATCTACTACAACTGCGACACCCCCGAGTGCACCACCAACGAGTGGATTGCCACCTCTGCCGGCTCCGGCAACTTCACTGACCTCCTCGCCCTGGGCAAGACCGACAACACCCGCTACCTCCTGTCCCTCATGTCCGACCCTTACATGTTCCACCAGGCCAACATGCGCCAGACCGACGCCGAGACCATGACCATTGGTGACCAGTCTGGCCAGATGTCCTTGGTCATGGCCTGGACCGAGACCATGGTGCAGGAGCTCATGCGCCTCACCGACTGGCCCATCATCTCGCTCACCCACGACGAGACGGCCCAGTACTTCCTGGACCGCCAGGCCCGCGACGCCTGCAACCCCAAGCTGGCCTACGGCTTCTCCAGCGACGGCAAGTCCATCACGTCGGTTACCGTAACCGCCGACAGCAACACTTGCAGCGTGCCCATCCCTGTCACCATCCCCACCGGTTCCGTCTCGGCCTCTGGTGGCTCCAACACTGTGGACCAGGTCGGAGATGAGCCGCCCATCCAGTGGGTGACTCTTAGCGGTTCTGCCGTTACGCTCACTCTGTCTAGCCCTGTTTCAGTATAAGGCTATCCTTTAATTACATTAAGGTTTTTGGGGGAAAGGTGGGGAGAGAGAGGGGGAGGCTTGCGTGTGCGTGGGATTCAATATCCATAATATATAAAAGATAATACGAGTTGCGTTTGAGGCGTCGATTGCGCCTCTCTTCAGCATGAAACCCCATGAGCCACGTGCGTGATCTGTAAAGAGCGGGTCCGTCCCTGCGTGAATTAAAATAAAATAAATTGTGCGCCTGGCCCCTATGGCCCCAGCGTTTGGCCGACGGCACGGTATCTTGCTTCCTAGAATTTACGCTTTTTTTTTTTGCCCTGCAGCTTCCGCTTTGAGGAACCGGTTCAATCCTGCGGTTCTTACGTGATTTGTGCCCTGTTCCTTGCCCTGCTGCATGTCAGACGTGTTCGCAGAAACGCCCGGCGCCTTGCGGCCCTGCCGGATCCTCCTTGTTTTTTTTTTTCTCCCATGTAATTTCCCTCCCCGAGCACGTCCCTGGGTGGTTTTATCTTTATTTTCCCGTCCCCGACGAGGCGCTCGCTGTGCTAAAAAAGAAATGCTGCAAGTGCAATTATTCCCTGCTTGTGTCGAGCTGGTCTAACTGAAACCTCTCCCCCACATTCGCGTGGCAACCGATCGCGGCATCGCCACCAACATTCTTCTGTGCTGATCTTCTTTGTTCCAGGCGAAGCTAAGCCTCCTTAATCGGAGGGCCACTTCCCGATTGTGAGCGATGGGATGATCCCCCCCCCCAAGGCAGCTTATCAGCTTATGTACGAGCTTGTCGCTCCTGTAGGATCGCCAAGACTTTCCAAGCAGTCTAGATCTCCGAGTCGGGTCGATAACGGGAATACCATCACGAGTCCGTGCGCTGTCAATGCTATCGTGACCCCTTGGACCCGCGGAAAAATACCATTTACTAAATGAAGCTTTCGGCCCCCTTTTTTTTGGCCCTCGCATCTGCCTCGCATCGTCTTGGCAACCTCGCATCCCTTGGCAGCCTCGTATCCCCCTTGGCAGCCTTGCATCGCTTGGCAGCCTTGCTTCATCTTGGCAGTTTTGCTTCATCTTGGCAATTAGGGTCGCCGTATTCTTATACGCGGGTATATTCTGGATGCGCGACGGTGTGCGACTTTGCCAACCTCGGTTGTGCCCAAGATTTGAACTGAGGTGCAATCAATGGTGGCTCCGTTGCGTGTGGAGTTGTTGCATTCACCGTTTCTAACGATGCCTAAAAGATTCCGTCCAAGCTCGAGTGCGCCCGCACACTCAGGGAGTGGGGGTCAGGAATCCCACGTGGCCATCTTGATTAGGACGAATGGTGGTTTCGTCTGCCTGATATCTCTATCGCGACAGTGCCTGCCTAAAGCTTGGACTCGATTGAAGCTGTTATCTAGTATTTCCATATTGGCTGGCGATAATCATGCGAGACCGAAACGGGACACTTATGGTTTCATATCATGCTGCCTGTTCCTTACGGGAAAATGTCTGTAAAGGTGGCTGCAAATGGCGACCGTAAACATTGTGCTGCACTTTTTTGTAGATGCCTTGCGTGTGAATCCGTGACATAGACCTTGATATCCTATGTTTCCCCTCGCCCAGAAACTGGTAGACCTTCTTGTAAAGCGGATGGTCTGCCTCTACCCTTTTGTGTATCAACAAGGCGTGACTTGTGAGAGTGGTATCGAACTGGGTAAAGTATATGTCCGAGAAACTGGACAGACGAACAAGTCCTGTGCTGCAAGGGCGATATGTGCGGCTTTTAAGATGACGTGAGATCATTTCGTGTCTATGGTGATGAATTAGTGGAGTAGTTGACAATACGACAAAATACGCGAGCTTTGTTAAATATTTAACAACAACAACTACTACTACAACTACCAAGGATAAGAGAATTTCAACATCGTATTGAAATATATTCTTTCATAATTTCTTTGGCTGTAGTCAGCTGGCGGCTTGAGGCCTCTAAACTAGTGAGGTCTACCTTGATTAGTTGGCAAGGATGAAAACAACTGCTCTGATCACTTTAGCGGACAAATACATCCCTTGTTAGACCTCTTATGGAAAGAATGCTAGGGTTTTACGGCACAAAGATCGGCCTTAAAGTGGTTGCTTGCTTTGCCGCCATTCCTTTTCCTTCTGTCAAATGCGTGTCTAGTTGAGTTCACCATGAGTATAGGTCCGATCTAATCTCCACATTGTTGTCGAAATTTATGCAATACATACTTTGTTGATGAGGGTAGTTTTAATTAGCCGTTGATACGAAGCTAGGGGCGAGGATAAGAACAATAAGGCGCCATTGTCGTTCTTATCACCTTTCAGACGGAAGAGCACAAAAAAGTCAAACATTGGCGCTACTATATAGGGTAGCTGAATTGGTGAATTGGGTGCTGATGTCTTTTTTCTCCTCCAAAGCGCATCCAACATCCTACTGCCGAACATCGATGCTCGTCAAGGAATATTGTTATTCTTGAATTCGTGAATTTCGGGAAATTTAGGGCCGGAGAAACCAAACGCGTTGGGGCTAACTTTCATGGAAACTGGGGAACTTGTTGAGTGTAATTCAGACTTGAACGAAGTGGTTGAGTGTTGAAACCAAGAACAGAATCCCTAGCTAAATGCTATGGTCGTAAGTGCAGAGAGAAGCTCTTGTTTTTGCAAAGGAAATTTTATCAAGGCCTCTTATAGTTACTATTACTGGTAGTTGTCAGAGGTTGTTCGATCAATGTGGCGATTGCGATTTAGCCTTAATGGTCAATTGGTCTGGCCCTGCACAACCGGTAGCCGAGGGATGTGAGCTAGGCTCGTTTGCTGTTTGGCATGATGCTTTGTGGTTGATTGCGAGTGTCGTTATCTAGCTAATACCTCGCTGCGATGTATGCTATCTGACTCAGCCGACCGCGTGCCTGAGGTTGGTTGGGGGATCGTGAATGTTGCCGACCGAGTCCCAGTGCTTTGACAAGCCTAGTGCCTCCAGTCGGTGTTGAGCACACTGAAAACTACATTGAAGTTGCGATACCGAAGTTTACTGGATTCCTTGAGTACCCTTGTGTTGAAACCAAGCAGCTGTCACTATCGGAACCTGATAGAGGCGTATTGCATCAACTCTGGAGTAGTGGCATCCTAAGGACAATACTACCGAATTAAATCCGACCGATAATTTGTCATGCCGAAAAAAACCTCTTGGCGTTTATCGTTTATTTTTTTCCATGCAAAAATGGAGTAAAATCATTATCTTTTGAGTGGGATGTTCGGACAATTGAGATAAGAAATAAGTGGAGGCTTCTATCTTTACCAAACGGCCTTACTCAATGTGGATATACGTACTTGGCACTGATAGGGTTTCCAGTTGTCTGGGTCCAATTTAGATTCAAGAACTGATAGATCTTGGCATTTGAACGCGAGATAGCTAAAATATAACACTGCCGAAGAAATCTGGAAACTGACACCGACGTGACTTGACACGCAAATTTGAGTGGCCCTTGGTGGCCCTTCCAACCATGTACGGATGTAAACCTACGTTTCTAGACTTGGCAGATTTATAATCCTGCTTGTTGATCAAGATGTAAGTTTTGGTGTTGCTTTGAGAAGGGGACAGCTCGGCGCGGCTAATCGCGGAACAAGGCCAGACACTTTCCGATTCCGTGCTGTCAAGTACTTCATAGAGCTACAGAGTGCGTCTAACAGCAAGAGTCTCTTTGAGCCAGTCGATGCATGCGGACTTTCAATCAAGTCCTTGTCCCAGACGAGACGAAGGATGAGGTTTTCAATGCTGACTTCGGTCGAACAGTGGAAAAAGACACCCGGAACCCGGATATCCAATATGCAGCCACTTGCAATCCTGCATAGAGGGTGTGATCGGCAGGGACGATGCCGGTTTAGGGTCAGGCTGAATTACCATTGAGCTGAACGTGATTCACCCAACTCAGCCGTCAGTGCAGAGCGGCTGAGCAGATGCATCACTCATGACCGAGTCATTTACCCAAGCCAACCGCTCCCTCGGAGATTATCCACCTGGGGACGTGTCAGGCAATATACCGACACAGCGAATAACGACCCGGCGCCCCCGCGAAAGAGGGCATGGATTGTGGGCACTGACGGCATTCGGTTCGCCGGGGAATGGATCCGATGCACGATTATGGGGCTTCCCCGGACCCAGAGTTGATATAGCAGGTCTGTTCTGGGTCCTTTCCCCTCCGCGGGCCGTTCGGGGGTGGCGAGATGGGCGAGAAACGGGCAACAACGAGCGACGCGAACGCTCGAGGCCGCGTGAGGTGTTGTTTCGCTGAGGAAGGCAAGGAAGGTCTCGGCTCGACAAGCCCGGACGCGCAAACTCACAAAAGTGGAGCGCGCCGTCTGGGAGGCGGCTCAGCAAATCAGCGCGCGCCCAGTGACGAGGCCCCTGGTCTTTATCCGCCTCGGACTGCTTATCTGGGAAGCCAGCTCTTATCGATTAGTGGCCTGTCACGCTTGATGTTGCACCACCCTCGGCTTACACACGCCTGGGCGCTGGGATACGAAGAGGCCATGTCTCAGACGGAGCAGATATATAAGAAGTCTAGAAAAACCGAGCCAACTTGGCAGTCCTTCTAGCTTCCTGCAGCCCGTCGTCTAATGCAACATGTCGAAAACATCGCTGGAGCCGGATCAGGAGAAGAATGCCAACGCGATTGGCTCCGTGCCATCGCAGGCGGGTGAGGTGATCGAGGAGAAGAGTGCCACCTATGATGCCGTCTTTGGCGAGATTACCGAGGACAGCCCCAATTACCGCAATGTAGGCTCCATCTCTCCCAGTAGTGTCGTGTGAATGTTGCGTGCTAATGGTCCCCAAAGGTGGGTTGGCTGGGCACTACTGCCCTGATGATGAAGACGCAGATTGGTCTGGGTGTTCTGGGTCTTCCTGCCGTCTTCCACAGCGTCGGCATCATTCCTGGTGTCATTCTGCTCTTGGTCATCGGTGGCATTACCACTTGGTCCAACCACATGGTTGGCGTCTTCAAGCTTCGACACCGCGAGGTCTACGGTATTGATGATGTCGGTGGCCTGATTTTCGGCCGTGTCGGTCGTGAAATTCTGGGTGCCGGATTTTGTCTCTGTAAGTGCTGTCACGCATCTGTTTATCCTGCTGGATTGCTGACCATCCAAAGTCTTCACCTTTGTTTCTGGTTCAGCACTGCTCAGTATCTCCATCGCACTAAACGCACTCTCCACCCACGCCGTATGCACCGCCGTCTTTGTCGTTGTGGCTGCCGTTGTTGGGTTCTCGCTCTCTAGTATCCGAACCCTTGACCGAATCAGTGCGCTCGCTTGGGTTGGCGTGTCCTGCATCATCATTGCGAGTGAGTAATCCCACAGGTTCCTCTATCGTCTTGGAGTCATCTGACGCAGCCGTCTAGTCTTCATCGTCACAGTCGCCGTTGGCGTCCAAGATCGACCCGCCGACGCACCCAAGGGAGGCGTATGGAAGTCCGACTACGAATTGTTCAACAGCCCGAGCTTTACAGACGCCATGTCGGCCGTTGCCACCTTGATTTTCGCCTACGCGGGTACTCCGGCCTTCTTCAGCATTGCCGCTGAAATGCGCGATCCTGAAAACTATACCAAGGCACTGGTCGTGTGCCAGAGCGTCATCACAGTCGCCTATATTGTTGTTGGAGTTGTCGTCTACTACTTTTGTGGATCCTATGTCGCATCACCCGCTCTTGGCTCTGCCGGTCCCACCATTAAGAAGGTGTCGTACGGAATTGCTCTGCCAGGTTTGATCATCTCGGCCACTCTACTCCTCCATGTAAGAAGTCTCTCGTCGATACATGCTCTCAGTGCTGACAAACGCGTTCTGTAGCTTCCTGCCAAGTTCATCTTTATTCGTATGCTGCGTGGCTCCAAGCACCTCACCAGCAACTCCCTCACCCACTGGGTCGCATGGCTGGGATCCACGTTTGGTGTGACCCTGGTGGCTTACATCATTGCCAGTGCCATCCCCGTGTTTGGCCAGCTGGTCTCTCTCATTGGTGCTCTCTTGGGAACGCTGCTGTCATTCCAGCCCATGGGCTGCATGTGGCTCTATGACAACTGGAACAGCGATCGCCGCGGTACTCCCAAGTGGTATGCCGGTGTCTGCTGGAGTGTCTTTGTCATTGTCTCTGGAACTTTCTGCATGGTTGCTGGCTCGTACAGTGCCATCGTTTCCATTGTCAACGCGACTGACAAGACGTCTGCCTGGTCTTGCGCCGACAACTCAAATTCGTCCTAGTGAGAAGTGTAACTTTTCGCCGAGTCGAAACTTTTGGTGGCAGCATCATCCGCGTAAACCCGACCGTTTAGGAATTTATGGTTGCATCGTCAATTTTCGAGGGCTGGAGCCACCAATCTTTCTTTCCCCTAGTAGAAACTTCTTGCATATATAGAATACAACTTGCACATCTTGCATACTTATAATATCCTTGGTGCTGTGTGTATGGTGATTTCAGTTCACTAGTAACCCCACTGGTTTGGTGTGTTCTTACGGGCTATGGAGTGGACTTTGTGATTTGGTATTGGTTCTATGAGACACAACGCACTACCGCTTCTTAGCCCCGACTTTTTGTATTATTTCTCTTTCGCCACGCTAGATCCTTCAACCGATAGATCCACATGTAAATACGCCTTTTATTGTACCCTTCCTGAAGTTGTCTCGCTGTAGTGACATGTCAGAATGGAATAAATCATGATGTAATAAGAAGACAACTTACAATATCAAGAACACTTGCATAAGTACCGCATACTAATACGGTTATGCCAATCGCAAAGCAAAAAACACACGCCAGAGCGTTGACAATGTTCTTCTTGGAATACCAGCTCCCTCTCTTCAGGAGCTTATACCACATGACGGCTGGTAAATAGAAAGTAAATCCTGACACAAATAAAGAGGAGCAAATGGCGAGAATGTCTGTGAAGACGGGAATAGCCTCGGCTGTTACAAATGCCAATATCGTAACAATGGTGATGATGGCAAGCCACGTGGCCCAGCCTGTGGGGGTATTGACAAATCGGTTAATAGAGTTTTTGAAGATGCGACCGTGGAGATAGCGGCCAACGACGGTTGTGTTGATAGACCCTGAAATAAAAATAACCGGCAGCGCAATACCGAATGCGACTTTGGACATGATGTCTCCAGCTGAGAGTAGAGCAGGGGACTGCACATCCTGCCCAACAAAGGCATAGATGATGCCGCCAGTCAGGGTATATATGACAATCTCGATGATGCCGAGTGCCCAAATCGACTTCAGGTAATCTTTCGGTGTATGCATCTCGTCCATGAATGAGAATTGGCACATGGCAAAGCTGTAAGCGAAAACGATATTGGTGACGGCAACGAAGCCATCAATAAAAGTAGTGCCCTCTTTTGGCCACGCTGACCAATTCCCCATGGCACTGTTTTGGTGGGATTGTATCCCCGTTGCAATCATGGTCATGCCGATCGCGATGAGGATTGAGGCAAAGTCAATGTATCCAAGTATGGCCATTTCTGTGAATGTGGGTGGGATCGCCAGTATGAGGAGGATAATGGCAGACACGACACCAAAGACAATGGAGCAGACACTACTCTCGGTGATGTGGGTAAAGGCGATGGTGCCTGTCAAGCAATGCGATCCCACCAATAGGATTAGCTGTATGACAAACATGGCACTCCCAAGCTCATAGCCGAATCTCCCAAAGAGCAAGCCCATGGCAGCTCCATAGTGATCCACTTGTGGAAACTTGATCTTGACCTGTCCAATAATGTAGCTCGTGTAAATTGCCACGAGGCCCAGGCCGACCGAGCATAGAACGCCCGCCACCATGCCGAGCGTGGCAAATGCCGATGGGAGACTCAGGCTTCCCAGCGCAATGGCTTCGACGATGAGCACGACGGTGAGGCGCTTCCATCCCAGGCGCTTAAAGTGGGCGTTTCCGTCTGCTGCCTTTCTTTTTTCCAGATCAATCCGCTGCATATCAGCGTCTGTCATCTCCCCAGCACCATAGCTGTCGCGCCGTTCATCGCGTCCAAACATCACAGCCGGTGTGTCTGCTTGGTTGACCACGCGGACAGAGGAGCCATCAGCCCTCTTCTCATAGGTGTCTGAATCGACATTTTCTGGCTTCTCGGCCATGTTGACGGTGTTCTGCCCAGGAACAGGGTCTAAAAGAGCACAAGAAGATGCGACCGCCAGAGGCAGAGGCGACAGAAGCTGTTTTGCTTCCGTCGAGAATGAGTATTTGAGGACTTATTGAAGGGAAATTGAGATTCCGGTGATGAGATCTAGATCAGTGCATTGAGATCTAGATCAGATCCCCCTAATATACACAAATCTGCCGGCAAGTGTGACCCATCAAATGCCTAGAAGATGGTTCCCGGCACTAGCACACCGCGGCAAAAGGACAACAAATCACATCTCCGTGAGCTAGGCAGGGTGTACGGGCCGCATCTTCCACTATTTCCCTCATCGGGTCAGCATCTTCAGCGGCTATCATACCAGCCGTTGTGGAGAGAACAAGGGAGACGGGTCCCGGCCACCGGTGTTCTAGTTCATTCCCCAATTGACCGAATCTCACCCCGAACATCTTATAGATATTGGGAAAGGGGGATTCCTAAATTCGCGCCACGTGTTCCGTGTATTGGGCCCCAAAGAGGCTGGCTGCCGTGGAAGGATTCACGCATTAGTCATATCCACAATCCCAATGACAAAATTCTGTGATTAATACACCAAGAATATAGCGAACAAGGAAGCTCAAAGGGACCGGTTCTTTGCAAATGTGATTTATCAAATGCCAACGAACTCTTCATCTGTGCACGCCATTGCCTAAGACACAAAAGGAAGTGCTCCGTTTCCACATCAAAAACTTTCAGATCCAGTAGCACAGCTACCGTGACAGGAGGGGACAACTACCGTGACAGGAGGGGACAACTACCGTGATAGGAGGTTACGAATCCTCTAGTCTTTTCGACTACAATGTAGCTATTCACTTACGCTGAAGTTTGGCCGATTGAATCTGCCGCGAAATACTTGCCCGTCCATGCATCTTAAGCATACTCAAGAAATAGCCTATGGCCGCACTCCAATATCTAATATTGATGAGGGGTTTTTCGATCAATCCCCGCAACGCATGAATGTGGGGATACGGCTAATCCCGCCCCCAACCCCATCTCATCCACTCGGAGATTGAAATTTTGTAGGGTATTATTCCTTCGGCAGGCTGAGGCAATGACCCTGTACAAGTTATCACGTGACTTTACCGAAAGCAAGGCTACATCCAGAGACTCGGCATCGCTCCAATCATGCTTGCCATACTGTATAAAGAGATCAATTGGCATGAGTGGGGAGACGTTTTCTGATGACACAGTCTCCATTTGTGAGACCATACACGCAATTGACAGTGCACGGCTGTTTGCCAGCCCTAAGCACTTTGCACTTCTTTGGAGCGGGTGCCTGAGAAGCTCCTTGCTTTTCTCATAGGAGGTTTGAAGGAGCCTTGTTCAAGCTTCTGGAACTGGGTAGCAATGATGCATACAAAAATAATGTGGGAAGCTGCAGAAGTTGGGTTGGTGTGACATTTGGGTCCCACTGTGTATCCCGTGCATATCCCGAGATGTACCGACTTTAACGAACAGAGAAGCTGTATCACACCCAATGGGGTGCACAAGATACAAGACCCTCTCTAATTCCTCACTGGCAGTCGTTGATAAAAGTTCGGTGGGGCGTGAGGGAGTTTCACCCTTTCGGGACCTACCGCGCCATTTACCGCTTTTGTAGTCAAATCTCACCTGGGACACTTTTTGAAGATATGACTAGCTATGAGCGACACTTTATCGTCGCGATTTGGCATACGAATCGCGGCAAGAGCTGAATCAATTCAGGTGGCAGGTCACGCTGCTGGCTCACTCGTATCTGCAAAATAACGTCGACGCTAGCAGGGATATGGAGCGCCAGTGGGCGCTTTCATCAAGAATGCCGTCTTGGCTGCGTCTTCTAGACCATCTGAGACCGATTTATGCATAATAATACTGGCGCCAACGCTCGACATCCTGTAACCGAGCCCTATTTTGGCCATGGTGGCTGCTCAGCTCGACTTAGCCTCAGGTGAGGCTTTCTCACTCCACAGCGGCTGGCTGCCGACTGCAATGTTTACCGTATCCACGACGCTCTGTTCTGCCCGTGTCTGCAGAATATAAAACCAAGACAGCCAGCTATCTACTCAAGCTGGTGTTTCTCTACAGGAATCCGCCAACCAAAGTTCGAGATGAAGATTGCCAATCTATATACCGTTCTGGCAAGCGCCCTAGCTCTGGGAACAGCTGAGGCAGGTCGCCCCCCGCAAAGCTCGTGCCGTTCAAGCCCAAAATCTGCCGTTAAAAGCACCACGGCGTCGTCGATTCGCGCTCTCAGCACTACGCTCTCCACTAGAATTGCCACAACGACTAAGGCCACGACGACTAAGGCCCCGGTGACAACGACGGCCACATCGGTCCTGGTTACAACCACAACAACAACGGCGGCGGCAAAACTGCAATGCACTGCTAAGAGCCCGCCTCCCGATATCCCAGACGGAAATTGTGATGGTCGCCAAGGTGGCCTCCCTGATGGAACAATTCTTACGCTCAACACTATAACTACGCTTGAAGAATGCGCCGCTGCATGCAAGGCGAATCCCGAATGCAGATATCTCATGTTGTTTGAAGGCACTTGCTACAACGGCATCAACAACAGCCCGTGGACTTATTATCCTTTTCGGCATTGGATTTGGTATTCTCCGGAATGTTTTGACTGCGTTCCAGCATCTTCTTAATTATGAAGCCATCATCGCGCCAGTTTTATTGCGTGGGTTCGCGAATTTGGAGACCCGCGACATCAGCAGTGCTTGGTTAGTGACAAGCGACCATGGTTCCTTGGTTGACATGTTGGATGTGTTGTTGGATGATGGCTCACGATGGTCTTGGTTTGGGAATGAATTGCGAACCTGACCTGGATCTTACGATATAATTATCCATACGTTGGCCGCGAGACTTTTTACCCAGAGGAAGAAATGCTAGGGTGAAGCATCAAAATGATAACATGGGATAGTTGGGGACTTGAAGAACATGGGAACACATATTGAATAATATTCATCATTACATAGATGCGACTCCTTGTCTTTATATACCCAAACTCCATCCGAAATATCCCAGTAAACCTTGTGTCCATAAATCGACTATACAACGCCATCCTAATTCCTGTACTTTGTTAACCAAGATCCGCATGGTTTGCGGGTTTCAGCTTACAATAGTGAAAGCGTGAGATCACCGTGGATTCTCGCCTTGAGCTCAATCTCAACCTCCAAGTTCAAGTCAAGACGCAACTTGAGGGCATCACTCTTTCCACCGCCGCCCTGCTGTTGTACCTGCTGCTGTGGCTGTTGCTGTGGCTGCATATTCCAGTTGCCTTGTGCCGGCTCTTCCTCATCATCAAGCCATGAAGGTCGCTTGCGGCGTGCGGCCTTTCGCTTTTCGCTCTTTGCAGCCGCCTTTTTTGGCTTGGGAGCAACCGCTTTCTCTCTCTCTACCTGGTCTTGGCTCTCAGAGACGTCCTGGGCATTGCTGTACTCCTCACCAGAGTCATCGTCTCTCTCAGCGGTTGAAACGGACGATCTGGCAGCGGGCTGGAAATATGGTCAGTGGATTTGGCATCACCATGCCGACCTTTTGGAAGTACCTGAGTTGGAGAGGACGACATGTCTTCAAATATTGTGCTTAGATTGGATGTTGAGTTTAAATGGAATAATTCGGAAAGCTGAGGGCAGATCTTTGGGGTTTTAATCCGATCTTGGGGCCTCCTGACATCTCAACAAACCGGATCGCAAAGGAGTGACTGACGAGCCAGGGCCACATACGTCATGGAATAAGCACGAGTTGTGACATCAGGATGTTGAAGAACCGGTTTGGGGATGGTGGCAGGGGAGCAAGGGATTGGTCAGAAAAGTGGAGGCTACCAGGATCTGTCAACTTGCTATAGCACCCATCTTATAGATTGGTACATGTGAGTCGGAGTCGATTACAAGGAATTCTAGGCATTTAAATTGTCAAAATCTAACGCGTATATTATTTTCAACCACGGTACTAGAGCTGCTCGAATTTCTGGAGCTTTCGTGAAGCATGGCGAGATTCTGGCTGCGGATACAGCCAATGTCGACATTTTTGTTCGGTATTTCTAAAGTGGGGTAGAGAAGTAAAAATACATCATTCTGCGACTGTGACTAAGGAGCTTGCGTTCGCACCAATGATTACTTGTCTGACTATTTAAGGTGGCTGGGGTCTCGATCACGACTGAGGGGCTGTATAAATGATGCAAGGTTGAAATAGAGAATGTATAGATAATGCGACTTTTCGCAATGCTACAACTCCATCCCGCCTCTTCAAACTCCAATGTCACCCATTTAACCACGAACAGAGTTCTCAGTCCCTTCCAATTCGGCAGGCGGTTCGCGGGTCTCTGATTCCCACGGCGCCGGCGCAAGCACTATATAAGGGTCCAACTCCTTGGGGCCAATCTGAGATTCTCTATTATCTGGTTTTGGGCATAATTCGGATTTCCGTGGCTGACGACGATAGAAGTAGAATGCAGCACCTAGGAGGCATACGAATGCAATACCGCCAATGACACCCCCGACTACCCGGGCCACTGATACCTTTTGAGATCGAGTGGTTGAGCTCTTTTTTGAACTTGTATCGGCTGGTTCTGCGTATTTGTGACTGGTAAGCTTTGGTATCAAATACACAGGGTTATAAAACTTGCCGTTTTTAATGCCAAAAATGCTTCGGACCTCTTCTTTTGACCAGGTTACCAATTGAGTCCACTGTCATCAATCAGTATCAAGGCAAGAATTCAAGACGTATGATACGCACCCATCTTTGTACCATTTCCTGACTACTTCTGGTGATTTGTAATCCTCGGCATCGGCGTCGTATTTGTCCTTCCATTTTAGGCTATTCAAGTCAAAGACGCCAATAGCTCGAGCCCATGGGTCATTGTACGACCAGTTGGCATCGTGTGTGAAACCGCCCAACATGAGCAACTGGCTCTTCCCCACTATGTTGCAAGTTAGGTGTTGGCGAGTTGGAGCTGGAACATCAATGTGGAACCAGTGAAATCCCGGCAGCGAAAGAATCCACATGTCGCCAAGATTACCCCTTTGGTCATTGGAACCGCCATAAATGAATCTTGATGGATTGTTAGTAAAGCAATTTGTAGGTGGGTGTGTGGGTTTTGACTCACATCTCGTATGTGCCATTTGGCCCTTGAATGCCAGCAGCGCAGAAATTTATTCGCGTAACAGGAGGACCCCCGGTCGCTTTTTGAGAGTGCCATGATTTCGCGACTGAATCATAGAACGAGATCTCACTGAAATCGAATCTGTGCAGTTCACCGTTTTGTCCTAGGCCTCCCTCGCCACCCAGGGCGAATACCAGGGAGTTCTGCCCAAAGCTTGTGGCGCAGACTGCGCTGCCCTTTTGCACATAGCCATATGGGTTCATGTCTGCGGTAGATTCGTTTGCCCACCCTCTAGTGCCCATATCGAAAGTAAGAGCGCCTGGTAAACGCAGCCCCGGCCTTTCTGGCGCAAACTTGAAGGTGGGCTCTGTACCGGTATTCGACCAGCCCCCAATGTAGAACCCTTTGCCAGCGCAAGATGTTGATAGAGAATTAGTCCCATGCCAAAAGTAAGCCAATAAGTCTGGATTGGAGGGTTGAGAAACGTCCCAGGAACCACCTCCTTCTCCGTCGGATTTGAACTCATACAACGGCTCATAATTGTCGTTGGGGTCCATCCCATCCTCACGTTCGCCGCCCCATCGGAATAGTTTTCCAGTTGTAGCATTCGACCAAAGACCGAACTTGGCGATTGGTGGCGGGATACCATCCGTTTTGTTTATTGATCTGACCTGGACCGTCCTATTCGTCCAGGAGGTATTGAGGGGAATTGACCATGTTGTGTTGGCTGGATGTTTGTGAGCAAATATAAACTAACTGGGGTCAAGACTGACGCATTCTAAAGTCGGTGTCATTGTCAGGCTTTTGTCCTTTGACGTAATTTGATATACCGCCACCTTCAATGTAGAGGTAGTCACCAAGTAATGCTGGTGCGTGTGTGTTAGGAAGACGCTACGACAATCATGATACTATGCTTCTCTTGGTGCCATGCGCGCGTTTGGTAAATTGGCTGAGAGATCCCATCCGCTTCAGCAATCCCTTTTAGGTACGTAACCAGGATAGATAATAGCACTGGTTTCATTCTGAATCTACTCGTTGGGTCACCACGTGGTGATGGTCTGTAGATGGGATAGGCTAGATGGGTACGGGTACAATATCGGTTTGGAGAAAACAAGTCAGTGCGAATGAAGAGAAGAGGTTCTGTCGACCGACTGATTTTTGTCTATATATAGCGTCGTCGTGATTCTTCAACATGTGAGTGGGGGCGCAAGAACAGTTGCCAAATTGAGGTATGCCGATGGATTTCTAACACACACACAGTTGTTCACATATTGCTACCCCTGCATACCACTCTGACCCGGCGCGCCCATATTTACGGGTTGGCCATTGAAAATACAATTCGGTTACGGGTTGCATAGTGAGACAGGGCTTCCAGGAAGATGTTTGGTTCGGTGATCAATGCGAGGTGGCAACACACATAAGCATTTTTCTCGGAGCCAAATCAGGCGACCAACCACAATGACAAGAAACGACAGAATGTCTTACGCGGCGGCTATAATGCTGACCCTGACTCCACACCGCTGGATGCCGAGGTATCCCTCTCTGCAGGCGGAGTTAGCCTTCGGGAACAGGTTATCAGTAGCTAAACACGAGGCCTGTCAAGCAAAACACTTCTTTATACACCGACAAATTCCTCAATTTTATGCTATATTTTCGCCCCCTACAGGCTGCTGTCATGTCCTAACCATCTCCGCATCGATGTGCGCCTTGTGTCCTATTTGATACCAAAATTATCCCGACCCCGCTCGGTGATGATCTGCAGTCCGTGCCTCTCTTATACTCCGATGCCCCTGCTCATACATTTGCTTTTCCAGCAAACCAAGTCGTTAGATGACTGATGGTTGGATGGCTCCAGACCAGGGTCGGTGGCATTTGGATACCCAGTGCCGAGTGCAGCTGGCGCCTTAAGTGAATCGCCATGACCGAATCCAACCCCAAGTCCGACAATACGGCCTTTACGTCAACCTCATTCGGAATCATGTGGAGAACCTGGGCCACACAGTCCCGAATCTTACTCTCGAGGTCTATCTTCGGTCCCTCTCCCGACTGGATGACACCCTGGCCTTGTGCGGCTGATCCGCCGTTTTGTTTCGGCGATGAGCTGTTGGCATAGCGAGGCGCTATGTCCTTGAGAATTGGCGAGGGCACATCCTTGCCTTCTTCCACTGGCAGGCTGCGCACAACCACGCAGTGATCGACATCGTACTTTGCCGCGTACATCCAGGCTTCGAACGCCTCGTCACGCCCGATATCAGTGACTCCCCTGATTTTGAACTCAGCCTGAACAAAGTCTGAATCGGCAACCATGCCCACCTCGCGCCAGGCTGTCCATTGAAAGGCAACAGAGTTGTCCCCGCGCGCGCGTCGGTGTGCTGCCAACGTATCCAGGAAGGCATTGGCGCTAGCATACGAACTTTGGCCAGTGGAACCCACAAGCTGACCACAGGAAGAGAAAAGAACAAAGAAGTCAACCGATTTAGGGGGAAATATTTCATGCAATGCGAGACTACCGGCGACCTTCGGCGCTAGAACTCGAGAGAATGAGTCTTTGGTTGTGTCCAGTGCCAGTTGGCCTTCCACGATTCCAGCAGCATGGATCACACCTCGCACTGGAGGCAGGGAAAGTCGATCTAGTGCGTCTGACAAATCCTTGGCGGTGCTCGGGGTGCTCATATCAACCGCCAAGGAATAGACAGAAGCGCCCCGAGCTTCCAGCAATTTGATCTTGCTAATCACACTCGCGAATTCGGCTGGTTCGTCCCACATCTTTCTGGGAGGTAGTGATCGTCGCGAAACAAGGACGATGCGCCGAGCTCCGTTTTCGACAAGAAACTCTGCTACTTCGAGTCCGAGGGCACCGAGACCTCCAGTGATGAGGTACGTTCCATCCGGACGAGTGAAGAATCCGGGGCCTTGAGCAGCTGATAGAAGCTTGTGGCGAGGTAGGCCTCTTAAGCGGGCGACTCGTGGCACCCCGTCGCGAATGCGAATCACGTCGACGCCTTGGATATACCGAATCGTGGTCAGAGGGAAATCCAGGTTTTCCGTGTCAATCAGGCCTCCAAATTGATCCGGATGTTCACTTGCAAGAATTCGGGACAGCCCAACCAGAGGTGACTGACCCAAAGCGGTTGGTGTGTCTCCTTCCCCAGTGTTGTGAGTTAACACAAACAGCTTTGCTGGTAGACTGTGATCAATAACAAATCTGAGTAATTCCAATAGCTGCCAAGTGGTCTTCTCAGCGACCTCAGTGACGTCGCTGAGTGATTGGACTCCGCCGGGCAGGAATACGATTGCTGTTTGTCCTTCTATAGGCACATTCATGGATGCAAGTTCATCTGTAGAAGACACCAATATCTTTCTAGCCCTGGGTGGAATCGTGGCTGCCCATGCTTCCCTCAATTGAGCATCGTCCGCAACCAAGACAATTTGGTTGATAGGCAAGGGCTCCTCAGATGGCATTGCTGGCTGCCAGGTCACTTGGTGAACGAGACTATCCATATTTCCTTTACTATCCAAGTTGCCTTCAATCTCAGCAAAGCCCATAGCTGTTAGCTTGGCCAGAACTACCCCATTATCGTCGAGGATGGTCACATCACTGGCTGGCATCTTCCCTGTTGCCGGTATTACATGTAGCCAACCAACTCTTGGTGGATTAGCTTGCGTGAAAATATCAACTTGTTCGACTTGAGCCACCATGCGGGGCTTGGGATCCTTGAAAAAGATGGTAGATCCGACTGAGGTGGCGGCATCGAGAATTGGGGCCCATGAAGATGCATCCCAAGGCAATGGCTCGTCCCCGTTGACGTTGGGGTTGCTGTCGACTCGTGCCAACATTTCCTCGCCGGTACCGTAATGCTCTGTTATGGTCCAGGGAAAACCCATGGCTGTCACACCTACCTTGGCCAAGTAGTCGACAGAAAAGTTATTGTCGAGCCTGGTACCGATACGTTTTATTGTAGACGAAATATCCAATGGTGACTCTGAAGCCCTCTTTTGAGCCTCCCATTCAGCGGTAGTGTGAGTAACCCAAGAGCAGCTGTTCTCAACATCCTGGCCATCCTGGATCAATCGCGACAAAATCTTCGTCTTGTCCTGCTGGGTTACAACCTGAATAGACCTCGGTGTCTCAACGGCGATGGGAATAATGAGAGAAACATTCTTGAGCGTGCTCCCCCCTGTGGCTTTCAGAAGTGTCATGATGTACACTGCGGCTGGGATAATTTCAGTTCCCTGCACGGGGTGAGTTTGAGGATAAGGCTTGCTAGAGCCATCCAGCTGCGTAGTGTGAATGACTATGTCGGTGGCGGCAACCTCAATTCGCCGACCAAGAAGTGTGTGGCTGTCTACATTGTGGGTCTGAGCAACATCAAAGGGGCTGGTCTCGACCTTGCGCCAGATTCGCCTGTGGACCCAACTCGTGTTTGGCAGACCTTCAGCCCATGACCTGGACATCTGAAGCCGCCAGTCTACAGGTACTCCATGGCAGTGCAGTTGAGAGATAGCATGCAGTAGAGTCTTTTTGGCTGGTTTGTTTCTCACTAGAGTCGACACGACACAAGACTCGGAAATTTCTTGGTGCGCCAGCGTCTCCTCGATAGAGTGAGACACGAGAGGATGGGATGAGACTTCCATAAAGACTCGGTAACAATCTTCTGCCGCTGCTTGAATGGCTGATGTCAATTGGACAGGATTGGTCATGTTATTCGCCCAATACAAGGCATCTCGCAGGTCTTGTCCACGTGGGTCCTGGAGCGAGGTCGAATAAAGTCGAGCCCGAGTGGGGACGGTAGGCTTTATGGCACCAGACAGGACGCTCATTAAAGGATCCCTAAGTTCATCCATCATGGGGCTGTGGAAGGCAATGTCTGTTCGTACCTCAAAGGCCTTGATTCCACGTTGCTTGAGTTCTCCTGCAGCCCTTGTAACTGCATCCTTGGGACCTGCAACCACGGATGAGGATGGAGAGCAATCAATCGCCTCAGTGAGGCCTTTTGGGTCCGAAATTTCGTTTAGAATGTCTGAGAAAGGCCTGTTGACCAGTATCATTCTGCCTTGGCCGTTCAGCCGCCGGTACAAGACCGCCCGTCGTGTGACGACAACAGCACCCTCTTGTGGCGTCAAAGCTCCGGCGACAACGCTTGCAGCAATTTCGCCAGTTGAATGCCCAACAACTGCCTGTGGAAAGATACCGTAGCTTTCCAGGACGGCACTGAGGCCAATCTGCACCACATACGTCAGAATCTGGAGCTGGTCTGTCGACTCGAACTCGCCACTTTGTAACAGAGCGATCGGCGAGAGTTCAATCTCGGAGCGGACAACTTCATCCAAGGGCTGGATTGCACGGTAAAAGGTCTCGTCCTGGAGCATTTCTTTGCCCATGTCAGCCCAATGACCTCCATGGCCAGAAAAGACCCAGACAAGACTCTGGTTTCCCTTAAGCACCTGGCCCTGTGTCACACAGGAATTGGTGAAATCCTTTGCTAGGTCGCTGAGAAGTTCGGTCGCATCATCATGGGAATCGGCAACAATGGCTGCGCGATGGTTGTGGTGGTCTCGCCTCACTGCCAGCGTTGACTCGATGGCAGGCAATTCGTGCTGGCGGCCTGGCGATTTCATCCACTCCTGTAGGGCCCGCGCCTGATTAGGAATGCGCTTCTTCTCTGGCGCCGACAGCAGGAGAATGTATGGCCCTGTTCGCTTGTTCTGCTCAGCCTTGTTCACCTTCAAAGCCGCTTCCTTTGGGTTGACGTATTGTTCTAGCACGGCATGCGACACTGTTCCGCCATAGCCGTATGAACAAACGGCTGCACGGCGAATCTCGTCCGACTCCGGCCACTCCGTCGGCTCTTGCACCACTTTCAGTCCCGACTTGGGCCAGTCAATGCGCTTGTTGAGAACCTGAAGGTTGGCCTGAGGAGGAATGAGCTTCTTGTTCAAAGTCATAATGGCCTTGATCATCCCGATGGCTCCGGCGGCCGCCTCAAGGTGCCCAATGTTTGGCTTGATGGACCCAATAAAGCAGGGATCATTGCTACTGCGCCCTTTCCCATAAACGCCAGCAAGCGCAGACACTTCCGTGAAATCACCGAGTGGCGTAGAGGTGGCATGAGCTTCAACGTAGCGCACAGTCAGAGGATCAATGTCAGCCACGCCAAGAGCCTTGCGGGCAACCAACTGTTGCGCCGCCCCATTGGGGGCCATGATGCCATTTGTTTTGCCATCTTGAGCCACAGCCGTCCCCTTAATGACAGCGAGGATCTGGTCGCCGTCTTGGATGGCCTGCGAAATATTTTTCAAGATGATGGCAGCAGCTCCCTCGCCACGGCCGAAGCCTCGAGCCTCGTCATCAAAAGAACGACAGGGACCCTCTTTTGATAGCGCCCCAGCTCGCTCCAAGACGCAAAAGTGGCCGGGCCCACAGAGGATGTTCCCGCCCCCAACTATCGCTAGCTTGGATTCCCCACGCCCGATGGCTTGCACGCCGTGGTGGACTGCGACAAGTGAGGAGGCGCACGCGGCGTCCACGGCTGAGCTGGGCCCCATCAAATTCAAATGATACGAGATTCGGTTGGGGGTACCGCATGACGCTGTGCCAATGCCCATCCACGGCTCGATATTCGGCAGGTCTTCCAGAACGAGTCGGGAATAGTCATCAGAGCTAACTCCCCAAAACACAGCGGCATCGCTCCCCGATAGGCTGCTCGCGGGGATTCCCGCATTTTCTAATGCTTCCCAAGCAACTTCCAGAGAAATTCTTTGTTGCGCATCCATTTGCTCCGCCTCCTTGGGCGAAATTCCAAAGAACTGCGCATCAAAATCTTCTAGGTTATCTAGGAAGTAGCCGCGAGAAGCGAGTCCGTTAATTGTCTTGGAGTTGCGAGGGTCCCGACGGTGATATGGTTCCCATCGCATTTCAGGAACATCACCACAAGCGTTTTGTCTCTCCATGAGCGACTGCCATAGTTGTTCTGGGTTGTTATTGCCACCTGGCACTCGGCAAGCGATACCGACTACGGCCACGTGTTTTGTACTGTCCTGCTATTTGTAAGTACTAATCCTAGAAGGACCAGGCGCTGTACTTACATATTGGTCGTACTCGGTACTAGTACTAGACGTACCTGACGTGGGGGTATTCATTTTGTACTGGAGTGATGATAAGGAAGTATAAAAAATATTTCAAGCTATGGGTCGTTTATTATGAGCTGTCAAGTTCATTCCAGACGATTTTGGCAAATCTACGGCTAGTCAGGAATGCCCCTTTTATAGGTTTCATACGTAAAGCTCTCTTCTCGCATTCGCACATTCCATGACACCACCAACTTCCCAGTGTTCACGATCACAGTAGCTAAATTTCTTAGCCTCATACATCTCTCTAGAAGCTAAGTTGATTGGCGAAAAGAGACAAGAAAGCTAATTAGACACCCTTTGGGCATGATCTACCCTTTGGGAACGAGGCCCATTTTAATAAGCAATGTTAGCTGCATGGAAACCAGCCAAAATGCTAGTGCGGCTGTTGGTCGACTAAAACGGGAAGGTCGTTAATCATTCAAGTTGACTAGGAAATATCTGGCCACCACCAAATCATAGGTGTTACTCCTCTTGATCCCCCGCGCATCACACTAGTTAGTTTTTGGACAGGCTCATCTCTTGGCTCCAGACGGCAGAGCTCCGAACCCTGGACGCGTGTCATGGATTTCGTCATCAACACCATATGGGCTGGGAGATGCGACTGGATCCGACATCGCGGGAGCAGCCAAGTGCAATCGGAGACCAGGCTGAGGGATGGGTACCGAATGACGTCCCAGAAACAGAAGCTGTTGGGTCCAAGGTGAAACAGCCCGGCCAACTGCGTCAGGCTAGATTCGGCTGAACATGTTGGTTCGCGACTTGCTTTTAAGTTGTCTCCCCCTTTGATCTGCAGGATCTTAAAGCGGAGAATGATGTACTCCTTGCGTCCGGCATGGTTAGTACAGTGAAAATTTACCAGTTCAATGACTCAATACCAACACACCGAGGTGGGGAATTGCCCTGCAGTCAGTGATAGCCTGATTCACTCTTCGCACAACGGATGGAGCCTTCGCGCTCATGTACTTTCTAGTACTGTGACGCCATGTTTCTTTCGTCATTCCAATCCCAAGCTTATGATAGGCTGCCAAGGCTGACAGGGGTAGGGCGTAATTCTATACATTGTTCTTGGGCACGATGTATCCAACAAAGAGGGGGAGCAACAACCGAAACAAATCTGCTACCATTTAGATCCCTGGTCGCATAACGTACCTCCTCTATAGGGGGAATAGAAGAAATATTTAATTGTACGACACAAAGGGTACATAGGCTAACAGAAACGTTTCCGAGTATTCTCCCCTTACAAACCACATATGCACGCACAAAGAAATTACAAAACTGGTTCTTTTATACCTGAGTTCATCCATCAGGAGAGGTCAGTTGAAGTTATATTTGTGTGCTGAGGGAGATGGCCTATTGATCAAGAAAACTTGGCGTGATCAGGGGTCAAGAGTGCGATTATCCATAAAAAAAGCGAGAACAATATATATTCATGTTATTGATAAGCATCACAGGCTCCATAGTTGAATGCATGAGGATTTACTTTTTTGTTAAAAGACTGTTTACTTCTGTTCTGTGTATGATTGAACAGAAAAGCTCTCGTAACGATCTCTCAATATTCGGTTTACTGGTCAAATTTTATTCTTTGTCATTTATTGGAAGGAGTCATGTGCAAAAAGTATTTATAGCGCTCCCGAGTGTAACTCGATAGAAATATTTTCCTCAATTTCGTTTTCGATCTCGTGTCACTCTATTATACTCTGCTCTCAACGAGTATGATTTCGGAAATTTCTGCAACAGATAAGAGCAGGGGAGGCTATGATACCAGTGGAATCCCTAGACCAGTCGAAAAACCCAAGAAAAGACCAACGATGCCTAAACTTACCTACCTCCTTTCTTAGCTGACACCTCAAAGCAATTCCAAACGACAGTCTGCCACATCGAGAAAAGAATTCCAGTCCAACTACGATCGGAACCCAACAAACCTATCCCTTACCTGTCTATGATCCTCTTTTGTGATCTCACGGGTGCCCTGTCACTGGATCCATCTTCAGTTCAAGGAAGGCTCAATGCTGAACTGAGAAAGGTGACAGCTTTAACTCAATCGATGTCATTAATATATATAAATTGAATTCAGTTCCGATATACTTGAAATACTTCGTCTAGTGCGGCTTGATCATTATAGGCATTGCAGTGAATGACATTGTCCATCTTAGTTGTTGTCCATGTGCGAAACATGCCCATGAGCAACTTTCAACTAACGTTTGACCAACACCAGAAAAATCTATTTCAATCCCTGTCTTTTCACATTGAGGGCTGTAGCAGAGGTGAACTAACACTACGCTCATTTATGTTGCAATTTTGACACATATCCTATTTGAGATATCCATACACCTATTTGGATATAGATTCCCTTCTCATTTACCTCAGTAGCTCAGCGAAACAGATCGATTATCATCCACTAAATTATGAAATATATCTTGAAATTATCCCGCACCGACTATCACTGATCTCTCATATTATGCTTAGATCTGAATCCAAATAAATGCTTGAAAACTCGCTATGCCTCAGTCGTTCCCGTATTGATGCTCAAGGCAGTCGGTCGGTAATTCTTTCATGAAGTTAGTCAAATGCATCATACGCACGAACCAAGACTTACTTTTCTTTAGAGACGTCTTCTCTGGTTGAGGTTACGACTTCAGCCTGGAACTCGATGATAATCTTTTTGAGCTCCTGGACATCAGAGGGCTCTTGTGCCCTTTTGGAGTGGCTTACGCTCCCTCCGACCCATCGGACAAAGACATATCTGTCGCCGACCTGAAGGTAAGCGTATTGGACTTGGTCATCCTTGAACATGGAACTGAGATTCGGGAAGCCATCGCCCATGGCATTTGCGATGATTTTATCCCCATTGTATTCGTATAACGCCCAGGTAAAATCCGATTCTGATGATCGGATTCGCGCGTACGAGTATTTGACGTCGGGACTAAAAGTAACCATTGCGAGGTTGACAAAAGGGTCTTGCAAAAAAGGCTTTAGGAGATTACAAGGTAAAGTTACCGCTGTTGAGGAGCCGAAGACGAATCTTTGATGTCAGCGACGACACCGCATCATGTGCCCCTGCAGATCGGCGTTTGCTGATGTAATCGAGAATATGCCCAATCACAATCACGGCGTACATACCTGGCCATCATGGCCAGCGTGGCAATACTACCAAGGCCCTTGATTGGCACCATGGGGCGAATGGCTGAACGGCGGAGAGTGCTAGTAAGAGGGATTGCATGTATAGCGCGGGCCGTGCGCTGAACGGGTGCGTGTTGTGCACCTGAACTGAATTGAATGATGGACAGAGGTCTGGCTAGGATGTCACCACAGAGCATTATGACCAAACGCCCAAATTAGATGGAGTCATTCTACTTTAGATGTAACTGTATGCCCTTTGAAATGAAATCGAATAAATGAATTTCAAATAGTTTCTTCGTATCACAAAATGTGGTAATTACACACAAGATTGATGATCATTTAGGCGGATTTTCCAAACATTCACGATATCTGCAGGAGAATTATTTCCAATTACAATGGGTTTAAAGATGTGTATATTAAAGAAGAGCAGGTAAATTATGAGTCTGATCTTCAGGTGTCTAGACTACTTTTCTAATCGGGGCAGTGCAGCCGCTGCCGAAGCGGTGAGTAGTCGGTTTCCCGTTAGCCGCAATAGGTATGGTGTGATCTATTACCGAGACACCGTACGCTTACAGCCGCCTGGATCGACCGTGTGATCGTCTGAATTTGGAGTCCTTGCAGCCAGCCTTGCCAGTGTGGCTGGAAGCATGGTCACCACCGGCATTGCCAGAGGGCGAGTTTCCAGAGGCAGAGCTGTCACCTCCAGAGGGAGTCTTGCCGTAGGAAGTAGGAGTCTTGCCAGAAGCAGAGCTGTCGCCAGAGCCTCCAGCGGGAGTCTTACCAGAGGCGGAGCTGTCGCCTCCAGAAGGAGTCTTGCCGGAAGTGTTGCCTGAAGGCTTGTTGCCAGTAGCGGAGCTATCGGAACCAGAGTCTCCGGAAGGAGTCTTGCCATAAGAGGTAGGGGTCTTACCAGAGGCAGAGCTATCGCCTCCAGAGGGGGTCTTGCCGGAAGTGTTACCCGAAGGCTTGTTTCCAGAGGCAGAGCTGTCACCTCCAGATGTTGTCTTGCCAGAGTCTCCAGAGGGGGTCTTTCCATAGGAAGTAGGAGTCTTGCCAGACGCAGAGCTATCGCCGGAGCCTCCAGAAGGAGTCTTTCCAGTGGCGGAACTGTCAGAGCCAGAGTTTCCAGAAGGAGTCTTGCCATAGGCACCGTTGCTGGAAACGTCTCCAGAGGGCTTGCCAGAGGCGGAGCTGTCGCCAGAGCCGCCAGATGGGGTCTTGCCAGAAGTGTTTCCGGAAGGCTTGTTGCCAGAGGCAGAGCTGTCGGAACCAGAATCGCCCGATGGAGTCTTGCCATATGAAGTGGGGGTCTTGCCAGAAGCAGAGCTGTCAGAGGCCGAGTCGCCAGAGGGCTTCTTGTCAGAGCCAGAAGCCGAGGGGGTCTTGCCAGAGGAAGCGTTGCCAGACTCGGTCTTTCCAGAAGCACCATTGCCAGAGCCATAGTTACCGGATGAAGAACCAGTGCTGTAGGTAGACTTCCACGAGCTCTGCATGGCCTTAAGGTGGCTCCAGTCGTAGCTGTCCTCAGCAAGACTCCAAGCCATGATGCCGCCGACACCGTGACCGTGGACCGTGTTGAGCTTCTTCTCGGTAATCGCGGGGGTATCCCAGGTCCAGAAGAGGCTGGTCTCGGAGTCCCAGTACCACTGGCCACCAACAGACTCGTCATCCACGCCCTTCTCCATGGCCTTCTTGAAGGAGCCCTTGGTATCGACACCCTCGCATCGACCATAGCCGTACTGGCAACCGGTGTCACAGTGGGCAGTTGTGTTTCCACTATTGAGGTTAGCTTGAATTCATGCGTTAGAACTGAAGTTGTGTTTCACTTACCAGTATCCGTACTGGCTGCAGCACTGGACCTCGCCACACATGTTGAAAGTGCCCACACCGCAAGAGTTATCAGTGCTGGTGGTGAGGTTGTTGGGAGCATCCGCGTAGTTGGCCTTCTCAAAGGTCATGGCTCCGGACTTTCCAGTGTCAGAGCCATCAGCAGCCTCGAGGAGCTCAGTGGGGCAGCCGTTGGGCTGGGTGCACTCGTAGCCCTTCTTGGTGGTGAAGAACTTGGCATAGAATGGAACGCCAACGATCAGCTTCTCAGCATTGAAACCGCGGCTGACATAGGTCTCAATAACCTTGACGACGCCAGCGATCGAAGCGTGGTGAGTGGTCTGGGTGTCACGGCGGTTCATCAAGTCATAGGCCATGACATTGACAAAGTCAACAGCTTCGTTGATCTTAGGCACCTGCTCAGCAGTGTAGGCAAGCATGTCGCGCTCAAGACCGGGGACGGCAATGGAGAGTTCCTTATCGCCGATAGCAGCCTTGATTTCCTTCAGAAACTCAGGGAAAGCCGCAATCTCGGGCTTCTTCTTGTCGTTAGTGATCTGCTTATAATCGGCGCCATTACCACCGGGGTATTCCCAGTCAATGTCAACACAGTCGTAGCCCAGTCGATCAAGGGTGTCGGCAATGTTCTTGGCATACTTCTTGCGCTTGTCTGCGCTGACAATGCCCTGGCCGAAACCAATAGTATCACCCCATCCACCAATAGCCATGCAGACCTTGGTTCCCTCCTGGAACATAGCGCGGACCTCGCTGAGAGGCTTGAAAGGCTTGTACTCGCCAGCGGGCTCGGCAGCAAAGAGCGAAGAGTTGGCAAAGGCAGTGATGCAGTAATTGACACCCTCTGTCTGGGACCTATCAGGCAGGACAGTTTGGTGCCACTCGTCAAAGTACAAAACGAAGCGAGGATCAGCAGCGGCTGCGGCCGTCGCCAGGGCGGCCGCGCCGAGAATCGAGTAAGAACGCATAGGGAATGGAAAGAGTGACTCAAATAAATGATATGGATGAAGGTTAGTTGGAAGAGAATGTAAACAAAAGAATGAATGAACGAATTGAAGAACTGGATGCTGATGAGAAAGGATGACTTGTTGGGCGAGCAGAGCAGCTCATATATGCCATCCGCTCTGGTTTCGAGAGTGCATTCCAGAACAATTCTAAATTGCGCCTGGTTCGCACGGTCAAGCTCGAACAGCCGAAGCGTTTGATGAAGGGTCGGCTAGCCAGCCGAACTAGCATTTGTCTAATACATGGGGAAGCGCTAGCAGAGTAAGGTTTCCGCATGGACCCCCTGCGCAATCAACGTGAGGATCTGCCGGGGCGCATTTGCCGCTCTATAGGACTCTCGCTCAATCCTTCAGTGCTTTCTTTTGCGCTGTTGGCTGCATCTCCATCACCAACATCGCGTCGTCAACGTCAATGGGTCTGATGAAGCCTGACGACCAAGATGCACACCGAATCCCTCGGGACTCATAATCCTCTAAAGCGCACCGTTGCGCGCCCTGATCATGCTCTGCGCACTGGGCACCAAGGGTTCGGATTCCTTGCCGCTAAGGCCTCGCGCCCTGGGAATGGTGCCTCAGCCCACCTGAACCAACCGCCACCGCAAGCCACAGTCGCTATTATCGTCCCAGGTAGAGGCGAACAAAGCGGCGCGTTTTTTACTTGGGCTAATGCCATTATTCTACCGTGACAGCGGCGTTATATTTGCACCATGGCATCATTCTATTTTCGACGTTTCGAACCTTACCCCTGTTGTCTAGTATTCTTCAGATTAGTAGTGTAGATTCACGTTTTTTAAGCTTGCATTAAAAACAATGACCCCATTCTGGATTTGTGTCAGTGCGGCAATGATTCAAACTTTTCTCTTGGCAGCGTGGGGACTTATCTGCAACAGCAATTAGATCTTGCCCACTCTATCACGATCGACCACTGCCCTGCTCGTAATGTATCATCTAGATTGGAAACCCAAGGGTTAATGCGAATCATTTAATGGGGAAGATCCCGTCGGGCATAAGGCTAGGAGGAAAACAGTGGGGCAACCATCGCCAAATTCATGGGTCATCTAAATTCACCCATCTGACAATCTAAAAACATTCATGAACGGATTTCATACGCTTGGGTTCGTAAAATATCCCACTGCCACTGACCACCCCTACTTGAGATCTAAAAGGAGAATTTTCTTTCTTTTTTTCTCTTTCTTTTTCTCTTGACAAAAAACACTTGTAATATCTTCTGTGATTTCGCTGTGAAATGCCCATCAATTGTCTGAGTAGAGTGTAGGGTAGTGCGTGCAGAGCTCGGCGTGGCTCACTAGCGCTCGGAGGCACTGCCAAATAATGTCGGGTTACTCGGAAGCCGAGAACCGAGCCTTCAACAATAGATCTAGACTCAAATCATTCAATACTATGATTGAATACTCCTATTTTTATGCTTGCACGTGTCTTGCGCTATACCAGTCTGCCCCATGCCCTGTCGCCAATGACGCCCGCAGAGCCTTGCGAGGCTGGAGCCAACATGCGGTTGCCCACAGTCGGATTTGACCGAGGCAAATGGCCTCAAACTGCCACAGTTTGGCGCTATTCCGGCCAAAAATATTGGCTCTAATGCGTCGCCCGCTGACCAGCCGTGCGCGCCATGCCCAGAATCGACTGGTGTCAGTGCTTCACTCAGCACGAGGCGCATGACCGGTAGCGGAATAAGTTTGTATTTTTCGCTTCCAGTAAGCTTAGCAAGTGTGGCTTATCCATGGTTCTTAGTTCGGACGAGTAAATTTCAGCTGCCATTTGGATTTGTGATTGCACTTTGACTGCCCGATTCCTACCGAGGCCATTATTGGTTGGTTCCGAAATTCCAGGGAAGACATGTCGCACTAATTTCTCGCTGAGATGGCACTTGTTTGAAAGACTGTAGACATTTATGCTCCATTCTTACTACTCTGTATAGCCATATTTCTAGCCTACAAGGGCCCTCATTCCTCAACTTCAACAACTAGCTTTGTGCAACTCACTCCCTGGAGGACCATATCGAGGCCCAAGTTGAGGGCTTCTAGTCCCTTCCCTAGGACCTTCGGCTCTGGACTTGGCTTAATGTTTCCCTTGGCGAGGTTCTGTCTCAGCCACATCCCCATCCAGTACTGGAACTGCTTCAGCCTCTCGTTTTCTTCCCCAGAGGGCATTAGGAAGATGACCTCTACGCCATCGACTGTTTCCATATCTGGTGGCAAGATGGGCGCTGACCCGATCCTGGCTCCCGTGCCCTCTCCCTCTTTCTCATCTCCAATGAAAGCTTTCAGCACAGCTTGACACAATGCCAACTCCCCCGTGGCAAGAAAACAGTGCCGAATCACAAGGCCATCCTCATGAGCCGCCGAAACTATTGTTTCGACCACTTGGGGGTCTTTGTAGTCAAAGACGCGGTCTGCGCCCAGTGAGCTTACATAGTCACTGTTCGCCAACCCGGCCGTGGCGTACACGGCGGCGACAGAGGTATTTCCGTCTTCCCGTAGCAACCGGGCGCTCTGCACGCCCATGGTGCCGACGCTTGAGGAGGCGCCCCAGATGAGAAGGGCTTCTTGTTTTTTGTTGCCATTCCGCATTTTCTCATTAGCATCGGCGTTGTGATTAGGAGCAGACTTTTCCACTGGAAGGATTCCAAGGGCATCCCATGCACTCAGAGGCACCTGGACAGATACAGGTAAGGTTGCCACATGGTTCCAAGGCATATTGTCGTCTGGGATGGGTGCGGCGTGCTGCCAAGGAACGAGGCATCGCTCCTGGAAGGCCCCATAGTCCGGATTGCAGGATCTCCAAAAAGACGCTGCATAGGCTGCTACACGGGTGATGCCTGGCTGGAATGAAGGGCCCGCATCATCATGATTTGAACCAGTGGGTACGTTCTCGCCGACCTCGACGACTAATCCCGCGATGTCAAAGCCAATAACAGTTGGGTATTCGGGTATGAATAGGCCCACGTTGCGCATGTGACCATCTGCCGGGTTGATAGCCACGGACTTGACGGCAATGAGGAGCTCGCCTGGACCTGGAGTAGGTGTAGGACGGGTTTGGACCTCAAAGGGCTTGCCTTTGGCAGTAGAGATAGCCGCAGCATGGGTGGGCATTTTGGACTGGGTGTAGGGATATTGGTGTGCAAATGCGTGAATGGGAATGTGATGTCAAGGACGGAAACTTTTGGACGACTGTCACCGTCTATTTATAATATAGGAAAGCTGAGAACAAGGTACGTGGGCGCGCGTATTCCAGCTTTGCTTCTCCGGTTGCAAGTCTCCGGGGGGTGATTGATCAGCAGCAGCAGCACCATCACACTTCATGTGACAACATAACGCTGAGTGGTCCCCCTTTTCGCCACCGACTTTGTGTCTCCATACATTTTCCTTCTTTGCATACAACTACATGACCCCTCAAGGCTGTATTTGATGAAGTCGTGGCTTGTTCGACGCGATCTTGAATCACAAATGAGTGGATCCAATCTAAACCGGGGCTTTCCAGCCAATCAGAGGCTTCTCCAGCCGAACAGCAGTTAGCGTCTGGACTCAGTTACCCGAAAGGGGGTTAGCGTATCCGAGCATGTGCTGCATCATCGCCTCCGCAGTGGAAGGATTCCATTGACATCCAGTCTTTTCATACTCTGGAAAAAGCCCTCACACTTCGGAGGCAGCGTTTACTAGTTTCATTCAAGGGTTACTGCAGCCTGGATTGTAGGCCTGACCATCTCCTTACCTTTCCCTTGTTCCGGCTTCGGTTCGAATCAAGTTGGAGCGTTGGCCGCACTAGCCCCTTTACCCTTGAACACACTCTCCCCGGAGCAACGCAACAAAACTACCGATGGCTTTGACTAGTACCAAAAGAATTGGGCACCGGGGGGTTCCACGGAGATCCAGATTTGGATGCCGCAATTGCAAGCTGAGAAAAGTCAAGGTGCGTGGTTCGCTGCTTTCCGCGAAGATGTCTAGCTGAACGAGTTTGCTCGGCCCAGTGCGACGAAAGCAAGCCACGGTGCAAAAAGTGCAGTTCGTTCGGGGTGCTGTGTAACTTTGTACACAATGTCCCGGATCTTCAGCCCGCCACGGATGACTTAGTAAGATCATTGGTTGCCCAAGAAAGACCGAACCCACGACCTCCCCCAAGCAGTGCTGTTTGGACATCCGATGAATCAACATCGTATCAATTAGACGCCCGATGCCAAGATTTGATAAACCGATATTTAGGGAGAAGTCTCATTATTCCGGATGATCCTAACATGATCAAGGTTAACCGCAAGCTCTTCGAACTCGCATTCACGGTATGTTTCATGGCAATGTTCCAAGCCATGCACAAGATATTGACCCCCACTAACACGCGGCTCACAGCATCCTTTCTTGATGCATGCGTCTTTGGCAGTGGCGCTTGCATATGACCGCCATCTGAGTAGCACATCGGGCTGTCGTCGCAGTATAGAAGAGTGCTACCACTGGACTCAGGGCACAATTCTCTTCAACAGACGGTTAAGGGAGCCAATTGCAACAAAAGATAAGGACCCTATTTGGGGCACGGCGGCTGCTCTAGCTGTATTGGATTTCTCCTCCCCTGACGCATGTACACCAGAGGAATCGTGGCCGCTCAAACCCACTGACCCGACTGATTTGGACTGGTTGCGTATGGGCCAGGGTAAAATGGCCTTGTGGGGTATCACTAACCCGTTAAGAGCAGATAGTATTTTTCGCGTCTTGACGGCTACTTATGCTGAGATGCACTTGCCCTTGCCAGAGGAAGGAATAGAGGCTATACCAACGGCACTAGCTGTTGTTTGCCGTCTCGACGACTCCTCTACGGCACAAAACAACCCCTATTATGTTGCCGCTCACGCGCTATCCCAAGTACAGGACCTACCGGATAGCCAGGTAACGATTGGCCAAACCGAAATCTTCTCACGTAGCATGCACGGTTCCCTTGGGTCCTTGTTGCGAAAAAAGGATCCTTCGCACTTTTGTTGCTGTATCTGTGGTATCGGAAAGCAGGCCGTAGCATGTGGTGGATTGAACTTCGTGCTAGGGTGGAGTGCCCTTCCATTTGCGCATACCTACGTCTGTATTACAAAGAGAACAGTATTTTACTGGCATTTCTCCCAGGAGGCTCTCTTGCCGATAGATGGAGCCGAAAGTATGAAACATTGGCCGTTCCGAAGTGCCATTGAGATGGGTACCAAAGTCTGACCCACAGCTTCAGCCGCTGGGGTTTCTATGGGTACAGAGACCTTCGACACCAGTACGGATGAAGGCATTTCGGTGACGGATTGATTATTCAGGAAGATTATTGCATTGGATTAATAATATACTTGGATCATGTGCCGGATCATGTATGTTTTCTGCATCATTCTTGATAGCTTCTCCTACCGTCAGATCTCGGTGGCCTCTTTGTCTCTTATTTAGATGGTACTTGCTACTATTTTAGGTAATCTGCCTGCAATCTCTTGTGATAATGTCATGGCGTCCGTATACTGGAACACTAGCTCTGAATTGCAGATTGTACCACTTTTGCTAATGTTTGTGGCAAATAATGTTGCAGTAAATTGTTGGATAATCTTATCCTCGTCGTTCCTGCTATGCTTATCTTAAGCTACCACCCAATAAGCGTACTGCTGTATATAAATCCCACCAGCCGCCCAATTTATGAACGTCTAGCTGGATAAGCCTATTGACCTTCTATCCTCTCAAATTATTTTCAATATGCCTGCGATTGAAGGCCCTAATGCAAGAGCTGCAACAGCAATCCAACGTTTGGGGCTCTCTACCGCCAATGGTAACAAAGCTGTGAATCGGTCAGACCCCTCGCTTTTAGGGTTGACTGCCTATCGGCCTGCGGTTTTTGACAGAGTATTTGCCTACCATGGGGAAAACTCGGGCACTGCCTAGAACATGGCCCAGGATATTGGTGCTGCATACGGAATTGTCTCGTCATCGCTCGCCTTCCATTTTGAGAAGGTCATCGTCTTAGACCCCAATGATGGCCATATGACACTTAGAGTGCGCTGCCGGACCGCGCTCTTCGTGTTGTGAACTCACAACTTGATTGCCTAGAGACCCCGGACAAGATTTGTTATTGTATAATGAGGCTGTGTATTAATGTACATGGAAATGCTGATGCTTTCGAAACACACCACCGGATTGGTGCAAGCAAAGTCAAGGGAGCCCCGCCACATTCAGCCAGGCAAAAAAGCCACCAGCACATACAATATGGTTTGAAATGAATTAGGTAATTATTAACGCTGATATTGTTGCATAATTCAATTTAAAATGCTCCATACCACAATGTCCGTTGTGTGGTTGGTACACCATTTTGCTTCGTACCTAAATGCAGCTTCAACGGACTTAAATGGATAATATATCATAATAGAATGAAACGGTTCCTCAATAGTTACGCTTCTCACTATTATCGGGGCAAAATGAAGTTTTGGATAAGCTTAGCTATGTATTTGGGGCAAGCGGCGATGGCATTCAATAGATTGTACGATGGTTGTAATCGGTTCATGGGTTTGATCTTTCAATATTTATCAATTGGTATTATTTCATCACGATTACATCAATCGAGCAAGCTTGGAAAATCGTAAAGCATAAATTGAAGCCAGATTTATCGGATTCGGTTAAACTTTGCTGCGCATTCCGTCTTGAAAGTTCTGACGAAGCTTGCCCTTGCAAGGTTTGGTAGCGGCTGGGCCAGAACAAAAGCGACGATTCTTCATCTCCCGTATCGACTTTTAATTTCAATTGTTTTCATCTCAAATCAATTTTGCAATAAAACCCAGGACTCTAGCCAGCCTGTTGAATTGTCGCCCGTGGCATCCTCATTATGAATGAAACTGAAGACTGTTGGCCAATTTGTATACCGGATGCGGTTGGATCTACACAAGCTCTAACTAAGAATGGGTTAGAACTCAGCTGCTCTGTGTTGGGAATGAATTTGAAACCTTCAAGCACAGGAGACGAAGACCTGTCCACAAAATCACTGACCCCTCCACTACTCAATGTTTTGATTCTGGATTTACATCTCTAGCACTGAGTAACCGTACATCTACCAATTCGACCAGCAACCAATGCCCGTATAATTCCAGAAAGAATCGAGGGTCCCAAAAATGAGTCTGAGCAGTGAACAGTATCTCATCAGTTGAACGACGAATTTGTTGTATTTTAAGACTAACGGATCGATCCAGGGTTTAAAATGGTTTCTTTGGGCACTTTCGTTGGTCATTTTTATCACACGTGTTACCGTGCTCAGATGGAAGCGACTGCCAATCTATTGGATATCAGAAGTCTGTTTAGGGATCGCAATTATCTTGTCTCTAAGCCAGATTATCGCTGATCAATATGCGATACCGAAGGGCTTAGATACTGACTGGAGTCATTACCATCCAGGATATAAAAAGGTTTGGTTCAGTCTATGAGCTGACAAAAGATTCTTCACTAACCAAAGTAGTGGTTATATGCATCGTTTATTCTTTTTGACATCAATGTTTATTTTCCAAGATTTAGTTTACTGATATTCTACCATCGGCTTTTCCCTATTACCGAGGAAAAGTTACGAATATGCCTCAACATTGTCATAGTGTACAATATTGCAGGGTTCCTCAACACACTATTCATGGATACGTTTTGGTGTGGTACAGATGTTTCTGAGAACTGGTAGCGTACCATTGTTTATCCAACAAGTGCATTTCTGTTTTGACACTTTATAGGGCCGAGAATCCTAAATGCACGCTGCTTGTTGAGTGGACGCCATTATATGTTAATTGGCCTATCAATTTGATGGCAGAATTACTGGGTAACTTTTGCTGATTCTCTTGATCTAACACGTTAATGAGTACGATTGGTCTAGTTTTTGCCTTGCCATTTGGGATGCTGCCGACGTTGAAAGCGCTCCCAAGAAATGAGAAGATTGCACTAACTTGTCTCTTCCTCATGGGAAGTATCACAATTGTCTCGAGCATCAGTCGATTCATCCTGAATGCGAAATCTCAGCTATCATACCCCACTTGTATGCGTCCCATCCTCTTTGCGTCTTGACATGAACTACCCAATAATTGACTGATGCATGCTAGTTCTCCTTGGATCCGTGGAAATATCTGTTCAGATCATGATTGCGTCACTTCCTGGATTGCGTCCACTCCTACGCGTTGTAGGTGGTATGTTCAATCAAGGGTGGAATAAATTAACGTCTGCAAATTCATCATCTCGAAAACCTTCCAACTCATCAGGGGGCTTAGATATTTCAAACTTTTCATTTGAGGAACATCAAACCCTTGATGTTGAGAAGAATACTGGGCCTGGTAACTGAGTGGTTAAGGCGCCATTTAGGACAACCTTACATAGAGTCCGTCAAATACCAGAAGATTGCTCATCTAGGCACAAAAGGTATAACAGTGTGTTTTTTATTTGCTCGTGCACAGGCTAGAGCTGCATAGATATAACCCTACGTGGGGTTAATCTTTGCCTCGTTACTGTGTTGTAATTTGCCATTCGAGGGTGAAAATAGCCCAAGACCGATAAGCTGCTTTTAGAGAAACCTGCTCGTATTTACTGTCCACATAGCTCTGAGTTAGTCTACACTTATCAGAGTAGGATTAAGACACCATTTGATGATATGATGACAGACTTACTGGTTGCCGATGTGGTTTCTCGCAGTGGGTGGCCTGCGTTTAAAGGAAAGGGGGTCATCTGCACAAATATTGGCCTCAAACGATGCGTGCGGGACATCGCCCATTGAGAAGCTTGTGGCTTATTAATGAATAAAAAGCGAAGAGAGGGCGTCCACCATACCTTGTTCGTAAGATGTTGCGGCACAGCCAGCCAAGCCAAATTAGAGACTGTGTTGCGAACTATTTCTGCAAACAAACCGAGCACAGAGTACCTTCTAGACCAGCAATTGAATTTTAAAATGCATATCCCTTTAGCTGGACCATCCCCGACGATACAAACGAAAACTCCACGTTTAATCTGAACTTTGCTGCTAGGCTACTGGCACTAACCGTTCCTGATATCTGTTGACTCGTCTTGATTTAGTAAGCTTTGGGTACACCTGTATTAAAACCGGAGTTTATTTCCATTTTCCCTTGGACAGAAAACCCATTTCCACTTCTGGGGGTGAAGCCTGGCTCATATACTTCACCTCTTCACTTCTAGGGAACCTTTTAACCCTATTTATATAAGTACGAATAATATCCCTATAGCTTTTTGGACATATTAATGAAACCGTCCGAAGGATTCCCGTAGTATGGTTCCATCTCTTCAAACCCCAGTGATTTGTACAGTGAAATAGCTGCCGTCATTGTTTCCATCGTATCCAATAGAGCCTCGTCGTAGGCCTCATTTTGAGCAATTCTCAGAACTTCTCCGACCAGAGCTCTTGCTATTTGGCGTCC
This sequence comes from Calonectria pauciramosa, assembly GCA_017140785.1. Lineage (NCBI taxonomy): Eukaryota > Fungi > Ascomycota > Sordariomycetes > Hypocreales > Nectriaceae > Calonectria > Calonectria pauciramosa. Next base: position 87,897 of record JAACIZ010000025.1, on the reverse strand, counting down.
CCGAGCAGATGGCGTAACATACAACCTTTTGAGCTCGCAATATCTCAGGTCTGGGGGCCGATGGACTTTATATTTCGCCTCAAGTTCAATTGGCCGCATGGCGATGCAGCCGAGAACCTCACCATTTCTCAAATCACGAGCGAGCAATAGCGCGCCCTTGGGGGATGAGTATTTTCCTGGCAAGGTGCTGAGTTCGGTGCTAAGCTCTTGAAATGTCAAATCGATGTTGAGCCAGTCAGTGTAGGCTCGAAATAAGTCCCCCGCTGAAGCCAAATCATCTGGAGTAGTGGCTAGTCGGATTGAAACGTGTTGTGGCGAAGGAGTAGTCATTCCTGGGTTTTCTTTGGTGAGGGTTGGTACTGGAATGGCTGTCCTATGCTCCATTTTACAGATGTAAAGATTTCCAGAACAAATTGTGTGTTGTGCTTTGGATGCAAAAAGTCTTTTATGCAGGTTTGATTTTCTAAAATGAAGGAGCTTAACAAAGGGGTTTAAAATCCTCTTGTCAATAGTCAGAAATCATTTGGTTGTTGGCTTGCTTTCGGCAATTAACCTGTTGCACCGAGTCTGGGGAATGGGGCTCCCTGTAGATCCAATAGAGTCGCTGAAATTATGAGCACACTCGCTGTTATCAAATCTAAAGAGGGAGGCGGTCTCTCGGGGCAGAATAATAGTCGCCGACGCTATGTCCCGATTAGTGTTAGCTAGGTCATCTCCTACTTCAAGCTCTGTAACTTTGTTCACAGGTTGAATTTTGTTGTCGCACATAACTCATCTTAGGACCACCTTAGCTCTCACCCGCTTCTCAAAGAGATTATTTCTACCCTGAACTGTCAGCCGTAACCAAGCTGCGTATCACTGCGGCAGTCTTTGTACGGTTGGGACATGTCACCAGGAAAAGGCATCATACCTAGCTCTCAGCTACCACTAATGCAACTCAAGCCGAAGTTCACAGCGTGGGTCTCATTTCCAATGTTTTCTGATCCAGTCAGGTTACTGATTTTAATCTCAAAGCTGTCGCAAATGCCATGTAAGAAAAGTCAAATGCCCCGGCGGTCAGCCTTGCAAGACATGTGTGCAAATGAGCTGTGAAGCCGAGTGCATCTACCTTAGACGTGATAGGCAGGTTCGAGTTAGTGAAAGGTACAGTCATGTTTTGACGCGGGTAAATCAGGAATGTGCTAACTTTCGAAGCTATATCGAATCATTATTGCAACAGAATCAGCTCCTTCGGGCTTATCTTCAGACAAGTCGGGGCGGTGGGGATGCAGTTGGGGCCGCTATCAATTCTTGCAATGAACCATCGCTAGAGCCAACTGCAGAATCAATTGGGAATCCGCTTTTAGAGGAAAGTCCATGGTTCTTATCCCTTACATCATTTCATGTGCCCCTTCGTGTCGGCGAGGCTGCCAGCATAGCATTTGCCTCCCGATTCCGTCAAGTAATTTCAAAAGCTATTTCAAACCCAACATCCGACCATCTTCCTCGGCTCAGCTATCCAAATGAACAGCAAATAAAGGCTCTCTCAGAATCTAAATTACCACATATAAGCTTAACACAAGCACGATTTCTTGTGCAGACGGCACTCGCAAACATTGACGGATGTTTTCACATTGTTCGCAGGCATTCCATATGGGCGTTGTTGGAGCCATTTATAGAGGCTCCTATGTCTCTTGACCTTCTTTTGCAATCTAAAATATTGGCGTTGTTCGCACTCGGAGAGGCTTACTCTAGTAATTACAGAACTGCCGAAACTAAGGCTCCAGGTCTCTCCTATTTTAGCCACGCTTTCAAGGCTTATGGTTATCTTCTTGAGCGTCCCTGTATCGACAGCATCGAAATTTCTCTATTGCTGGTAAGCATTGGCCTTGTTTGGAAAATAATTAAATTTAACCATATTATTAATGCAGTGTTTATATTCTTTGTGCATTAATAGGTGGCATTCAGCCTATTTTCTTGCCAGTTCGGCTATCCGCCACTGTATCGCGATGGGCTTAAATTTCAACTTACCAGAAGCCCAGCTTAACAGTTGCACGACCCGGGAACATCTGACCCGGGTTTGGTGGACGTCCTATATCTTGGATTACACTTGTGCTACTCTCAGTGGACAGGCTGTTTCGATCCATGACGATGATGTCTTTGTCAATCTTCCGTCTAGCAAGAGCATTTCTGATGCAAATACATCTGATTTTCAGAACCCTGATGATATCTCCGCAAGGATTAAACTTGTCAGGTTATCAAGAGATATCATAAAGAAGGTCTATTGGCGAGGACGACACGAAATTCCGTTTTTACAAAGGGTGCAGACTGGGTTGAGGGAACTCAAATACTGGATCCAAGCTCTACCTGAGGCACTAAAACTGGATTACCAAGCATTGAGTACTCAGCCAGGGAATGTGACATCCTTGCACCTATTCTTTAATGAGGTATGTCAAGTTCCATAACTTGGTAATGCCATTGACACTTCCAGACAATGATAATTGCAACTCGCCCTCTTATTCTGTATATACTTCGCCTTCAACTTCCACTTAAAACTCAAGAGACGAACAGCAAGCCTCTGTATATTCCAGGTAATGTGCAGACTCTCGCAGAAGCATGCGTACAATATGCTCGTCATTCACATTCCATTTTGATTCAGCTTTGGATATCTGGATCTTTCAAACTCTTCGACTATTTCCATTGTCAATACCTCTTTTCTGCGGCGACAATACTTCTTCTATCTAGCCTCTTAGGTGGTTCTCATTGTTCCAGAGATCGAGACGACTTTGAGCTCGCCGACCAATTACTGAAGAGACTAAGTGACTCCGGAAGTCTTCCAGCCATGGAATTTTATCAGCATATCGAAGCGATGAAGGAAGACATACAAGATATTTCATTAAAAAGTCTAGATCCAACTGTTGCTTCATCCGAGACTGATGCGACTAATGGAAATACGAGTTTTCAGTCTAAACTGTCTGACATGCAAACATCTCAGACCATTAATATCACAACTTCAGATATGGCTCTATCTGAGCTTCCCCTGGAAGCATTCTTGTTACAGACAGCATCTAGTTTCGGAGGCACAGACGCTTTCGATATGCCTGACTCGGAGGAGCTCCATTGGCCCATCTTTGAGATACCCTAGGAGGCTAGGAGGCTAGGAGACAGGGGACCGAATGGGCGCAAAACGATGATACTCTACACATCATGAAGAGGCTACCGCCATTTCCAAAAATGACCCACCCCCAGCAGAACTAACATCAAGAAGAATTCTGACCACGGGGAATTTGTATTATCTCACCATGATTTTATCCTGATTATCACACATGTGACCAAACGCACTAACTTTGGGATTCCCTGCATATTTTGAGTCCACGCTTTTGTTGCCCTTGCTCATCAAAGTTTTTTTCATCCAACCACTCTTCAAATCCTTTCTTCACAACGGGCCACTCATCGTCTATTATGCTAAACCATGACGTGTCTCTCCTTTTGCCTTTCACTATCCAGTGTTTGCTAAAAGATTGTTACCAAGCCCCTCTTGTTGGCTGATCTCACTTAATACTTACCGAAAAGTTCCTTCAAATATGAACCCTAGTCTAGCGGCCGCTGACAAACTGGCTTTGTTCAAAGAGTTTGATCTCCATACCACGCGGTGATAGCCCAGTTCATCAAATGCCCTTCTCAGCATCAGAAAGAATGCTTCAGTTGCCATCCTTGTGCGCTTCAGTGCATTGCCAAGTAACACCCAGCCAATTTCTATAGACCTGTGCTCGGGTGCGATGCCATGAAATGCCGTGACGCCCAATGCTTCCCCTTGCAAATTGGTGATGGTAAAGTGTTGTGGATCATGAGACTTTTCCCATGTTGCAATGAGCTCATCAAATGAGGCTTGGTCAAGGATGGGCTCTCGTGGAATAAATGTCCAGAGGGCGGCATTGGTTGCGCCGCCTAAATGCCTGAAGAGGTCAGACGAGTGAGAGGCGTTGACAGGCGATAAAGAGCTATAAGACCCATGCATGGGTGTAGTCGGCGGGAAAGGAATGATACGATTATCGATCGGTTCCCCTGGTGGTTCAACGAACGTATTGCTCTCCATATCGGTTCAGGTTGATCAGGCACGGTGTTGGGTTTCGTTGCACGTGAAAAGAGGTACGAATTCACTGGCGACAATCACTAAAGCATGAAGGGACACGGCCTTTTATCAGATGGGACATTTCACAATAGCCTGAAAACCTCGGCTTAAACCGGCTAATGAGTCACTTCAACCATCACCTGTTCCATAACTGGCATGGCTTGTCTGCAACAGACTCAACCATCTGTCAGCGGTCCCATGGAGGCTCGGCGGAGAACCGTACAGTAGTTGCCGAACAATAGCCTACACCAGCATGTGAGCCAATCACTGTGATCAATAAAGTGGGAATCAGTGTCATCCTGATGTAACCCCCAATAAAACATCATCTTATGCCCATTCATTACAAATGTGCTAGATACATTGACTACGTCAAATAGCTTTTACCAGAGAATCAAATCTTTTGACCTTAGAGCATCCACATTCGATGACAAACTAGCCTTGAACGACACTGACGTATGTGCACAGTGCTCGTACCAAACTGGCCAATCACACAGCGGGCGCGGAACAAAGTTCAACCCAAATACAAAGACTGACGAATCATCGGCTTCAAATTACTCGCTCAGACCAACTCATCCTGGTGTGTTAGTCAATGGTCGAAATTGTGGTCTGTACAACCTCTTGGTCTTACCAATGCAGTGATTTGTTCAATATTTAATGGCCTCTTCCTCTGTTAAGATGACGGACATGAACACAAATTCAATCCTCTTTTCTACAAAAACATCATACTTGATACTTTGAAGCAAGACATCCTTCATCATGTATACCTTCAAAGTCATTCTTTCGTTAGCCCCGTTCTTCATCGCTGTCCACGCCGATGCAGTCGTTGATCCAGCCGATGTACCCTCAGAGTGCAAAACCATTTGCGAACCCATCGTCAAGTTGACAAATACTTGCAGTGTCAGCATGATGGGTTGCGAAAGCGAAAACAACCCATGCACTAAGCTTCCCAAAGGCTTTTTTAATATACGCGATGGTAGTCTGCTTGAAGCCCAGTGTATCTGCACCAATGACAGCTTCGACGTGAAGCGTGTCTCCGCTCTGTGTGCGTCGTGCATGCATCAGGCCAGACAAAATAGGACCAATTCTGGCCCTGATGCTGACGCCGATGACATTGATCTCAGAGGTAATGCACCCAATTCTTCGGCGATACTTATTCTGCACACAATTGCTAACAGGGGAAATAGATATCAATGACCTCCTCAGTACCTGTCGATGGCCTAGCAGCACTTACAACTCTGCTGATGCTACTGTTGCCAATGGCGTTACCGTCAAGGCCACCAGCCCCACTGCCATTTCTCAGCTAACAACCACTATTGAACCCAGTCTTAGCGGCTCAGAAGCACCTACCACTGCCACGGGGACCTCTCAATCCACCTCTACCTCCACCAACCAAGCGGGATATAGCTTTGGGAAGTGCGGTGGAGGCATAGGCCAGGCAACTATTGCTGGAGGTTTCGCTGCCGCCGCTGTGATGTTCGCTTAGATGCGGAATTGCTTAAACCTCCGTATCTCACAGACCTTTCAGAGCTTGATTCTACAACACCAAAGGAGGAAACAGGAAATTAGTGCATCATTCGGCAAATCCATTCATAGTCATTTCTACATACTCTCAATGATAGGTAGCTGAGATAGTTCTTCAATTGCACAATGAGCTTGTACAAGTGATTTTTAAACATGGTGAAAAATAGATGAAAGGGCGTTTGGGGCTTGGTTTTCAATCGGCTTGGTCGGATATCTGTGAGCTTGTCTACCGTCATTACCTTAACGCGGGATCTTCTTCTTTCCTTTGCCAAAAAAGAGGTGCAGATGGTACAACAAAACAAGGGTAAACACTCGGATCAAAACCGAGCTCTTGCGAGCGACTGAGAACGTCGCACGATGATCCCATCCCTGGACAAGGTGGGCATTAGCGATCAAAAACAGAGACCTGAATAAGATTCCAAATACCACAATTAGATGGAAACTCAAAAGAATTCCTGCATTATCTCAACTGGTATACAATTCGGAGATGGCCTACTTGGGCTTTGAATACATTTGTTTCTGATCAGGATAAGCAGGCAGCAAGAAGCCGGTGGGGCGTTTCAAGATGAATACGACACGACCAATTAACACTGACCTTGAGCGAGGCTAGTAGCGCCCCCCCACTTGGCACAGTGTATGTGCGCAGCACCAGTGGTCAAATACGCGCTGTCCCCTTGCCCCAGGAATTCGTCTCCTGAGCCCAAGAACCATTCCTCCTCATTTTGGCCCATCGTGCCGCAAAGGTCCGCAATAAGCATGACGAGCAAGGGCAGAGATGCACGTCATACATGGACAAGGGCCAAGGCCCCTAAAGTAAGAACAGGCTGCACTACATGGTATGCGATCGTTGATTCCGTCTCACGATTGGACACCAATGGCTGACACTTCCTTACCGAAGCAAGTAGGTAACCTCGTGCCTCAACTGGGGCCAACCCTCTAACTCTCTTAGGAAACGCCATATTAAATGCGACGAACGGAAACCAACATGCAAAAAATGTGAGAGTGCAAAATGGGCATGTGAGGGTTACGAGTCAAATCCGACGCGACGATCGCGGAAGAAGCCGAAGGTAGTATCTCATTCCAGCAGCTATATCCTCGTTCCGCGTGGATTTCAAGCTAGCCACGCCCTACTTCTTCCTCAGCTGGACGCCATAGGCAAACCAGGTGAACTCGAGTTTCAGTATCATGTACGAATCTACACAGTTCAAGACCTTGCATCATCTTTGTGTCCCATGACGTTCTGGCTGAATCATGCTCTCCCCCTCAGCCATACCGTTGAGCCCGTTAGGCAGGCCATCTGCGTGCGCTCTTGGAAGCGCACATAAATACTTAAAAGCTAGAGATGTGGAAACTACCTCATCCGTGTGACAAGGCAACCAGAGGCTGTACAGCGATTCAATTCAGCAATATAACGAGGCCATCCATCATATCAAATTACTTTTGCGGGACACGTCCAGTCAAAACAATGAGGTAATTTTGACGTTTTGCATCACTTTTATTTGCATACAAACCCTTCAGAGTCGATACGCCGAATGCCTCAAGCACTTGGAGTCGGCAGCAGCCTTGGTCTCATCCCTCGTTGACCAACACTCGCAATCATTCCTGCCCACGGCTACAAACTCCACATCCGTATCACAGCCTCTGCCTGAATTTCTTGAAATGATGTTGGGGGTGGTGCTTCGACTGTGTCAAGACTATTCAAATTACCTCGCCATCAATATCGCCCCCAGTCTTCCCCTCTCTCTTCCTCTCGCAATCGATCTTGCTCAATCTGCCACACCATTTAGGTCGGCCGCCGAGGCAGAAAAGTTATTGTTCACCATAGACATGGGCTATGATGTGGATAAATATATTGAAGAGCAAGATTGGTTAGCGACATGTTCGACAATTCCGTCCGCATACCGTCAAGATGGCTCAAGCCAGATCATAAAGCTAACGCCATACCTTGATCATCGGGGTGCCCGCTTCAGCCTTTACCAAGCCCAATTGAATAGGAACGCTGTTCCAGAGCAGGAGCTTCAACACGCAAGAAGACTGAGCGTGAAGCAAGCATCGCGGAAAGCTTGGATCAATGCGAAGAATGAATGGCGAGATTGGCATAGGGAAGATTGTCAAGAAATTCTACGTAGGGTGGAGCTTCTCAACGTGGATCTCCCCGTCGCGTCTCCCGTCTTCAATTTTGATGGTAGTGTGGTTCCGGCACTGACAAGTGTCTGCATGTTGTGTCCGGATATTGATATCCAAAAGAAATGCGTCCAAACTTTACGCTCCATTAAACTCAGGGAGGGCGTCTGGGACAGCTAAGAGATGGCTAACATTTTTGAGGGCATGGTTTTTGCAAGGGAACATTGTTACTTTTCCTGGGAAACGGGAGATTGGGATATTCCTCAACTTGCTGAGCAGATTGCCTCGCTGAGACCACACCCCGATTAGCACCTCTATCAGCCAAGCCAGGCATTGTTCAAAACAGTCAACCAAGTAAAGCAACACCTCGTAAAAAGTACAGCTGAAATGAGCTTCAAGATACATTTATTCGATGTTTCTGATCATTTTTGCATTCCTTCCATAGCATAACCAACCCTAAATCACATATGCTCTCTAAATGTCATCTTCAAGCGAGCTCAGGGCATCGGCGGGACCAATTTTCGACTCAAAGTAGAATCTGAGGCGCTCAACAATACCACGATCGCCCATAAAACGGGCAAACTCTGTAGGATTGGTGTTGGTCGCGTTCCAGATAGACGGTGTTCCAGCTGGGGCAGGGATATCATGTCGTACGGACCACACGCCAGAGCTTTGGTATTCCTCGCTGAGGATCCAGCTGTGCAACAGCTTAGCTCCCTCAGGATGGGGGGCATCTTTGAGAATAGCAGCGGATTGGGGCCAAGTTACATATTTGCCTTTAGTGGGCTTCGAGTACTTGATATCACCGCGGGTACCCCATCCTCCGGAGGCGCCAAAGTAGCCGACATAGGTTGTGTTGGCCTGAGAAACAAGGGCGTTGGGGGTTCGTGATCCTCGGACCCAGCGGGGGTTCTGCTTGAGGAGCGCGTCAAACCAAACCTCGCCATATTGTTGAAGACTATCTATGTCAGCTTTTTACCATGATATTTTTCATAAGAAAGCTTACATAAGATGGAAAGCAAATAGAACTGCGTCGTCATCGTTGGGGTAGGTAAGCACAAGCTTATCCTTGAACTGAGGCTGAAGCCAGTCATCGTATTCGACGGGCTCGTTCCCGGTCAGCTTCTTAGTGTTCCAAGCATTCGACCAGGAAATAATATACACGCCGTACCAAGCGGCAGTGTCATCTTTAAAGGCATGGTCGATTTGTTCAAAGCCTTGCGGGGCATAGTTCAAGAGCGCACCATCCTGTGCCCATCGAGGATAATCGTGCAGAGTCTGAAGGATAACACTGTCGACATAAACATTTCCAGCAGCCAGTTGTTGATCAATGCGTGCGTCGTGGTACTTGGACAGATCGACAGTGACATTGAGAGTGATACCCGGAAATCGCTTCTCAAAATCCACTTTCAACTGATCTCGCGAGTTTTTTTCATCACCACCGTGCCAGAGGGTGACTGTATTCCCTTCCTTCTTGGCAGCCTGGTAAATCTCATCCAAGCTTCGGGTCTCATACTCGACCTTGTTGTTGAAGCCGAGGACTTGGTCATATGCAAAGGCGGGAGCCACCAGAAGACTGGCGATAAAGACTTTTTGTAACATTGTGTTTAGGCTTTAGGTGTCAAAGTAATTCTGGCTGAGATGGGGGTATTGAGGACGCTTTGAAAACGGGTCTGGGAATGAACATGTCTGATACTGGTGGGATCGATCAATTATATAGTAGTATCAATGTATCTGTAAAAACAAGGCATGTCATCATTTAATATGAGGACTCAAGGGTACATGGACTGTGCCTCCAATCGACATCTTGGGAACCACCATAAGCGGCCCTTTGTTGGCTCAAGTCGATGTGATCATGCAATGGCATGCAACAAAGTATCTCCCAATAATCCTTGGAGTTTCATACTCTCGGCCTTTAGGTATGAAGATGGGAAGAAATGGTGGGCCTTCATCTCGGTTGTCCGCGGATAGAGTAGGTGTATGTGCGCAAAAAGTGGTAAGGATTTACCCCGGAGCCCAAGTCAATCACCCTTATCATTGGTAAGCCGTTGGCCTCCATCCCGAGTGGGAGAGATGTGGAGATCAACAGCCGATCAACTGATCGAGTACTGGATCAGCAACCCGCGGATAGATAGTAGTCTCGAGGTGGTGGATTTACGTGTATTCGTAGAGCTAAATATTACTTTAAACTAAATCACTGGGCCCGTAATACTCTAGGCGAAATTGCTAAGTCTCAAAAATACAGAGCACGTGTATTGGTGCATGTCCAGATGCCACACGACTCGCATCGATTAGTTCGTGACGTGCTTATAAGAACTCTGTTTCCTGCGTTGGTTGTAAAATTATCTAGCGATTATCTAACTCACTATGGGCGCTAATTTCTTCATCCTGGATCCAACGTCCACCGCGAGTCGAGTCTTTTGCCAGGCCCAGTTATTGACAGACACAAAATGCACCCTAGTCCGTGTGCCCATCATGGGCTATGCATGCTTGAATTATTCCGAGCGTGGCGCAGATTATTCATCCCACCTCCCGACCGGTCACCGCCTTACAAACTTCTCATCCACATACGAGTCGTGTTGATGAACAATGGGCCGCAGATATTCAGGAACAAAGTTTGAAAATTGGGCCGTCTCGCATCCCGCTCGGGTTGGAACCGAAAACCGAGAAACCCTGCTATATCCCATGTCAGCCCCATAAAAACGGCCTAATCAGGCTGCTAGCCGATCGCGGTCGGTTGATTCCGAAAAGTCAAAGCTTGGAAGGTGAAAGGAATAATCCTGGGATCATCTCCCGTTAGTGGCCTCATGGAGTCCAATTCTAAGTCGACAAGACTGGGGGTGATTGCGTTCCAAAGGCCCCCGCTTCTATCTAGTTGCGCTAATTATCACAAAAATCTGTGATTAATTATGCACCATATTTGGTATGGATATCGATTTTCGACCAGTACGGGGATGATGATGTTGCTCGCCATCCTAATATGGACAGCGACAGCCTTAGCGCCCCTTCATCGACTCCTAATCACAATCTCTGACCACGGAGAGCAATGAAGCTGCACTATTGTCATTTAATTTAGGCTACTTGAATGGAAATTCCAGATTGTGGATGTTTAGAGGCCTAGAGTCAAGTCTTCGCACAAATTCATCAACAGCATGCGATCTGAGAAATTGCCTGCCAATGTTCCAGCTCTAATAGGAGCAATTAAAGACTAGTCAGATCACAAGTGAATGGATTGCCGTATTTCCACTTCAATTTGCCAAAAAGAAAAAGAAAAAGGGGGGGGGGCCTCAAATTCCCCAGTTTTCAATGGATGAAGAATGCATGGCCTGGCTCTTCAGCCCGCGACAATGGCGATTCTCTGTTCTTATCCCTGGCGTCGGGGCCGGCCTTACTAGAATCTAGCAGGGCCTTGACGACCTTTTCGTGGTTATTCTCTGCTGCTCACTACAGCGGCGTCGTTCAGTCCTGGTCCGCGTGACATGCCTCTATCGTTCCCCAGCAAAGCATCAATTTGACCACGACATCTGGTCCGTTCCCAACTTCCCAGGATGGAAATATTGGTCCATTCTGTAAACAAAGGTCCTAAGGGATCTTATCTTTATTTTGCAAAAGCGTCATGGTGGCTTCATGCCCCCTTACCACCCAATTCAATGCATTCCGCCACTGTTGCGCTAGAGGATTCCATTTATCGGCCACCAGGCCGTTACATCTCGCTCTTTCACAGCGGTGCTATCGATACAGCGTCAGGGCTAACAAAGAACCGAGGTGATCATGGTGATCATGAGTGCTTTACTTCATCGACGGCATGGGAAACCTTCTTCTGTAGCTTTATTCTACACGATCTATTTTGCCAACTCTATGAATATCCTAGGATTCCGGAGAAAATATATCTTCATCCAATGAGCCAAAAAGTTCTCGATTGCCGCTAAACCAGTCAGACAAGTAGGTATTGTCCTGGGGATTGTCTGAAAGTAAGTCTGTAAGCCCAAAGTTTCCCATGGCACCGGAACCAACCCCGCTCGTTCGGTTCGCGTCGAAATTCCAATATACCGGGGGCAACATTGCGATGACACGAAGAGAGTGGCCGATTGCACCTTCATCCCAAATTTCTTTCGCTGAAATGTCAGGTTTAGATGCAACATAGGCTTTGGCAATTTTGAAGAGGGTCTGAAAAAGATTCTGGAGACGCCTTGAAGTATCGGAAAGCATCGACGATGTCTGTAGAGAGAAAACGAACAAGCGCAATCTTTCGAGGTCATCTTTATCCGACTTCTCAATTACATGGAGAAAGAGTACAATGAAGGGTGCAAACGGAGTGTATGCCAGGATGCTTTCAATCCATTCTATGTTAGATAAATTCTGACTGATGTGTTGCCGAATAGGATGATTGACTTACTTCTTTATGTACATGTCTACCGTCATGAACCTAGTCATTGCTGGAAAGCATTCCATATGGGCTTCTATTGTCTCTCTAGCAGTGGAAATGCATTGTGATGTGAAGGTTCCTTGCGTGTTGGGAGGTACCGGGACTGCCCGAAGGATGAGAGTTTTCATGGTGAGGCTAAGCATTCGACTTCCAAACGATATCATTTTCAAGTGTTTGTTTGAATCAATTTGTGCGGCGTTCGAAAAGTTCACCGATACATCCTAAAGTTGTAGCGAATGAGCGGTTATTGTGATGCATGTGGCGGTAAATATCCAAGAGAGAGGACGTACCTGCCCATTTCCAGGGTTCATAACTAAATCCAGTTCAGTAATCAAAGCCTCTGAGCACTGGGACAGCGTGTGATATGATTGCGTCGCAGCAGATTGACTATAGAACTGCTCGTAGATTTTGCCCTGGATCCTTGCTATTCCGACACACTGAATCATAAGAGGTCCAAACGGGTTATCTTCCATCTCTTGGAAAGTGGGATCTGTAATGTTGATATCATAGTCTTGGATAACAGATGGCCTGCCAAGTCGGAGGGATGTAGTCTTGTCTGCAACATAAAGACACCAGAATATGCCATATTTCTGGGCTTTTAAGCTTGGAGCATCACCTTTCATGGATTGGGGTCTATGATAGCCTAAGGTTTGGCTCATCTGGATAGCAATTGATGACAACGTCCAGCATGACAAAGGTCTGTCATTTTCTAGTTCGAAGAAGCTCTGTAATATACTTTAGATGGTTGTAGAACAATACAGGGTCAGCTGACTCACCCCCATTAGTAAAGCAATAATGTAATCGGGCGTGGTGGGCATGTATATCGGTAAACGAGATAGTGCCTTTTGAGTATTGGCATCACATAATCCTTTGTATCGACTCAGCTTTTCCTGAAATTCAGTATCCTCCTCTATGGTCACAAGTTCGGTACAAAGCAGGCTGAGGCCAGCATTGGCAATGATGAAGTCTGCGTCTTTGTAGCCCCCAGGAAAGTATACCTTGACCATATAACCCATGAGTTTATCGGATGTCAAGACTCCAAATATGAGAAAATATAAATGCTGCAGTCGAACATCCTCTGAATAGTTGCTTAGTGTTTACCTGTCGGGGCTGGTTTAGATGGATTGCGCACCTTTCAATCTCCGTACAGCAGTCATTGCAAATTCCACGGGAGGCATTTCGCAATCTTCGACATTACCCAGTGGTGCTGTATCATTATGCGAATGGCCAGATGGGCTCGTATCGTGAAATTTTCTCTGTAGCCTTTGAGCCTCCGAAATGGAGTGAAGCGTTTTCAGGCTGTCGGAGAGTTCTAGATTCAATTGTTCGTTTGATCCACTGCTCACGATATTTTCCAACAGGCTAGTGGCAAGAACGGTCTGGGATGCCAACGATGAATTTCCTTCAAATGCTTGGTAACTAGCCGACTCATGGCCACTATTGTGACGCGAAGTCTCTCCGTCCGTGCTAGCTGGTGTTGTTATGGAGGAACCTCGGTGGGATGAGGTTTGGGTCGTGGGTCTATTCGCTGAGCCAATTGTAGTCCCAGCGGTTAGACGCTTTAATAGATCAACAGTTTCGTCAAGGCGACTTTGGATATGGCTGATCCTCTTATCACTGATGCATGCTTCAGTCAGAACAACAATTTGTGCTTCAAGACAACACGGCAGGGTCATACTAATCAGCTGATACACGAACTCGCTGACGCAGCTCAGGAGGTCTCTGTTTCAATGTGAAAGTGCATTCAGTGCTGGTTCTCACACAGTTGCTACAGGGGCTTTGTCGGTCGCATCCAATCTCAATACGAATTACCCGTTAGCGTGGCTTGTGAGGCGAGGTGAGTCAAACTTACCTTACGACTGCGACAGGCATCGCACTAATCATAAACATCAGCCAGTTGTTAAGCCAGTTGCATAAAATGGCAGAAAGGTTTTATGCGCAAATAGAACGTGACATGTGCTTCTCTGTGGCGAGCCAAGTGTGGGGAGTGGAATGAAACATACAGCTACGCGGCTGGCCAATGGCCGTTTGAGAGCGCTCGTGTGCGACTCATTCTCTTCTGAGGTGTCAATGTCCATGCTACTTTGACCTTTGCATCAAGATAATGTATGACTGAGATGACCGTCGCTACATCAGCTGATTGGCAGAACTAGAACACCACCCTGGAAGTAATCTTCGCCGAAATTAGCCCCAGGAGGCTACTTGGACAAAAGCAAAGTTGGTTGGACGGACAATAGTGTTGCTAAATACACAATAGACAAGGGAAAAGCTGGATACCAAGACGTGCCTCGTTTTCGGTGAGGGGCGGAGAGTCGGCCGAAGAGGCGGGGATATTGGCTGACATTCAAATGAGTTCCCTTGAATGTCTCCCAAAGGAAGTGAGGCACAGAGACTTGATTCTTGTTCAATGGCTCAGCGGACGCCGTTCCACAAGCGCACTCTCGAGGAAATGATGGTGACGTCGACGCCACGACGGACTTGACGCTAAAGTGGATCTCGGGCATTTTGTCCCCCTCGGACCCAGTGGGTTCTGCCAGCTTAGTCATTTGCATAAAATGGATACAACCAATTGGGTGCATCTTTATGCATACCTCCGGGGGACTTGGGCCCCGCGGCTCCGGTCCGAGCAACGCAGTTGAGTTTCATTGGCCCGATCGGAACAATGATGGCTGCGGTAACAAAAGCCATGTCCGCCATTGACCCCTGATGATAAATATATAATGCAATCTGAAGTCCAGAAATAGAGATGGTTTTAAACCAAATTATCTATTCGGCCTATTCCCATCACTTCATGGTCTGATTCATTTGCACCGACACGCCGTATCCTCGACATGGCGAAGATGGAAGCAGAAAAGACCCAAGCAGAAGTGCAAGGCGACTTGAGCCTGTACAATGCACCAGAGAAGCAATCCGATGAACTCAACGAGGAGACTGGAGCGAAGAAGTTGACTCCGTTTCAAGCCTACTTGGTACTGCTCTGAGCTCATTTTCCCATCCAGTGTTGCTTCTTATTTAGACATTGGCTGACGTGATCGTTACTGGAATTGCAGAGAGTGTTCAAATATGGCACTGTAGTCGACATGGCATTGATGGGCCTATCTGTGGTCGCGGCGCTCGCTTCAGGTGCGGCCATGGGTTTGCTAAACTTGGTCCTAGGCAATTTCATCACCGAGTTTGGAGATTTTTCAAGCGGACAATCCGAAAAGTCTAGCTACCTTAATTCCGTTTCCAAATCATCGTAAGCAGCCACACCGGCTTACTTCGTTGTCAAACACAGAAACTAATTCACGATTGGAACGTTGCAGCCTCCGCTTCGTTTACCTCGGTATCGCCAGGTTTTGTCTCGTGTATATTTACAGCGTCCTGTCCACTCTTGCGGCGTATCGCATCACCCGCAACATTCGCCTAGCGTACTTGCGCGCTGCTTTGAGTCAAGATGTAGCATATTTTGACCAAGATACGAGTGGCAGTATTTCATCTCAAGCAACATCAAACGGAATGTTGATACAACAAGGGATATCTGAGAAGCTACTCCGAATTTTCCAGTGTTTGGCTACTTTCATCACATGCTTCATCGTTGCTTTTGTGGTCAACTGGAAGCTTACTTTAATTATTCTTTGTATTATTCCTACTTTGATCATTGGCATTGGCATTGTTGCGGGTCAGGACGCCAAGATCGACATCAAGACGATTGATATTTACGCGCAGGCTATTTCTTATGCCGAGAGTGTCTTGAGCAATGTGAGCACTGTCAAAGCATATGGTATACGATCGAAACTGGTCAAGAATTTCGACAACCATCTTCTCAAGGCCTTCCTCTTGGGATTGAAGAAGAACATCATATATGGCATTATGCTAAGCGTCCAATATTTCACCACCTATGCTGGAATGGGTCTGGCTTTCTGGCAAGGAATCAACATGTATTCTCGAGGCGAGGTATCCAGCGTCGGCAATGTATTCACGTTTGTAAACCCTGTCGAATCTGGAAAAGGGTTCGAATGACAAGCTTACTCGTGCTACAGGGTCCTGATGTCTGTGCTCATTGCTACCACCATGCTCACCACAGTTGCACCAAACATAATCTCCTTCACACAAGCGGCTGGAGCAGCTGTTCAGTTATTCTCCTTAATTGATAGGGAATCAAAAATCAATCCATTTGATGCATCCGGAGAAACACCGAGCAATATCAGGGGCCAGCTCAAATTCCAGGGCGTGGATTTCAGCTACCCAACAAGGCCAGATTCGAAGATCTTTAATGGCTTTTCACTCGATGTGCCCGCTGGAAAGGTTACAGCTCTGGTAGTAAGTAGCGTCTGACGAACAAATCTGGAAAGGTTCTAATATGATGGAATGTCACAGGGCGCAAGTGGCTCTGGAAAGAGCACAATTGTTGGGCTTCTTGAGCGATGGTACAATCCTGATGCCGGTACGATAACATTGGATGGGCATCCTATTGACAAGCTTAACATTCGCTGGCTCCGAACAAATGTTCGGCTTGTTCAACAGGTGCGTAAACAGAGAATACAATGTAACAGGATTCTTGGAACTAACTGGTACCAGGACCCTGTGCTATTCAGCGGCACAGTATTCGAGAATATATCAAGTGGCTTAGCGGGTACCGAATGGGAAAATGCACCACTGGAGAAACAGAAGGAGCTGGTCAAATCAACCGCTGAGGTTGCATTTGCCCATGACTTTATCTTGGATCTGCCTGAAGGTTACGACACGAACATAGGTGAGCGAGGAGGCCTGTTGTCTGGCGGGCAGAAACAGCGCATCGCTATCGCAAGAAGCATCATTTCTTCACCAAAGGTTCTGTTATTGGACGAGGCTACAAGCGCCCTTGACCCTCACGCTGAAAAGGTCGTGCAGGGGGCTCTGGATCGAGTATCTAAGGGATGCACTACAATCGTTATTGCACACAAGCTTGCTACGATAAAACATGCCGACAATATCGTTGTCATGTCTAACGGCGAGATTCTAGAGCAGGGCACACACGAATCACTACTTGCTATGGAGGGTTCCTACGCGAAACTTGTCAATGCGCAGAATCTCTCAGTCTCAACGCGTGAAGCAGATGAGTTCAACTCAGGCTCCGGTTCAGACGGCGGCGCTAAACATGGAAGCGAGATGACTAAAGGCTCGACCAGAAATAGCCCACCTCATCAGCAAAATATGGATTCCGCGAATTTACGGTATGACTTTGAAAGTCACAAACTGTTTGGGGTTATGTATACTGTCTATCGCATTCTCAAATCGATTCCCGAATTAAGACCGAGAATTATGTTATTATTTTGTACAAGTTGTATAGGAGGTAAGTTGTCAAATTTGCATTCATCTCTGCTTCCAGATCAACATGTTCCTACGGTCTGCAAATTGCTTACGCTGTTGAATAGCTCTCCTTTATCCTGGCCAGGCTCTGCTCCTAGGTCACATCTTGAATACTTTTAATGAAACGGGTTCGGACATGCTATCAAACGGAAACTTCTACTCACTTATGTTTTTTGTCATGGGTATCGGTGCCGCCATCATTTATTGCACGATGGGCTACACCTGCAACACCATTTCCCAGGTAATACAAGCCGAAGAATCCAATTTATGTTATAAACTAACCGATGTAATAGAATTTGGTTCGCAAATTCCGAAAAGAAATGTTTGATGATATCCTTCGTCAAGATATCGAATTCTTTGACAGGGAGGAAAACTCCATCGGCGCCTTAGCAACTCGTATTGATGTTTATCCCAGGGCAATATGTGATCTTATGGGCATAAACATTATTATCATGGTCGTGGGTGTTTTCAGTATTATTTCTTCGGGCATCATGGCTATCGCCATCGCTTGGAAACTCGGACTCGTCGGCGTCTTTGGTGGCGTCCCTCCATTGGTAATTGGAGGCTTTGTACGAATGGGTATTGAGTCCAAAATGGATCGAATTGTGTCGAAACATTTCTCATCCAGCGCTGGGGTTGCATCGGAAGCCGTTCTAGCAATCCGTACCATTTCTTCTCTCGCTATTGAGGAAACCATCTTGGAGCGATATGTGGGGCGGCTTGACCAGGCAATTCATCAATCAACTGCACCGCTACTACATGCTATGATATGGACTGCATTGGCGCAAGGTGCTGATTACTTTGTCTTAGCTCTTGGATTTTGGTAACGCCCATTGAACTTCCAAACCATTAGGACGATGAAAATACTAAAGCCGATTCTAGGTGGGGCAGCACTCTGTCCTCGCGTGGGGAGATTACATTCTATCAGTTTATAGTCTCGTTTATGGGCGTATTTCTCGCTGCCCAGTCCGCTGGTCAATTTTTCAGTTTTAGCACCGGTAAGTTGTCTGTCTTGCTTCGACTATTGCAACGCCGAATGATGCTTACTCGAATTGGCAAGATCTTACAAAAAGTGCAAACGCTGCTAACTACATCTTCTGGCTGCGGTCGCTACAGCCATTGATAGATGAAAATCCCGGAAATTGCGACGTTGCTCCTAAGCATTCTTTGGAGAATATTAATGTCGATGACGTTGGATTCTCTTATCCTACTCGAGGCAGTGTACCTGTGCTTCGCGGAGTAAATTTTCAAGTCAGTTTAAATCCTTTTTGAATTTTTTATAATCTCCAATGTTTGACTTTACTGACCACCTCGCCACGTGTAGGCTAATTCTGGTGACTTTCTGGCGTTGGTTGGTGCTTCAGGGTGCGGAAAGTCAACTCTGATTGCACTCTTGGAACGATACTACGACCCAACAAGCGGAAGAATTCTGGTTGATGGTGACCCATTAACACGTATCAACCCAAACCTGTATCGAAAACATCTGGCAATTGTGCAACAGGAGCCTAGCATCTACCCTGGGAGCATTTGTGAGAATATTGCTCTGGGTCTTGCGGAGGGCGAAGCCACCAGCGCCCAAATCGAAGCGGCATGCCGCAGCGCCAACATTTGGACTTTTGTCTGCTCCCTTCCAGATGGCCTACACACTTTATGCGGTAGCGGAGGCAGTAAACTATCAGGTGGTCAACGGCAACGTCTTGCTATAGCACGAGCTCTCATCCGAGAACCGAAGGTGCTCCTCCTGGATGAAGCAACCAGTGCACTTGATACGGAGAGCGAACGCATCGTCCAAAAAGCGCTGGACAAGGCCGCGACTAGCAAGGACAGGATAACAATCGCCGTTGCACATCGATTAAGCACTGTGAGGAATGCGACTCGGATCCACGTGTTTCATAAAGGTCGAATTGTGGAGTCAGGAACTCACAACCAGCTCACTGCTCTAGGGGGCATGTATAAACGAATGTGTGAGGCACAGAGTCTAGAAAATACCTCTTGAATCTATATTTATAAGCAGTCTCTTTTTATGCTTAGAATAAGATAGATTAATCCTTTTGACTTATAATTTTTATTTCCTTGTACAAATTTGCCCTAGGATTTTTCATACATCGATCATTCCAACGAGTTTCGACAGGTAGCAGCACATAAAGGATCATGGGCAACAAGAATACCTGCCATCAGCCAACATACTTGGCCAAGTACAATATAGCACTCGTCATAAAGCAACAGCATAAATCTCCCCGTATTGTGCTCAGGATCCTCAATAGCACGCTCAGTTAATTTTCGAATCACGATTGAAATTTAGCTCGATAAATGGCCATCCCCCGTTTCGATATCCCGGTGACTATTGTCACTGTTGGGCTTTTTCTCCTGACTAGGAAGCGTCCCGGCGCCCCCTATCAGTTTTCTCCAGAGCGAACTTTTCAGAACTGCACGGGATTTTATTTCTCAGTGAACACCAACGTTTAGGTTCAACTGCATTCCAACAAGACAAAACGTAACACCCACCTAACCGGTTCTAGCTTTAAAGTGCAAGACCTTCCCATTTCCGGCTTGTCTGGAAAATGTTTAGGTAAGCAAGGCACCTCCTAGTATAACTTTGTATCCCCCTCCTCTGAAACCCGAATAGTATGGTCCTTTTACACTTGAAATCTTGACCTTTGTTGATAATCTCTCTCTGGTATCCGGCCCACAATCCAGCTGCCTCAAAATGGGTCTGAGCGCTCAGCAATACATGGTCAGGCAAGCATGATGCTATATTTGCATCCTAAGGCTAACACCTATTCTAGGCCGTAGAGTGGACCTTATGGGCACTCTCTCTTCTCGTTTTCGTGATCCGTATCTTCGTACGCCGGAAGCAGCGAATATCATCGTTTTGGGCCTCAGAGGTCCTCCTCGCTATATCCATACTTGGCTTCCTTGCCCTGGTTATCGGGGATCAATACTCAATATCTCTGAGTGTAAACGAGACTGAGAGCTTCACAAAGGTCAGGAATAGCATTCTCCGCGGAGAATCACAGGCTAATCTTCTCCTCCAGTGGCTATTTGCTTCCTTTATTCTCTTTGACCTGATTCTCTACCTTCCAAGATTCAGTTTACTCATGTTCTATTACCAATTGTTCCCAATCACCGAAGAAAGATTGCGACTAGCTCTCAAAATTGTCATAGCTTATTGCATCTGCAGCTTTCTAACGATAGGATTCCTGACTATATTTTGGTGTGGTGGTGATGTATCAAAGAACTGGTAAAGCCATCGCGTCATCTCTTTGTGTTCTCAAATTGCTAACCCATACCCTTAATCAAAGGAAATCAAACTCCGATTGCTCGTTATTGACTCAGATTCACGTACTATATATCGGCTGGAGTATCGGTATCCTCGCTGAAATATTATGTAAGGTCTTGTAATTCAGCCCTTATGCTTAATACTGATGCGATTCGACCTTTCAGTATTCATACTGCCTTTTGGTATGCTCCCGACATTAAAGGCGTTGCCAAGAGGGGAAATGTCAGCTTTAATTTGCCTCTTTCTCCTCGGCACGACTACTATAGTTGCCAGCATTACTCGATTTATTCTCAACGTCAAATCGGAATTTTCATATACTACATGTTAGTCTTTCAGTCCGATCACTTACATCATTCTTCAATTATACTCACTTAGCTAGATATCCTTGGAGATACGGAAATGGGATTAGAAATCATCATCGCATCACTGCCTGCATTACGCCCTCTGCTTCGCGTTGTAAGTCGCTCGTTCCAGAGAAATTGGAGTAGAATATCAAACTCCAAAATAGAATCCAGAAACAAATCAGACTCTTCAAGAGGCACAAGGGATCCGAACCTCTCGTTCATTGGGGAAATGGATCTCTCAGGAGCTGAAAAGCAGCTATCCTAGCTAACTCCACCAAGATTGTACATTCTGCTGTAAATATGATAGCTAGCATCCAGACAGCTTAGTTGCATCATTCTAATTAGGCGAACGTTGACCACATAGCCAATTTGCACACTTATCTGTTTACTCTGTTCAACCAGAGCGTCAATGATGTTAATTAAGGGGAAAGGTAGAAGTATAAGATCCTGGATGCATATCCTTCATTTGTTCGTCTGTTTGTCGGCCAAGTTTATTGGTGAGGTTGGAGGAATATGTGCCCTAATTTCAAACTCAATATGTCCTTTTTTAGGCTATATGTAATGGCCTATTATAAAGCTAGCTCAAATGCGAAGGCCGTGGCATTTGTTGGGGGGTTCACGTGGATTGTGAGCTGGATAGAACTTATGTTAGCACATGGATAGTTTACAGTCACGGAAAAATCTCTTTTCAAGATTTAGCGAGTTTCTTTCGGAAAACTAACCGCGTTGTCAATGTATGATTGATTCGTGAAACCTTTGTCAACAGGGCCACCGGTATCAGTCGAGTAACCGGCCCAGTTAAACTGAAAGCTCCGTAATTGGACAGAACCCTCCTCTGGGAAACCCAAATGAGTCATGTTGCTAACTTTTATATCGTAGGGGCTTTGGACGGTCCGCGTGTCCGCTAGAATTTTCACTCGATCACTCGAAGCAACAGCGAAAACGTCGAACAGGTAATCATCAGAGGCGGTTGTAGCCAATCGCTGACCCTCCATGTTGGCATAGTACTTGTACAAATGCCATTCGCCGGTGGGTTGATAGGTGCCGTTCTCGTTGAACACAAGGTATCCCATAGTGTCATGCAGCCCAAATCCACTTCCCCAATTCGCGCGAAGTCCGCGCAGGTTGTGTCTTTCGAATTGTGCCAGATAAAAGACGGAATTACCCGGGTTTTGCTCTTCCGGTGCGGCGTACTCATTGATGTCGATTGGCCTTTGCGGTAAACCGTACTGTTCGAACATCTTCTTCAAATCTGGAATCGTTCTGTCCGGCTCCCGTTCCCAGCTACCAATCTGATGCCATGAGTAAATATCGGGCACTGCATTGTTTGCAGCTATCTTGTCGATCCATTTGTTCCACTTTTCATTATCCAAGGGTGGGGAGTGGGCGCCAGAGGGGCCGCTGATGAGTGTTCCTTCAAGTTTATTCCTCGAGTTGAGTCAATACAAAGTCATCTACTTTATGACATAGAGTCGGCGATGGTAAGACCTACCTCACAATGTTGTGTGCACGAACATAGTAATTAAGATATTGATCCCAGGGTTGGTTCCAGAATATATCGAGCTCGGGCTCGTTCCAAATGTCAAAAACCAGACCTTCCAACATGTCGTTTGCCTTGAGGTCGCTGACGAGCTGCTCGTAAAATAGCTCCATTTCGGTCCAGTTGCCATTGTCACCAGGATGTAGACCATCACCGAGTCCTCCGTCCGCTCCCCATAGATCATGAGAAAGAAGTATGAAATCCCCTCCATATTTGCGCGTGGTGCGGTAGTTGGACAGAGCAGAGTCGAAGCGTCCCGAGTAGCCTTCCAAACCGCCCACAGCCCAACCCTTGCTAGGAGCTGGAAGTTGGGCCCCGCCAGCACGACAAGCACCAAACTTGATTTCAGTCACCAGGTTCTCAGAAATTGACGTGTCTGCATCGCGCCCATTGTCTGGCCAGCCGTATATGAAGCCTGAGCCTAGGAAGGTGGCCTCCCCCACGGACTCTGCAAGATCCACGCGTGCTGTACCTGCAGACTTTTGTCGTCGGGACAGGGCGAACGCGCCTGCGGCAGCAACCGAAACTAGTGTGGGTATAATGGCTATTCTCATATTGCGTAATAAAATGTTGAAGAAATGCTTGCTCGGACTTGTCTATCTAGAAGGCAGCAGAGCACGACAGCTCTTTAAGAGCTCAGCAGAGTTGCTTGCCAAGAATATTAGCCATGATCTTGACAACCAAAAAACCCAAGTTTTTTCTCTCACTTCATTCCCCTCTATTCTCCCTATCCATATCTTGATCCGTCAAACTTCTGTACTGTTGTCTATCGTGTAAAAGCATCCGCCTAATTCCCCACCGGACCTTGGCGGTTCCCAGCGGGTCTTTCCCTACAACGTAGTTACAGATATGCCCTGTTAATTATGCAAATTCTCCATATTTTTCCGAATGCTGTCCCACTAATTTCCGAAGTAACGGTGGCCCCTCCCCCACCGGAGCCAAGTCGTGCTTTGGCAAAACATAGCGATCGTCTATTAGGCACATTTAGGGTTAGCAGCCAAGGCACAACGACAGGTGCGATCACTAAGAAACGACACAGGCTGCAGCGTATAAAGGCGGCGGTTAAATACACTAGTTTTTCACTATTGCCCGTCCTTTTTCAGTAAGTTGTAACCCAATCTTCTACAAATTACCAGGAAGAAACAGGCTGCTCAGACATCAGGCTATAGCCTTATGATCTGCTCACCCATCTTCCCCTTTCCTTGCTGTGGGTCTCGTCATTTCTTAGCTCAGCTCGGGTAGCAGAGCCCGGTTTAACCCCCTAAACACACGTGGGTTCGCCCCCAAGACTATTTGATGGAAGGGTAAATACACAGGGGTAGGTAAAACATTGGTAGACAGTATATATACTCTTGAAGTACTGTGTGGCACAGTTCAGCAGGGATACTTGGATCACCCGGTCCCAATTTTTGTCAGCTGCTAATCGAGCTTGGTATCTTGTACGTTAGACTCGTGGTTCTTTCTACCTATTTTTGGAGGAAAGCCTTTTTTTCTTTTTCCTTTTTTTCGTTTCTAGACCGAATTTGAATTTCTAGTTGGTCCAAATAGTCTTTCGTCCAAACAATGTCTTGTAACAACTAGGGAAAGTTGGAAATTGGCTGCTCATAGGCATACATAAGCTAGCATCCGCTCAACCCCCGCCGGAGCGCACAACCCTAGCCAAGGCCTGTAACGGAGTGGGAAACAAAACGCTAGCCTTGTTTCAGGTTGGGATGCCAAGAACCTGTCTAAATTCAAGGAACGTGGGATGTTCGGCGCATATCTACGATATAGTAGGAATGGCCTCTGCAAGCAAAATAAATAAGAGGGCTGGCTCACTCATCAGGAATTGGCATCCAGTGTGGTTTTCGTTCCACCGTTCCTTTTTCAGCATATCTGCTTTATTTCTTTTTTCTTTCTTTTTCACATTGAAGGGGCTTGTGCCGCAGATTTGTTGTGAACAATGCGTCTCGTAACTTCATTGGCGGCGCTCTCAGTGGCTGGCACCACAGCATTCGCTCATTACACGTTCAGCGGACTACTTGTCAACAACGAGTTAGTTGGCGATGAATGGCAGTATGTCCGCACTCACACTCGAAACTATATGCCGACTTTTCGTGAGGAGGCTGCTCAGTCAAACGACTTCCGATGCAATCAAAACGCCTCGTCCGGGACCGACACGGACGTGTTCACAGTGAAAACCGGTGATACCGTTGGACTCCGGCAAGCATACGGCGCTGACGGCATTCTGCATCCCGGTCCCGCACAGCTGTACTTGAGCAAGGCACCAGACTCCGTCCAGGAATATGATGGCAGTGGTGACTGGTTCAAAGTCTATCAAAGCTTGGTTTGCAAGGAAAACCTGGTCGATACGGATCTCCAGGGCGACGGTTGGTGTATCTGGGGCGTAAACAATATCAGTTTCACAGTCCCCGACACGATTCCGGACGGAGAGTATCTTCTTCGAGCTGA
Organism: Calonectria pauciramosa; assembly: GCA_017140785.1. Taxonomy (NCBI): domain Eukaryota; kingdom Fungi; phylum Ascomycota; class Sordariomycetes; order Hypocreales; family Nectriaceae; genus Calonectria; species Calonectria pauciramosa. The sequence goes on along the minus strand of JAACIZ010000025.1, from coordinate 62,769 downwards.
GCACATCGCTCTTCATGGTGCTCATGTTGGTCGAGCAGAGTTTTACTACGCCTGCGCTCAGATCAAAATTCAAGGGAGCTCAGCTGCAGCGCTCCCGGATGGCCCTACAACAAAAATTCCGGGCGTGTACGGGGTTGAAGATGAAGCAATCAACTTCAGCATCTGGTCAAGGTACACCGAGTATCCTTATATCCCGGGAATTGAAGTAAGCAAGGGTGGTCAGATTCGCGGAACCAAAGACGGTGATTCTGGAAACTCGATCACCATAGTCAATAGCAGTGACGTGACCAATGCAACAACGAGATTCAACGCAAGCGGCAACTCTACAACATCAATTCAGGCACCCAGTTCCATACTCACCCCCATAACTGCCAGTATTCAGTCCACACCTGTCTCTTCTGCGACATCTACCGCGACTGAATCGACTACGTCATACGAATATTCCAAAGGACGCTGCGGTGCATCACGCAGACGTTCACTACGTTGAAACGCACACGACTAAATTTTTCAAGATTTATGCCTAGACGTTTAGGATTGGTTGATGTCAGTGTCGACAATACGTACGACTATTCAAGGTGGTAGGCTTCTTTCTTGGAGTGAATTTTAAAAATTGCATTACTATTTTATCAGGTATGATTTAAACCGAGATATAAGTCTACATAAAGAACTTTTGCTAGTGTCAGGTTACCATCATATAGACTGAACCTGTAGTTATTTGAGCACAGTCGGCGCTTTTCAATAGACTCACTAGAATACGACTAAAATCGGTAGACATGAGTAGTTTGATACTGCGTAAATTGTGCGAAAGAGTTTAGCTTAATTATTGCCAATTGTTCGTAAGTTAGGGCACATTAGTGACATAGGTGCATGAGTTGGTTAGCGTAATTGTGCGAAGTTGATGGTTGAAGCCACTTCCGTGGTTGGCTGCGCCTAGAACTATCGTTTCTGACGACGCTCATTTCTCCTTTTCATTCTGCGGGATAATTTCGAGAGATGTGCATATTAAAAACTTGGAGAGTACTCTTCATAAATATATTGTAGGCCTCGGTCTGTATTTAGATCAGTCTAGATAATGTAAACAATGGTGTAGGGTAGGTGTCCTTGGCGACGATGCTGATAGCGAATCGCTTCAGAGTTGACATCGAGACCCCTCAAGGACAAAAGCTCCGTTGACCCGGAGCCAATAGCCCAAGTAAACTAGCGAGGTTCGCTTTGAACTCAAGGCAGCTCCAGCGAGGCAGGGATCTCAAAGATGACAAGCGTCATGCAAGAAACCGCCCACTATCACGTGACCCGGTCATGACGTTTTTTCCCGCGTTTGGCCTCTATTTTGGTCAGTCGTAGCCGGGCGTCGAATCGACCATGTCCACCGCGGTAGGTTCTTTCCGAGATAAGGTAGTCGAGCACCGGGTTCGCGTCGAACGGGACGAGTTCATCAAATCCATCACCGAATCCGACGTCTGCGCCCTCGCCGCCTCGTACCGCAACGGCATCGGCTGCCGCTACTTTCAGCCGCAGGCCCACGGCAGCTACAATGTCTGCTACTTTGTCAAATTCAACGATGGGATGAGGTGCGTGGTGCGCGTGCCTCTGCAGCCATGTCTCGCCGTCGATGGGACCGACAAGCTCCGGAGCGAGATTGCGACAATGCAGTATGTCGCCCCTACTCTACCGAGCCTTGACCCTGCTAGTTAACGCGTCCGCTCTAGGCTCATTTCTGAGAAAACGACGATTCCTACTCCCAAAATCCTTGCCTACGAACTTGGCACCGGCCCCAAACTGATCTCAACCTTCGTCATCCTCGAATACGCCGAGGGCCCGAAGCTCAGCTCATTCAAATCCCTTCGCTCGCTTTCCGCCCCGCAGCGTCGACAACTCCATGCTTCCCTCGCCGAGATCTACACCCAACTTCGGAGACTCGAGTTTCCATCCATCGGGCGCATAACCAAGGATGGGGAGAGTTACAAAGTTACGAAGCAGCCCATCTCGATCGATACCAATATGCAGGGGCTGGAAGGCCTGGGACCAGACAAGATCCAGAATTCATATTACGCTGATGGGCCTCTGAGATCGGCCAACCAATTCCTTGCAATGCAGTTGGACATTGCCTACAACGCCCTTCTGAACAGTCGCGGCACCGTTCTTGGTATGGAAATTGGAAAAGAGGCGCTGTACCATCATCACCTTTTCTGTCGTGCGGCTCAGGAATGGGTGGATCCCGCACTCGATTCTGGGCCATTTGTTCTGGTCCACGATGACCTGATGCCGCACAATTTGATTGTCAATGAAAACTTGGAAATCACATGTGTTCTTGACTGGGAATGGAGTCGCGTTGTACCCATCCAACACCTAGTCCCTCCCTTCTGGCTGGTCATGGAGGATACTTCGCGACTTGCATTGCCCGCCAATTATCATGCTTGGCTCAACTCGTTCAAGACGCTGCAGGCCGCCATTAGAGCACGTGAAATTGATGCCTACGGCAGTGACTTACTTTACAGGGAATGGTCAAGGGCCAGCAAGGGTGGCGGCTTTTTGATTGCCAACGCATTGAACAGCTGGACCGAGATCGAGTGGGTTGCCTACTACTACTTTGGCAACACCCGGTACAACGGGGACAGAGACTTGCGTGAGCGTATAAATGCCTTTCTCGCAAAAGATCAAATTCGCGAGCATTGGGTCTCGATGAAGCTACTCGAGCAGAAGGAGTACGAGCGTGAGCTGGCTGAGATAAAGGGGGGATCACCGTCGTCTCATTCTTCCACGAACGTCTCATGGATTACAAGGTTGGGCGGCGGCATTGTCCATATATTGCAGCACCGACTAACAATTGCGGTCTCCGCGGCCACTTTTACTGCTGCTTCGATGGTGCTTTACCGGCGCATCTTGGGCAGATGATTTTCAACAGCCATGACCTGTTTATGAGATTATGATGGAATTAGTAAGTATGCATCGAACATAAGCAGCGGCATAGATGGGTTAGATTTTATTCTAGATATGGTCTTAAAATGAGTGAATGATGATGATTGAGCGAAGATTGTTTCGCAAATTCTGGTCTTTGAAGTCTTAATGGCAAACGGCATTATCGCTGAGAACTGCTCTGCTTATCTTATCTTCATTCGCCACATTGACCTCACTTTGTGATGTGGGGGTGGCTTGCAATAAGTGTGGCTGGGGCGTGGGTCTGACGCCTACCCGTCAGAGTGTGGAAATCAGCACTTGCTCTTGAACCTTGTTATGGTCAATGATGGGCTCCAGTCTAGGAAAAATTTGCGGCCCCATGGACCCCGAGGCTAAATTGTTATGGGCCTGTAGCATCAGACATGAAGTTTCCTTCGAGCAATCCGTGGAGGGCTCTTCTGTGGGGTCTGCTTTAGCGTAGTAAAACGCAGGTTGGTAGAATGCGAATTGGAGGGTGGGGAATTTGAGTTTAGTGGGCAATCTTTCTCAACTATGACACTTTTACCCAGCACCACAAGTTTACCTTGGCAACTGATGCGGGAAGTTTTGACATTGTTGATTCTATTCTTGATGGTACAGGCGATAATTGCTGTGCAGCATGTTCAATTATGAGGGCACCGGTACATCGGCAGATGGCTGTTGAGGTTCTTATGGCTTATTTTTTATTTACACCGAAAAAAGTTCATGTTCCATTTCTTCAATATATATTCCAACATGACACTGCGCTAAGATCGTAATAAAATATGCTTGCTCAAAAGAGGTTGTGTGCACGGCGTATTCGACGTTTGGGTCAGCTACCCTTTGCTAGCTGATTACTTTTCTGCCCACAAGTCACTGGTGTTTACCCAGAGGTAGACGATGTGGGTAGTTGAAGAGCATTTGTCTCAGCTAGTCCTTCGAGGGCCAGGTTCTAGACCCTCGGTCATGCGATTGATCCCATTGCTTAATTATGATTCGCAAAGCCACAGGTACGAAGTGGGGTGTGGCGCCGCCTTCGGTCGACGACGAGACACGACCATTCATTCTGCTTCCAAATGCTCAATTCTCTGGATCATGGTACAGAAGTGAATGTTATATGGAGGGATGTTGTCTCCTGATTAAATCGATGGCCATAATTTTGGAAAGAGCAGCAGAAGAATTTTGACTGCAAGCAAGCAAATTGACGACTATTCTCTTTTCGCCCAAAGACAAGATACCGACCGACATACAAGTGGCTTTTTTAGTGGCGGAACTAATGAAATGGCTATAATAGCTCCAGGAGAGCTGACCTTCGGGGGTAGGCATATGATTAACTATAAACATCCCTTCTGACATCGTATTTTGGTTGCAGCTGCTAAACTTTTTCCATCATGCGTACCAACTATTTCGTGCGCACCTGCTTTCTGGCATCGTCGCTTTTTGCAGGCGGGCTTGCTAGCCTGTGCAAGCTGCGAACAAGCTCAACTTTGTTGTCTGACACTTCTGCTGTGGCCTCGACGAGCCATGATGGGGTCGCAACGACTTCTGCATCTGCAGACACGTCTACAGGAGGCGCATCTTCCACCGAGACGACCAAACCTGCGTCTGTCACGATAAATTCTTCCCTCCAAACAACATCCATAGCGGTATCTGATTCGAGTGCCGGCGACACTTCCTCAACGACCCTAGTCATATCGACAACAACTACCACCGATTTCACAACTACCACGGATGCAGAAACTGCATCTCCTACCGATACCACATCTATTGATGCTTTATCTACCGATGCCGCATCTGTCAATGCATCTCCTACCGATACCACATCTGTCAATGAATTGTCTACCGATATTACATCTATCAACGCTGCATCCTCATCGACAACGAATATTATCGATATTACGGTGACTGCCGAGCCCACATCCACCAGCACGAGTTCTCCTCTTTCGAAGTTCTACCTTGTCAGCGCCAACGCCGGAAATTCGGCTTTCAATAACCAACCTTTTAAGTACTTGCCGGGTGAGCCTGGTAGCTTTATATATGTGGTTATTCCCAGTGGAACCGGCTATCAAGCTGGTCAGTTGCATCTCGAAGAAATTACAAATCGCCTCATGATAGATGAAGACTATGTCCTCTTCTACCAAAACAATCTTTATCATGAGCAATACTTCAGTGTATACTCTTATGTTTCTTGCACTGCACCCATCCTCGCAGGTTCCAAGGTCCAATGCCGAGTCGAGGGCACAAACAAATCTCAGTTTGGGGCTGTCGATTTTGGTCCTGGATTGTACGTCGCGGGCCTCATGGAACCCGGAAGTGGTGGAGGTATTCCATTTGATTTCGTTGCAGTAGCTTCTCTTGGTGAGAACAACTAGGCGAGTCGTATTGGGATGCGGTTGTCTGATACTCATTTTTGAGAACAATGCAATCCAATGTATATGCACTGAATGGGCTGTACATGACGTGGCAGGTGCTCCCCGGAACCTTGATCGAAGGCACAGAGAGATTCTGGTGATATTAGAAACTTGCATTGGAATGACATGCTGTAGATTATTGGAAGCTAATCTTATTAATTTTAATCGGTGGCCTTTATTTGGCCCATTGAAGAGAATTGATACGACTTCGGCTGTACGAAATTGAAATTTAGAATTTAGCAAGGTTGGAAAAAGGGGTGTGTTGTTTTGGATTAGCGTCTTGGGCTTTTCAATAATTATTGAAGGGAAAGTGCCATGAAGAGATCTTTCTGTTGTGATGTAAAATGCCAAAGGAGCTAGCCACATGTGGAACTATCCATAGGGTTTATTCTGGTCGAACTTGATCCGTGGGGAGACTCCTGGTTCCCTTAGGACCAGTGCCAACCAAAAAGTAACGCTTATAAAGATTATTTACTTATAATTCAATAGAATCAGCACTAAAGCTTTTGCAGCAGCCCCTACACTTGGTATTTGGCATTTTATTTCCTGTCTCGCCACATTTACCCTGTAAAGAATTCAGCTTGGTCAAACCATGGTAGCAAGTGGGTGTCACTAACGCATTGCCAGTACCGAACAGTCTTCTTTGAGGGCATCTTATGAGATATAGACCCTTGGGTTTAATAGGTGTCTATTCGGACCATAAACCCGTTTTTTTCTTTTTTCTTTTTTGATCTACTCACTATCAAGGCCAGAGCTGAATGTAGAAATAGGTATCTCTGCAGTGGTGTGTTGCTTGCTGCCAGAGAATAAACAACTAGAGCGCAGCAAAAACTTGGGATGTTTTAGATGATACGTGACCGCTTACTTATAATCAGAGGCATTTTATGCGAAGTTGTCCGGGTGAGATTTCGTTGATGCCCAACTTCAGGCAGTGACAAGGCAACGGCAAGGCAACCTCATTGGCTTCCAGTTCGCATTTCAAGCCGCAATCTGCCCTGCAACACCACCAATGATGCACTGTAAGCTGAAGAAAAGTTGGGCTTCGCCGAAGAAATGTAGTTAATGCCTCATCTACCCATCTGCACTCATTCGCTTTCCATCGCACCTTAATACACGGCCTAACTTTGGCTTTCGGGACCAATTCCTAACCGAACGCATCAAACACATGACAAATCTGGGCTTGCATGAAGAACATCTACTACCGTCAGATCGAGCCCAATCTCAAAGTGTCAATCATCACGTCATTTCATGTCTGTTATTATAGTCAGCTTCAGCTCTTTCTTCTGTCATTATTGTAGCAACAGAAATGGAATCTCTCTCAGTCACTGGGGCGGTTGCCGCAGTGGCACAGCTATTGGACATCACTTCCGGCCTTAGTAGAGCTACTTTGCATCTGATTCAGTAAGTTCGAGAATTCCCTGAAGAAGTTCGAAGGATGCAATTGAGCCTTCAGTCATTAAATGCAAAGCTCGAAATCATCTCCGCGGCCTTTTCGGCCCCGTCAAACGAGTCATGGCTCTCCCTCGATATCTGCAACACGCTTAGACTTAGTATCTTGGGGGTGCATCACGATTTCGATGAGATTGCCAAAATCGTCAAGTTTTATGATATAGAATTCCGACGGATCTATCCCCTGCATAAGAGGCTGCGGTATCAACTGTATGACAAAAAACACCTAGCTCGGTGTTGGCAGCGCTTGGAGTGTTCCGAGAACAATTTGCAGCGTGTTGCAAGCAGCATTCATATGTGCGTATGGTGCCTCATCTACAAAATCACTTTACTAAACTATGGGGGTAGGTACATGGCAAGTCGGATTCATCAAGAGCTTGTTGTTCAGCCAAATGAAGATCGAAAACCAGTGCTTTCTTTTTCAATATGTTTCAAACATACCAAGCTACACCGCGAAATCGAGAGCATCCCTTTTACGTCCAGATTCATTTGGAAGAAGTCTTGGACTTTACGCCTGGCTCATTGATGAAGTGTTGGGTGGCGGAGATTCGACATCTAAAACTACGTACAGCGTTGGCATCTGCCTACCAATATGGCTAATGCTTCCTTCAATATCCCTGGCGCTCGTGCTAATAACCACTTCTATGAAGACTTAATGGAGTTTCCAGTACTGTCTGCGCATACAGTACAGGGTACCAATCAATTCACCAATGGTGAAAGCTTGCCGAGATGGTAATATTGCCAGAATAAGACAAATTTTAAGCGAGCGACAGGGAAGCATAAATGAGCGAAGCTGCAGAATTGCTGTTGGAACAGGGTGCGGACCCTAAGATAGCTGATGATGACCAAGTGTAAATCGGCCGTTTAACCTTTGGGCTAGATCTCCATTATTCGCCGCTGTCGGAATGAATCTTGCAGCATATAAGAACATTGAACAAGTTCCCCCGCTTTGGGATCGTTGGTTAGATATTTTCAGACTGCTTTTAAAGCGTGGGGGTCTCGCATCAGAAACTGTTAGAGGCCGACAACTCGCTACTTTGAACCTTGAACGAAGTAATCGACCCTCGCAAGCCTGGAGTTTCTGCGTATCCTTGCTACCCAGGACTGTTTAACACTAGACGCCGCAACAGCTCGGCCCTGCTGGTCGGCCCTGCACAACGCACTTGGCTGCAAATCCGACTCCATTGAAGCATTGAAACTACTTGGTTCGAAAGGGCTCAACCTGTCTAAATTCATGGACGACGGAAAAACTGCACTTCATCTCGCTGCCATAATGGGTACCAGCCCTGCAACTCTTGAATATCTCTGCAAGACAGGATGCGACGGTTACCTTGACCGAAGAGACCAGTCTGGTTGGACACCTTTTCATTATGCTGTTGTTCGAGCAGGTGCCGCAGAAGGCACAGACCCGTATTCGCTTACAATTTTACTGCTTCGCAAAGGAGCAGATCCTATGATCAGAGCTTTGTCCAATCCTAGATACATTTACGACCAGTCCACATACGCGTTTAAGCCGTTTGAACTGCTTCGACATGTGCAGAAAAGAATGATCGCTTTAGGAATACCTTAGAGATATGAGTATAAGTGAACGTTCAGCGTATGCCCCTTTAGAGTCTTTAGCTTGTTGGAATTATTTCGCTGGATCACAGTGACTTTGCTGGCCTAAGTTTAGGTGCCGATTGCCCCTGGCTGAGGAGAACCTTCCCCATCTAGGATGTTCAAGTCGCCAGTACGCTGGGTTCACAGTAACTAAATGCATGGCAAACGGCCTGTACTGAGTTTCTTTCATTAGCCACCATTTGACATTCACCTGAAGCCTTTGGCTGAACCCGTAGCCTAAAATTGCTCATGGTAGGTATGTAGTGGGTAGTTAATCCGAGTTAGTGGTGATGGCTGACATGCAGTACTGAGCTTCTCAATTAGGTAAAAGACTACCTATACCTTTGAAAAAAAACAGTCAACTAAAGAGCCCTAAATTATAGCGAAATGAGACCACTGTAAAAAATCTCAGCATCCCCTATGTCCAGTAAAGTGGTCAAACTTTTAGGGGATAATCCCCTGGGACCAAAAACCATGCAAGGTATTGGCAAGTATGCAAGGATGTGGCGTTATTAGCTCGGGACAAGGCTTTTGAAATTGACATCTGTACTTAACATTGATGTGGCTTACCTTCCTCCGCTTTACACAAGCGCTTTAATACAAAAATGGTTAGAAGAAAAAAGGCGAACACCGTTCCACAACCCATTCGCTAGCATGGCTTCTTTATGTGGGCCTAGACACGGTAAAAAATGAAACATTCGGTGCAAAAGCAAAAAGTGTTTTACCCTGCCTTAGTATAAAACAATGCGCATCCCACTCTCCATTTGCTACAAGAGTTCTGACACATGACTCCACAACCACCTTTCACCCTAAATCTTCCGAATTAGTTTTCATACAAGTGTCAGATGGAGTCTTTCTTTGACATAGTAAGCCTTATCTAACCATGAAGGCTATTTCAGCAGAAACATACATTGTATGTCATTACCTACAGACCAGAATGATGCCAACCCCGCTAATTCTCAGACCTAGATTATAGAATGGGTCTTGTTGGGACTGTGCTACATTTTCTTTGTGGCTCGAATCGCAGTGCGAACATGGAAGCGAATGTGGGGTTTCTGGCTCTCCGAGATCTGGCTTGGCTTTTCTGTCGCCACGTTCACTGCTATAGTAGTCGGTAGTACCTACACATGGGCCGTAGGTGAAAGTGATTTTGCGCAATACTATAGTGTTGGTTACTCTAAGGTTTGTGCATTAATTTCATGTCTACTAGCGACTCGCTTGCTTACGATTGACCTAGTGGCAATTTGCTGTTTCACTAATCTTTGACCTGGGTTTCTATCTCCCAAGATTTAGTTTATTAGCGTTTTACAACGAGCTTTTTCCGGTTTCAGAGCAAGGGCTCCGGAGGTGTCTGTATGCTGTAATTGGCTATAATATCTGCGCATTCGTGTGTGTTGGGCTGATGGACTTGTTTTGGTGTGGTTTACCTATTTCTCAAAATTGGTAAGACGGTAGATTGTCCCTTGTCATGTTATTTTGTAGGGCTAACATATATTAACCATGTATAGGACCAAGAATAGTGCCTGTGCACTGGTAAACTCAATAAAAGTGATTTATATAAGTTGGCCCATAGGCCTCTCAGCGGAGTTGCTTGGTCTGTGCCGGTATCCTCGTGCTTATTCGTGGCTGATAATTTTAGTCTTCCTTTTACCATTTGGGATGCTGCGCACATTGAAGAAATCATCGACGACAGAAAAATTTGCATTGATGAGCATCTTTGGCATTGGAATTATTAATATTGCGTTGAGCATTGCGTGGATAATTTGCAATGCACAGTCAATTTTCAACTACACCACAAGTATGAGTCCTTGGTCCTGTTAAATAGTGGCTCGTTGCTGATGGGCAATAGCTGTGGTTGGATCTGCCGAGATTGCATCCCAAATCATTATTTGCGCATTACCGGCATTGCGACCCTTGCTTCCTCTTGCATCTGCATGCTGGGTCAAAATTTCTAGTCTTGCAATGGGCTCAATTAGTCACCCAGATGATGAGGAAAGAACCCTCCATGGTTCGAACACTCCCAGAGGACATGGAGAGAAACACACAAGCCATTCGAATGATGCTAATATGCCCGACAATATGCCCGAGTTGGCGATGTGGAATTCAAACTTGGTTGCGGGACATGCAGTCGAGCTTTCGCCAGATTCTCCGCACGGAATGAGAGGATCTCAGTGAATAAGAGCAGTCAGCTCATTGGGATGTAACCATTTACTTGTCCCCGTCGAGTTTAAAAGCCTATTGCCATGTCTAATTTGATCAATACCACTCCTAGTTTCGAATTCTCTCAGCACATCATCCTCAAATTTTGGAGTAAAAATACAATTTATAGTAGCCCTTACTACCAGAGATCTCAAAAAACCCTTGCCTTTGTGTTAGAAGTAATTCTTCTTTGCTCTAAGTAAGAAGGTTATATCGATGGTAATTTACTACCTCTTCCTCCGTACATTACAAGTTCTACTTGTATTCACAATCGCCTCGTATGTAACAAGACGACAATTAGAGTTTTGAAGTCTCATGTTACCTTTCAAGGGGTACGCAATGCATTAATGTGCTGAAGTTCCAAGAATAGGCACACAGCTGGGCTACACGATGTTATAACATATCGTTATGTGAACTTTGGCTTGTCAACTATCATCCTACCCTATCTTATTGGTGTCTATTACGGTAATGGAGTACGTGAAGATTTATAATTTTTGGTGTATTAATGTACTTGACTTGTTATTGATCTGAGGAGTTCCTCAATATGTCTAATTTTCTAACCAAGACTTCAATATTGGCGCGGCAGTCATACCGGATCTTGAAAGCAGCGGTTGCAAAGTGCTCAAGGTCTAAGGTGGCACTCGCTCCCCCGTCCACCAGGATCTATGACCGGCAGTATTTCTGATTGGATACCCAAGTGGCACTGTGGGAATGGGCGCAGTATAGAGTAGTAAGAGGCTAAAATGAACCCCAGATGAGCTGGCTGGGTATGCGAAATAGCCCCAAGACCTCAATTGGCCCAACCATCTAAACTGTTTAGGGAATGGGAAGCGAGCGCTTTCTAGTACCTGATTCTAGGAGATGTGTTGGGAGTGGAGGAAATAGATGCAACAGTTCAGATTGGCATATTTGCGCTGCGGAGAGGTGGCAGCTTTGTGCAGAGGAAGGTTGGGCAAGATTTCATGAATGTCCTGGTGTTGACCACGGTGGGAAGGCATTTTTTTCAACATCTTTTGGACGGACCCAAGAGTCTAGACATGGCCTGATGATACACGTTGAACTAGAAGCGCACATGCGGTTCTTTGGCCCTATCGATTCTAACCACACCAATAAATGGCCCCCAACTTTGATCGCGTGTTCAAAGATTGTTGAGTGGGCCTCTTGCAACCGGAAGCCAGGGCAGAGTTACGTTGCAAATTCCCGCAATGCGAGGCGCATGAGACATTGTTGCTTATATTCGTCCATTCCTGGATTAGCGCTTATCATTTCATTCCAGCCCTACCAAGATTTCTGGGGCAAGAGCACACCGCCGACGAATAAGCCTCAGCTTTCCCGGGGGTAGGGATGATGTAGTGTTGTATCGGCAGCCTAATGGAGCTGGATGTAACAAATGCCCCACACCAGCTTTGCTTGAAGGATTTCGCACGAGGGCTGACGAATTGGGGTCAGCGATATAAATCAATAGTCAGCTCCGTGCGACTCATTGTCTCTGCGAGTCCTCGATTTTGCACTCCGTAACCTTTACGACACACCAAACGCCGCTTCGCTTACAACACAGGTCTCTCGTATCCCATCATGGCGGCCACTGACGCTTTCGAGCACTGGTTTCCTGCTTACAAGAACGGAATAGAAAGAATTCTTCACAGCGAGTGCCAGGACAAGCTTAATGACTACGCAAATGGCTCTAGCTCGCAATGCATTGGTGTCGACTGGCCCAAGAACTGTGTCGCAGGCGTAGTCGTTGATTGTCTGTTGTCAAACATGCCAAACTCGTGGCAGTCGTCTAGTATGTGTTACGAAGCACCTCAAACACGGCCAAACTGCGACTTTGAACAAATCTAACCCCACATAGTGGCTGGGTCAGCAGTCTTACTCGGCGTTCTGCCCTCACTGATATCCTTACTTGGCTCCAGCACAGTAGAGCTAGGACTTTTATCGTTACAACGGCCACTACTGGCCTTTTTGCTGTCCATCGGAACACCTGCCATTGGCCAGGTACGCGCACTCGAGTATAAAGATCTACCAGAATTACTCGAAAAGCATAAAGAAGCGATCGGACTGCCAAGAATGTCGAATGTATCTGCAATGGCCGTAAGCGCTTTCCAGTACATCATCGCTGGTGCTTGCATAGCCAACGTTGCTCTTACAAACTGGCAGCTTTGCATCGCCACAGTCAACAGTATTGCTCCAGCAACACAATTTCTTCCAGCCTTCTGGCATTTAACCGCTATCCTTGTTTATATTGTCGGTACCATCGCTGTCTACCTTCGTTTCAGGATGATTCGAGGGGAGTCGACAATGCAGGAAAAGAAGTACAAGAATTTAAACTTTCTCACGCGAGCACTCCAGCCATGCCGTCAACACCCTGATGCGAAATTGCAACCCAAAAAAGAATCCTGGTTGTTCATATTTATGGCTTGGCTTGCATACGTGGGCGGTGTTGCCCATATTGTCATAGCCACATTACTACTTTCCAGCATCTTGTTCATCGGAGTTGGAGATGCTGCTATAGTTGTAGTTAGATATTGCGTCTCCACGGCAGTCTGCAGAATCATTTTTCAGTTTGAGATGTATGGTATGAGGGAGACGATTTATCCTGATACTAAGGGAGTATATGAAACGGCCGAAGGGGATCAAAGCGAAAAGAAACCTATGATTTACACTCAAGCTCCTATTTGAAGGAGCTTGAAGGGCACCAATCAGTTTTACTTTTATCTACGTTCAAAAAATGGCAGCTACTGCGTGAGTAGCAGTACGAAATCTGATCATCATTTGCGGTCTGTCTGAAATATATGAGATGTTAGCCTGGCTACAATGCGAGCCGATAATTGGCTACTTTGGGGATATGTTCTTGTAACTCTGAAAAAGAAAAAGAATTCGATGGCTTCAAAAAGCCATTATGACCCATAAAAGCATACTGTAGAGCTCCAAAATCCTTCCGGTCTTAAGCACAACTTAAACCCCCTTGCTTTGTCCAGTCTAGCCCGCTGCGAAAAGGCACATTGTACTTTTTCCCAACTACAAAATCTCCTCGCAACATTCGTGCCTCATCCGTTAGTAGCCTTCCAAGCTTAATGTCTTCCGAGACCTTGTCCTCGCTATCCCACATTCGCCACATTTGTTCATGTTCCAGAGTGTCTTCATTGTCTTCACCGGTCTCCGTCTTCTCAAAACTGACACTACCAGCAATTTTCCACCGCAACACTGCCGGCGGACTGATCATTGGGTCTTACTCTTCACTTGTTTGAGAATGATCTTTGGAGCCAGGAAGACTGTCCAACTCATCCGTACACATAGGGTTGGAGATGCCGCGAGCCGCGTCCAGAGCAAGATACAGGTAACTGTCATCTTCGGCTGAGTTGCCATCGGAATACATCAAATACGGGTTCCTCCAGATGGCTGATGTTGGGAAGAAAATGGGGCTTGTCAAAGTCATTGCGGCATGTAGTGGCTGTTTGGGTGCTCCCTCAAAACATTTCGGAATGGCAAGACAGATCTTGATCATCTTTGGATTATAGGCCACGGGCGTCTCCATGATTAGTGGTTCCACTCGCTTGCCAACCAAGAGGTGACGCGAATTAGCGGTCAACCGCAACACATCCGATACCCTTTCCCGCACTCAACCTTCAAAAATATATATTGGACAACGCTCTTGAAAGCTGATCGCCAAAAAAGAGTGAATAGTGTTGTCTATCACCTCAGGCATCAAATGATGATTACAACCCAAGCGTCCTCACCACCAGTAAGTTACAATCACAATCAAAACAATCAATCTTTCCCCGCTCATCATCTCTGGCATGGCCAGACCCTCATGCATAATGATGCATAACTTTGGTCACAGCGAATCTTTTATGGAAATAGATCCGGACTTTAGGCTGACTTCCTGTGAATTGGCGACTCGGGTAAATAGGTCTTGTTGTCTCTTACCACCCACTTGGCACATGGGTCGGGACATGGATTGTGACAGAAAGCGCTAGCAGATTTAGATCACAGTCATCAACCAATCAGGCGGGTTATGAAAGCCAGCACATGACACAAGCACGAGGGGTTTGCAGCCCAGCGCGGAAAGAGAGGACAGCCTTAGGTGTTAGGCGGCTATAGATATCACCAATCGGAATAATGTTGATCCACTGCCAAAAAAAAATTAGGATTCAACGGGGAGAGGTTTCTCCGACTGGACCCCAATTAAGGGTGCCCGATATCAAACACATGACTGCAGAACAGACAACAAGCGGAGAGGTGACGACACAAAAGACTCATAGTCATGGTGTTTCATACTCCCCTCGAATGCACCAGCGTGGGTTGTCACGATTCGTTGGACGTGCTGAACAAGGGTGTTGACAACGCACGTGTCGACCGCTCTTTGATGCAGGGGGTTAGCTCCGCCCGCATTTGCCCGCGCTTCACAGAATCCTGCCCACTGACCGCTAGAACACATCATTGTGGAGCTGGTTCGTCGGAACAACATGAACGCCCCCCGCAGCAAGTAGACAGCTACTCCACCGGAAAGCGAACCGAGAAGGATCGACAGCAATTCCAGACAGGACGAAAGGATGGACGAAAGGATGAAACGAAGTCCCTCAATAAGAGAGGCCCAACCCATCTACTGTGCTTGGGGCAGAGTTGTTGGGCTCCGTATGCGTTTGACGGGCCAGCTGTCCAACTGCATTGGCACCATAGGCAGCTGATTCAATTTACAAGTGTGCAGATTATGTGCCTGAGGTTCTGTACGGTTGACACATCACCGTGTAGAAAAACCAACAGCACTAAAAACGTGGCCTTTGTCTGAACGTTTCAAAAGTGAGGCTTGCTGCAGGGTAGCGGGGCCAAGGTCTAGATGGTGCTTTAGGCACTCTCACTCTCGGCCTGAAGCTATCGTACCTTGTCGTATGGCTTTTAAATGGCGTCCGCAATTGACTTTGTGCTCATTCTTTCCTCTTCAAACAAAACATAAACAATGATTTGGACACCAGATGACGTCGACGACGTCGATGTCGTGGATGCTCTCCAAGACTTGCACAAACTGATCAAGAGCACTAGTGCCGCTGTGGGGCAAACTAAGAGCACGTCCCGCATCAACAAGGTTGCCCAAAGCGTCCAAACCCAGCTTGACCTTCTTTCCGAAATATTCGACACCATCGAGCAGCGAGGCGGGCCGGCTTCCATCGACCAAGATAAAAACTCCGATTTTGCACTCGCCACCAGCAACCTTCAACGCGAGGTGGTTGACTTGCAAAACCTGGTTCGAAAAGTTGGAAGCACCAAAACCAGCAAAGCGTCGGGACTTTTTAAGAGAGCAAAATGCGCCGTGACTGGTTACGACAAGCAGTTCAAGGAGCGCAGGGACCGCCTCGGTAGCCTTCGGGAGAGCCTGCGAGCTTGCATACCCGAACCCCCAATCCAGCCAGAGGAACCCCCAATGGAGGAGCCAATGGAGCCCCCAACCGAGTCAATCGAACCCCCAACCGAGTCAACGGATCCCCCAGCCGAGCTAGAAGAGGATGCACCCATTCAGTCGGCTCGCAACTTTCAGCTGCGCAAAATACTAAGACCCCTAGACGCCAATTTTGTTCCTGACCGACTAGCCGGTACATTAGAATGGATTTGGACACACGAAACATTTCGACGCTGGATCGTAGCTGCGAACCAGACGACGCTTTCACTACCCGCCGGTCGGGCCGCTGCGTCGCCCAACCTTCTTGACAGGTTATGTCTTATCTATGGAGGAAGGGGTTGTGGAAAGTCTGTGCTGGCATCATATATCGTTGAGGAGTTGAAAGAAAAAGGAAACACAACATTGTCCTTCTCATTCTGGTCAGGCCACGGCGAAGACAGGCGAACTGAAACCATGCTGCGCACCTTGCTCTGGCAACTGCTTGAAGGTTTATCAGAGGAGCAGCAAGACATGCTCGTGCCTGACATTCTGGACGACCAGATGCAACTCCGACATACAAATTATCTAGCCCTCGCGATCCAGAATTTAGTTCAGGACAGTGATTCGGAAATTTATTGCGTCATCGATAACGTCAATGAGTCGATTGACAACTGGAACAACAACACAAACGACGGCCCATTGGACCTTTTCGTTCAACTTCTTCAAGACTGCCCCAATTTGCATCTCCTTTTGCTTGGAACAGAGTCAAGCCTTCGTGTGCCTCTCCAGAGATGGCCACTCCAGATCGAATTGACGGGAGACGTCCTGAAGGAGGATCGGGATAAGTTTATCTCATCTGAGCTGGAAAACTGCGTGAATATCGACGATGTAGCGGTTCGAGATCGAATTCAGGAACAACTCAGATCGAAATCCACTGCTACATTTCTTTGGATCAAACTTGTCTTTGAGGAGCTGCGTTCCTCGCCTAGCCCTGCGGAATTCAGCCATGAACTTTGGAATTTACCTACTGGCTTGGACCGCCAATATCGCCGAATGTTCTGGAGACTAGTGAAGAGGCTCTCGGGATGGTCAAACAACTTTTCGATTGATGCGATACGCGCAAAGGGCCTCTTGAGCGTGATTTCTCACGCATCCCGCCCTCTTACCTTGATGGAGCTCCGCCTCGCTTACGCCTTCTCGTACCCATTTACAACGAAAAAGACCACCAACTACTCTGAAAACCTCCTCGGCGAAGAGAACATTGCTTACGTATGCGGAGACTTCCTGAGCGAGGAGGAAGGCCGGATATTCCTTCAACACACCTCGATCAAAGACTTTCTGGTTCGACCGATAGACGAATGGAGCGGTCAAGACAGCAGCATCACCGAACTACGGATTGAATCGAGAGAATGCCACCGAATTATTGGATTTGCCTGCTTGAGGTACCTGCAACAAGTAAACTGGAAATGCGTTAGTGCATCAGACAGTGTGGACGACTTGACCCAACAGTACCCGTTCCTGAATTACGCATCCGGTTATGCCATCTCGCATCTGCTCCAATCCTCCTTGACGATCCAAGAAGTATCGTCTCGTATACCCCAATATTTAAGCCCGGAGAGCTTCGTAAGTTGGATGGAACATTCCGCCCTTACCCAGAGCAGCGAAACACGTCACGATCCGCCTTCAATCAATTTTTGGGTTAACCTGGCTCACATCTGGAATGAGTGGGCCGCCCTCAGAAAATCAAACGATGAATACGCCACATTTTTCAACCGGATGAAGCAGGAATCCTTTAAGAGATACCAAACTTACAGACCTAATGACCATCGTGCGCTATGCTTGGCATTGGTACTGGGCCATGGTTTCAACAATGGAGCCGATGTTGAAGAAAAGTCCTTGAGCGATAGTGCGACCATGGTTGAAGTGGTGCATGTGGAAATTCCAACCCAAAAGCCTGCCATCATTGAGGAAAAGGTTTTTCTCAGTGAGGAAAAGCCTGCGGTCAGTGTTGAAGTGGTCCACGTCGAAATCCCGGCACACAAGCTTGCAGTCCACGAGGAAAAGCTTGCGATCATTGACAAAAGGCCCGTGGTTAGTGTTGAAAAGGCCGTTCAACGCTTGTCAAAGGAAGTCAAGCCCAACGAAACCGTATTGAGCTTGCAGCAACTCGCCCTTGCTCTACCAGCTATCAACTCTTCTCTCAAAACAACAAGTGCAGGCATCGACCCACTCAACCTTTTGGCTGAATCAATGGGCCAGCCACTCAATAAGATGTCGTTTTCTAGCCTCATTTTACTTGCCAATGCAGTCCAAATCGAAAGGCCAAAGGAAGCGGTCAAGCTGTTCCAAGAGGCTTTGGTCAAGGTCGGTACCAAGGGTGAATTCTTCGAGGCCTGGGTGCAGGGCCAGCTGGGAGACTGCTTCATGGTAAACCCAGAGACAAAGGACCAAGCTTTGGCTGAAGGGTATTACCGCAAGTCGCTCGAACTTCTGCAAAGCACGTCCAAAGACCCTTTCATTGACATCATGTACGGATCGATTGCGTGTTGCCATGCAAAATGTCTGTTTGCATTACGACGAATCGATGAGGCAAAGGCAGCAGCATCCGAAGCAGAGATAAGATTGGCCAGGAAACCAATTTCTGAATCAGATTCGACAAATTCAGAAGACGAGTTTTGTGACCAACTAGCGGAAAGTCCTTATCTAGTCGAGATGAAGAGGGAGCAAATCCTCCGTCTGGGGCAGATGTACCTCGATGAAGGAATGAATGAGGATGTTGAGAGACTCTTGGCTCCATTTACCCAAGACGAGTCTGACACCATGTGGCTCAATCGCAAATACATTTCTGAGTTCCTGGAAATTTCAGCTCTGGCAATGGAGAGACTGGGGAAAACTGCCGATGCCAGGGTTGCATGGATGAAGCTGACAAAGGTGCTCGCCGATTCCAACGACCAGGATGAATTCATCAACTATGCAAAGTACAAGATTGCTTGCACATACCACGGCGAGAGAATGTTCGAGGACGCTGAGAAAGAACTTGAAGGAATCAACATCGCCTCATTTTACATTGGAGAGGTTCAAGATACTCTCGAATGTTTTTTGAGCACTTATTCAATGCTCGAAAACAGGACAAAAATGTCTCAACTGCTGGAAGCACAGATGCCTTCAATCACTGCGGCGTTCGCCAAACATGGCATTCCTGCCAACACTGACCGCCGGGTTGTTACTCGCAAACTACTCAAATACGGCATGTTTGAGGAGAGCGAGGCTTTCATTCGAAGCACCCTCAACTCTCGACAAGACTTTGACGATATGGAAGAAATGTACTTGTACGAGGCGTTGGCCTTTTCACTCCGCTTCCAAGTCGACAGACCCAAACGAACTGATCCGTATCATCAATACCTATGCTGCCTAGAACTTATGAAGTCTCTGTTTCCGGAATTGCGCGCAACCAGGCTGTACATCGGACTAGGTATGACATGTTTGGCATCAGGAAGACGAAAAGAGGCGACCAGGGCATTTGATATAGCCGCTGAGAGCTGTAAATATCACAGCTGTGGGTCACACTGCGTGCTCACCGTGTATCACCTCTTTTACTCTGCGCTGGCGCGGCAGCAAGATAGAGATGTCATTGCCGCGATGCTCTTGTTCTATCAGATGCATGCGGCCATTGACGACAAGCCGGTCACTTGCAAGCACATCGAGGCCGACTATGAGGTCAATCTCTTGAGCATAACTGGGCACATGTGCCTGGCTGAGATATTTGACGGCTGCGGAATCCCGTTTCAAGGGGATGTTCAAAGGCGACTCGCACTAGAGAAGCTGCAGAAAGAGTGCAAGGATGCACTTGATCCAAATTGTCCCCCTCTTTCCAAGGGATTCGACCCCCAAATATGGACATGGACAAGATATTGTCACGACTACATTCTTGGAAGAAACGAGGGCAGTATCGGGACTGACACTGGATGCGACATGTTTCCATTCGACGTCTTGTGGCCAACGCTGGGCGGAGGCGACAAATTTAATCTTCTAAGCTACCGCCGAAGACATCGGGGTTAAATTTCATTGCACTTCTTATTAAATTTCTTTTGTTCATATAGGCGTTAAGTTATATACCACTGCTAAATATCCGTCAGATTAAATAGAATATTGTTTTAAGAGTTAAGCCTCTGATGCATCGTGACAGTACTTGTAAATCTAGTCATATTAATATTATAGAAAGCAAGATGGAGCAGGGAATGCGATTTTAATAGAACGCTCACTGTCTGCAATGGTAAGTATGATATGAAATCTGAATGATATTAAACGGCTACCCAGCAACACCAATCCACTAGAATTGACGTAGATTACAATCAAACTATGGGTTCCCCATCGGGTTTCTTAGCCCAGATAAAATAGACTGGAATATAAATATGGGTGGCAGGGTTTCTCAGATCGTTCTTGATCTTGGCCATAAAAACTTGAATTTCCTCATCGCTCCAACCAAGAACACGCCCAAAAATGGCAGGAGTATATGAATCAACAGCTTGTAACTGTTGCACGCCCTGCAACCTACCGATCTCCTTGAGCTTTTTATCTTTGGCCCATGAGCCAACTGGAACCTGTCATGAGTTGTAGCCATCTGAAGGAAAGAGGACAATATGCAGAAAAGACTAACCTTGTGGGTTTCTTGATAGATGTCCACAAATCCTGCATTCTCCAATTTTTCTTTCCATGAATCCACAATATCAATAGGTTTGCCAAACTTTCTTGCACCATCAAGCAGAGTCTTGACCCAAAGCTGGGCGCTTTCTGCATTTTTGGCCGTGTCATCATCCGAGAGAAAGCAAGGGTGGGTAGCTTGAAGCTCAAGAAAGCCGCCAGGAACCAAGTTTTCAAAAGCCCTTTGGAATAGCTTTTCGTCGTTTGATAGACAACCTTGCAGTTCCCGAGCATGGATTAGGTCGAATGGGTTTTTATAAACCCATTCGGCTTCAAAATCGTCGACTTCGAATGTACAATTCGGCGGAGTCCTATAAATATGGTCATTACACTTCTTATGCAAATATACAGCTGCTTTCAGTACCACTTAGGTTGTATAGGGCTCAAGTCAGTTCCAATAACTTTTGCAGATGGATATTCACTAAATGTCGGACTGTTAGTTTCGGATCGAGCTTGTTTCAACATGGCTGATGGTATCTCACTCGGCGAATTCCATGGCCCAAATTCCCGTTCCTTCGCTCAGGTTTAGTGGTATGAGATGTTAAATGGTATGTGGTCCTTACCAGTACCCAGATCAAGCACACGCTGGGGATTTTTAATTGGTGCAAGATGAAGTCTGCCACCAAGCACCAAACACGACAGATGATGGACTAAATCCATTCTGTCTTGCTCTTCTTCATCATTAGGCTATTGTTTTTTGAATTAGACTCTTACTCAAACATGGGATCGATGTACTGACGACCAAATAAGTTCCTTCCCGGAATGCATGATAACGGCGCCCGTTCTGTAATATTTGTCAGCGCTTGCACGGATGCTAGCTACACCTAGATACTCACTTCGTATCTAAACCAGTAAATGCATCTATTAGTCACATATATTTTAAGCATATCGTTTGAAGGTTCAGCAACGTACTTATAATTTACGACGCTTGAGGCAAGAGACGACAGGTAACTTGCTGAACCTGCTCTAAATGCATTGTCAGGTCTCAAAAATCAACATTGGAAGCGTTTTCACTAACGAGCCATCCAAGGCAGAATCAACATCCCGGGCGTCGTCCTGGATACACAGCGTTAATAAGCGAAACGAAAGGTGGGATGCATGTGCCAATAAAACGGTACCTACATCTGCCTGCAAGGTTTCAGATGGGGCAATATGCGAATCGTCTGGACACATGATCTACGAGAAAATGAACTGGAAGTTTAAAAGAGAAAAAAGGTAGAAAGAACCCCCATACTAAATGGCGCATAGTCCCCTCTTTATTTAGCCATTCTTTTTCCTTGCTTTGACCAAGTGACATCAGGCCATGCCAGCTATTCCATGTCAGAATGCGACACAGGTTAGAACTATTGCCTGTATTTGGTAGAATAAATCCGGCCTCGCAGTAAACAACAGCGAATCGGATGCACACCCGCCCGAAAAGAGCCTGTAAAAGCAGGGGTTTCATACCCTAGTCTCGGTGGAGATCACCGGAAAATGGATCGTTAGATGACCAACACGCCAACTGTTTTATTGTATCCTTAGGCCAGCAGATTTTAGTCTAACATTAATTACACACTTGAGCGACATGATTTCGTTACACATAAGTCGAAAACATATGTTCATACTTCTAAATTCCCAATAAAGGGAGATGCAACGAGAAAATAATCATTTGTTCAACCTGCCTGATTCCTACGGGTAGCGGCATCGACTGCGCGATCCCAATCTGACCGGTAGAGCCACCAGAACTCAACTGCACTGAGGCTAAGAGTTTGTTAGTAGTGAATTCGAGAAGAAAAAAAGGTTTGGTTATACTCACAGGAATAAACCGGAAGCAATCCCAGTCCACAGCCCTGTAAGCTCCCAATGAAGCCCAAATCCTGTGCCAAACGAAATTGGAAGGGCAACAAAGTAGTATACTATGATACTAGCATACCCTCCAAATTCTTGCCATCCAATGCCCCTCAAAAGACCTTGGGATAATGCTGCCATAGCATCGAAGACGTGTTGAGCTGCTAAAATAGGCATTACCTTGCTTACAAGTTTCACAACTGCCTCATCCTGCGTAAACAAGTAGGGGATCTTCTCCATTGTCAAAGATACAACAAGGACGACGGGTGTTGCCAGAATCAAGGCGATCACGATAGCCTATTAGAAAGAGTCAGAACGTTTCAGCTGTGTAGAGAAACGGTGCAAATTTGACGAACCGTCTTTGCCGATATCTTTGCTGCCTTTGAACTTCCTGCACCTATCAAGTTCGCGACACGTGTTGATGAGGCGACTGAAATGGGAAATGTTATGAAGTATAGAGAAGTTGCGATTGTGACCAAGCAGCTTTCTGCTGCTAGTTCAGGTGTACCAAACTGGCTAGAGGCCAAAGTCAGAATTTCGCTGGCAAAGAACTCGGCTACAAGCATTACCATGCTCGGTAGTGATAGCCTGATCATTGGACCTGTCCCTAGATCAATATTGCGACGCCCAATTTGTCCCATAGAGCCAGTAACTCACCCCAGTGCGTAAATGCGCTCTTGGTAAACCCTCCCCAGCATTCCGACCCATTAATAAGCCACACATAGAGAAACAGCAACAAAGCCATCAAATTTTGTGTCAGGGCGACAGCAATTGGTGCACCGATATACCCCCATCTAAAATACCAAACAAATAGCCACATAAGTAAAGCGTTAAATGGAGCAGCAATCAGCAACACATAGGTTGTGACATGAAAGAGACCCTGTGCTTGTACAAATCGCTTGCCGCACTCAAAAAGCACAAATCCGGGGCTTCCTAAAATCATAACCTTCAAATACAATCCTGCCAACTCGGCCGATTGTACGTTCGGGACAATGAGAGTTAGGATTTTGTTACTATGCCACCAAACAAACATCAACGGCCCAAGACAGGGCAGAATGAATAATATCATTCGCTGCAAGTGCAGACCAACTAGATGTTTCTGTCCCGAGCCATATGCTTGTGCGCAGAGGGTGTCAAGGCCAGTTGCTAATCCTTGGATTAGCAGGTTACATGTAACATTACCCGTCATGACCGCCACTAGACATTGATTAGCAAGGATTTGGTAAAATTTCATAGCCCCGCGGACAAGTCCACTTACAGCTTGCAGCTCCAAGCTCTAGCGCACCAATCCTCCCGACGGCAAAAATACCGGATATGTTGATCAGGTATTGGAGCACAAAGGTAACGATTAGCGGCAGTGCGGAGCAGATGATCGTCCTAGTCTCTCGTTGCCAAGTTGTTCTAACATCATTGAGTTCAATCCTCTTCTCCGCCCCGTGTGCTGGCGCTTCAACAAAATTTGGTATGACTGCCGCTGTCAACAGTGGTGTTGTTTCGGTGGCATCGACTTCCAAAGTGGGGTCAACACCGTCACCTGCATCCCAATCTGGATTACGTTCATGCGCCATAACTGAGGGGGCACGAGCCGATCTTCTGCTGCCAACGTTGAAACTGTTGAAGAAAGGAAGAAATGAAGCCGAGGAGTGCGAGTGCATATCCTTGATATACCTGTGGCGGGGCTGAGGTCGGCTCTGGAGACGCAGTACGCGGCGGGCGTTCGCGGTTAGCTCGGGAGGTGACGTGATCTGATCTATCATTGGCTTCTTATCTCCATTTACATGGTTCGTATAAATTCAATGTGCATTAATTGGGCTATGGCTGTCCTGGCAAGCAGTTCCGGGCCTAGTTAAAGCACCCAAGCGTTTGGCGTGTTACCAGACAAGGAATCATGCATGCGAGAGTACTTTTCTCTCATTGTAAGATAACGCGGGAGGATAGAAAATGGAGCCATGGGCATCACGCGTTCATCTTACAGACGCCATGGCCGAGGGGGTGGAGTCAGGCCCGTTTCCTTTTCTGTAAATGTGATCGGTTCAATTGGCCATATCAATGATGGGCACCGATCTCAGATGGGTCATCCAGACCGGGCCGTGAAGCCGCCCCACAACCCGCTAGGGTTGGCCAGCGCTCTTCAGTTGCTTCAATGCTCAAACAAGTTGTGATGACTTCTGGGTGTCTTCCTGGATGAACTTATTTCTTTCTTTCGGCCATAGCGTCTCAAAAACTTGTCAAATCCAACATTTCAACCATTTCGACCGCGCAATCCAGATGTCCCGCCAATGTCAATGTTGGAAGACAAGTGGCGTTCGGGTGCTGAAACTCAAACTCCACTTGTTCGATTACAGTAAGATATGCCGACTGGCAGTGGACCCATCTAGGCAAGTCATAGCGATCCACCCCAAATCCTTGTCCCCATCCCCACACTAACCTATTATGGGCCGAATCGATCAACACTTGCATCCTACCCCGACCGCACTGGACGGATTTACGACGCTGCAGGTGTTCATATTCAGAGATTAGATATTTTTCTCATTTGGTAAAGAGGATTTCACATAATTAGCCATATCAGACTAGCAATGTCTCACAATCGCCACTAATTCAAGCGCTCAATAACTGACTAGAAGAAAGGAAGTGGGGGGTTGGCTGTTGCTATCTTTTGTGTGCTACCACGCGAATCTATCGAGTCCATTGTCACCTCAAAGCTACATCGTCTAACATTTGATACGTTAATAATCTACGGGATTTAGGTCAAGTGCAAATATTTAAATCGGCCGGCCGCCCTCCAGAATTAGGTTCAGACAGGCAAGATTCTCAACCAAATCTTTCGTATAGGGTAGCTAATTCGGTGTCGGCGTTTACGTGCGGTGTCCAACACGGACCTTCTCTGAAGCTAAAAGTTTGTCAAGGAGCACTTTGTGATACCGGCAGGCAGCAAAGAGAAGTGAAAAGTGTATGGAGCGAGATTCCCCAAAAGTTGACGATCCCTTCGAGCGGTGGTCATGTCTGGGCATCCAATTGGGCGAACGGCTGGCTGGACCCGCACGGCACAGCCCCCGCATCCCATTTACTGATGACTCATCATTTGTTAGTCACCGTCTAAATGAGTAGACCTGACTCAAAACCGTAGTATGACTGTCTAGAAATTGAGCGTTCCCAATTATTCTGGGGAAATTCGTCGTTTAATTGACGAAATTTAACAGTATTCAATTTGCGCTCATCAGTTATATCTTCTGCAAGCTCTTTACGATTATAATTTCCGACGTCCAATATATGCGAAGATGGCTACCTGCGTTCAAATCCCGGTGGCTCTTCCCAAGGATGGGGAACCAACTAAATGCATGCTCAAAGAAATCATCAGCAATTTTCTCCAGGAGTGGTCGATGATCGACCCAGAAACCCTGCTCATAAAATATAATGCTGAGCACACAGGTGCACATTGCTTCGTCGAAAGACCAAACCTGCCCACCATAAAACCAGGATTGGAACCTCTCAAAGTGTTCATAAAATTTCACAGAGAGGAAGGGACGGGCGTTGAAGCTTTGCAACATTTGGTCCCGGCAAAAGATGCAGAAGCTGACCTGGTTCGCCAATTCGGGCAAATAGGGTACGGGCCTAGGATGATTGGATTTTTCCAAACGCAAGATGGTACGCGGGGTAGAATCGACGAGCACATTGACAGTCGCACCCTAGAACCGGGAGATGTTGAAGATAAAAATATCAGAGAAGACATTGCCAAGGCTCATGCTTTGTTTCACACTATGAAAGAAGTGGCATTGACGAAGGATCCAGTGAGCTCGTATTACGAGGCCATTATCGGCGGATTAAAGAAGTATCACAGGATGGAAAAGATTAAGACATTGGCCAGAGAGGGCGGTGTCGATATTGATGAACTGGTGGAGTATGATTTTGCTTCCAAACTCCGACAGGTTGTCGATCGCATGCAATTAATGGGGGCCAAAGAAGCTTGGAGCATCCATGATGTACAATTTGGAAATGTGCTTGTCAGAGAGAGGCCTAAAGACGGTGAAACCAAGGTTGCTCTGATCGACTTTGAGTTTGTGTTTCGAAATTATAGGGCCTTCGACATCGGTGGCCACTGGTTCCAGAAGATGTTCAAATGGTTCGACGAGGTGAACAAGGTTGTTGACTGCAGACCGTATACCAACGAAGAAAAGAAACACTTTTGCGAAGCCTATGCGAAAACCTGGAACGAGGTTACGGGGGATCACGATACAGGGGAGCAAATACTTGCAGAGGCGTCCCTGGGATATCTGCTGGCATTGACATTTGATATACATTTCATGCTGATGGCTATGGATGAGGATGACAACAGAGATCCGCTGGATACGCTGGGATTGAAGAAGCTATTTAGTGAATTTTTGAAGGAGTATTCCCAGCTCGGGTTTGAGACTGATACTTAGATGCCGTCCAGGCCACCATAAAATCATGTACTCAGAACGAGACGTGTCTTCAGAAATCCTGCCTATGACATCAATATCTTTCAGTTTGAACTGTCTGTATCACCGCAGCCTTTTGTAGCTGGTTTGTTGCATGTGATTGAGACTTAGTCATGGATAATCGAGACATTATAAAAAAGCCTGTATGTGCTTTTGCTCAATCTTTTCATCTTATTCTTACTTTTTTCTTAGTGTTTGTATCATGGTCTAGTGATAACTTATACACAATGAGATTGGCCTTGAATTTAGCCGCACGATTATGAGTCCCATCATAGAGCAATAAGCGTTTTGTTTGAACCAATGTAAACTAGAGTATATCTCAACCGTTTGGGTGATTTCTGCAATAAGACTCTATTATATGATTCTGACTTTAGCCATAATACCAAAGTGATCACTGACCCATGCATCGATCTTCTTTTGTGTTACAGTGTAACTCTTCAGAAATCCAAGATTGTTCAGAGTTGTAAGTCGTTCTCTGGACACAAGTTCACTGTGCCGCTTTGTCTGAAGCTCTCCTCCAACGAATTCTTTTTCTTCTCTTTCAAGCTTCCAAGCCTCCACTTCAGTTCTCAACCCGACCCCCAATAACCCTATTCTGCTACTTGTGACTTGACAACTTAAAAGGACCGGCTCGATTGCTCCTGTATAGAGAAACTTGTCTAGGCGTACTGGATCTCGGCGTCCTGGCGGTTGATGGCCCCATGTGCTTCCACTCGTATCGTCTGACGATTCGCATCTTGGCAAATGCTCCAGTGTCTGGTACTCCCAGATATCGTTCAGATTCACTTCATCTTTCTTATGGTAGCTATGTTCTGACTTGTCAATCGTATTCATATCCCCACCTACGATGCCGGCAGAGACTTTGTAGTCTGAAATGGTGGGTCGTTTTAGCAGGTCAGCGATCACGGCCAGTTGTCCTAGGCGGTACGCTTTCCCCCGTGAGAGAGATTCGAGATGCGTAGTGCACAGTCGGATGTAAATTTTCTCATGACTTCCGTTCTGGCTACCCGAAGTATCGAGATCGATTGCGAGAACATCCCTACCCATATTTGTGACGAGTGGTGTTCGGAAACAGCCGAGCACTGGTAAACTTTTGGAGACCATCATGATGGTGAAATACGGGGCCGTCATCTTGGAGGATTCTTGTAAAACAGAAAACCTGTTCAGACTGACCACTCGTGCAGTCGCCGGAGGAGTTACATCCGAGAGAATGAATTTGCGCTGCACCCATTGGTTCTCAAGTACTACCTGCAGAGCCAAAGGGCATATCTCTTGGAACATGATAACATTGTTATCCTCCTGATCGAGGACATGCTCTAGATGCGCCAAGGTAGCACGAGTTCGGGCTTCCGGATCAGGATTCGACCAATTCAGATTCCATGACACGACCTTGACAAAACTTCCGCGCTCTAATCCAGGGCTCTTATGGCTAATCTTTTGCCAGCTCGATGAGCTTTGATGATGCACATATGGATCAACCCATGTTGGCGTGATGAGGGACGTAGGTATGTGGGCGTTTGTGCTCGCCTGTCGGATATATCCTGGGTAGTTGTTTGGTGTAAGGCTAGCCGTCGACTTGATGATTGTAGTATTCAGGCGCGGCATTGATGATAATGTTGGTCTGGGCCATAGTTGATAGCACCAGGCCTTGGACGGGTTTCGACCCGGCATTGTGCGGCGTTCGGCTACTGTTTGACGCTCGTATTTGGCCCACACACCGCGTGAACCAAGTGTGGAAAAAGAGAGTCTTATGCGCGGTGGCCTGGCATGCCTTTATACTATTATAAACTAACCCTTATGTACCTTGAAGGTAAGGTGTAGAGTCATATGCATCTCCGTTGGTTGAAGCTTTCACGAGCCTTGGTTCTATGCCTTAAAGTTCAGCCCTTATGGTGATTCGCAGTACATTATGAAAGGCTTGCTTGACCGTTGACTCAGGCCTCCATCAAGGCTTAAGAACGCTTTGAGGCAGGTAAATATAAACAATTAAATCGAGCTAACATTGTGCTAATAAAAGATAGTGGTTCATTCTAGTCATATTATTTTGGTTACTGTCGAAAGGCTGGGCAGGAGTCTCATTGTACGTACAATTATTGTTTTTGGCCTTGTGTTGACCACTAATTGTTTTTCTCGAGAGAGAAGCTACTCTCATTAGAACAGGCAATATTAAATAAAATCAATCGATAAACTAACCTTAAGCACCGCAGGCATCAAACTTTGAAGGTTAGTTTCCCATATGCACCCTGATCAACTCCATAGCTATCAATCAGCGTGACGCCACTGATGCAACCATGAAGGCTACTCTGGAGTAAGCTGCACGTGCTGTTTTCGCCACTACAAAGAGCGTTTGGGAGTTAAATTGAAGATGCCTGACAATATCCTATCTCTATGAGTACAACTATTTCTGCATTGTATTTTAAGTTAATGTCATATCCACTCCTAATCACGTCGCTAACATCGAGTCCATATTTGATTGTTCTTTCAATGCCTTGATCTTAGTCATCAATATTCTTGGAAACTTCATCTTCTGACATGCTATTATTGGAAGGCTAGCAGAAAACGAGCCACCTTGGCGGGACCGACATTACTATTATTAGCATTGGATCTCCCCATACTCGGTCAACTAGGAATGTCTCCAATAACTAGTGCATCCATCGATTGGAGGATAGATACCCATCATTGACCTTTGTATCAATGTGTTTCCCGGTTATGGCATCAATTGGGGCCTCATTCAAAGGAGAGATAGCATGGAAAATGCGATATTCTTCCCTTTAAGCGCACGCTATACTGCATCTTGAGTTTAAGATCTTGAACTTGGCTTTGAAGGCCCGGTCACGAAATTAGAGGAGTGGTTCGGTCAGATTTGCTACATACCAACAATGTACCAGACTATGTCTTGAGATTCTTCTTCGTTTTAGCCACTGCGCCTAGCTAAAGTGACCGCAGTTGGAAGTGGCTCAATTAAATTAGTCACTTCTTGATCCGTTTCTTGAGAGCTTGAGATATTGGTGGAAATGATAGAGTCTGATACGTGGACACTACAGCGTCAAGCACTATGCTCAGACTTCTCAATCTCTCGGACAAAGTCTTCCTGATCTCTTGTCCCCCATGGCCCGATCTATGGTGGTATACTTGGGTGCGGGATAGTGATGGAAAGTTCAATAAATGAATCAAATCACCGATTAATCTCAAGTCACCGTAATTATTGATTGAAGTGTCTCAATCACATCATCTACATCATCAATGCCAGGCCTCCAACTGCCAGCACGACCGGTAGTAGTGTTAGGCCTAGGGTTGCTCCGGCACTGTCTGCAGTGGATGAGGTAGACGACTCCGTTGATGTAGCTGAGGCGGTGGTTGAACCTGTGCTAGATGTGGCAGCCCTCGCACTGCGTATGCAGCGCCGACCGCCTTGCTCCTTCTCATACACATCGCCTGGGCATGGGCCAAACTGCAGATTCCCTTTCTCACCACCATCCGTCACATAAACCCCAGTGATGAAGTTGAGTACATAGCCGTCTTCGTACGTACCGCTGCCTCTAGACGCACTGTAGCATAGTAGGCGACCAGAATCGCGAAGACAAACGCCGGGCGTGTCTGAACTCGAACCTAGAATGGCACTTTGTCAGAAAGGCGATAATCCGATGATTTTAGATTGGTGTAACAAGAGGGAGTGCCTACAGTCCAACTGGCGTTTTTGGAGATGGCGAGCTTCCGGCAATGCATGATCAACAGTGTGGTCACGCCTGCTTCTTTGGTTCCCATCATTCGAATCCCACCATGCCTCGGTAGAAAAAGGATCAATCCATGTGCCCGATACAGCGGCAGGCTTGTGGTCCTCGATCCAGGTGTTGTAGACTATGGAATCATCGATTGTGCATAGTCCAGTATTCCCAGAAAGCCGGCCTGACTGTATGGACTGTTAGCCAAAGCTTTGAGAACCTTGGAGGCAAAAATATGTCCGATTGAGCTCGGCTACTGACCATCTTGAAAGGGTAGAGCGAGTGCCAAAAAAAAAACCCCCGAGTCTTGTCTCTACCGCGTTGGTGGGTGTTGGGTTGCTCGTAAAGGGCACAAATTGGATGTCAATCAAGGAAGGAGGCTGTGCCAGGGAGGTTGGATGTTACTTAAGGTTGGCCCCTGACAAACTGGACGCTGGTCGAGAATCCCTGATTTAAGTCCAGGATGATCTTGACCGATTGGGACAAGTGGTGGCGGTTGAAAAGCAATGCTAAATTTCAGCTTAGGCAGCTTTGCCTTGGCGAGCCACTCAGAGCTGATGAATATATGGGTGGCTGTCTTGGCATTTGCTCGACGCAAAGTGGCTCGGTCAGGAGGGAGGCGCGCTAGAGCCGACCACTCATCCACGTAGGCATTGTTGGTAGCATGTCATGTTCGCTCAATTGACCTGGACTCTAGCGTGGGGCTTAACGCACTGACCGGGGCCAATAAAATTCGCCCCAAGAATCGAGTGTGCAGTAGCGAGTAAAATATTTAGCCCCAACAGCGGCTGAGTGCACGCTGGAAAAGTTCGGCTGGCTCTGATGAAGATGTTAGACCCACGCCAAAATCCAAATTAATTCGGTTAACGCGATGTTAAAAAAGTTACCGTGTTGTTGGTTGCTGTCCCAGACGTAGGTTGTGACAAGCTCATTCTCACAAAGGCGCCAGTTTCGCAGAGAGGCATATAAATCGGGCCCCTACAACTCTTATTTTTGATGGTTACCACAGATTTCCAAAGAGCACGCGAAATAGAGATATCAACATCAGCAGCCACCACTATCGCCATTATCCATCTCTTTTGAAACCCTAAACGTCATTATGAACGGAAAGGCTTCCGCCAGTTATTCTTCCACTTCCCTAGCATGACCTATTTCATCTTAATGGCTTGGTCCAACGCCGCAGTCGAAGCCGTGGTGGATGGTGATTGGTCCCTAATTGAGTACACTGGCTCATGAGGCACAGTGCAGTATTGGAAAGCAATTTGAGGTTCTACTGTGTCTACGCAAAAGTCCTACTTAGAGTCGGACAATTTTATCGGCGCCCAAAAAGAATTGGCCATCCTGTTACGCCAGTACAGTCACAAACGATGGATCACCCTTTGAATACAGTTGGAAATGGAACGGCACCTCCAGGTCCAGCACTCCGGAGGTTCAGTACTGTATTGAGGCCATCGGGTCACATACGGGCACTTTGGATGATCCTTTCAACTATTTGGAGACGGAGAAATTTCTAGTTAACGAATTGACTCATTCAGTCCCTGAGATAAACCTTGTATGGTTCCATCAATGTGCCAAGGCTCTGAGCATTGACGTGCGCAAGTCGGCCCCATCAAATCCTGAGGCGTTGCTCGCAAGCATGTTTTTGGCTTTTGAACATGTGGCCAAGGGCCTCATCGTCAATGCATACTTTCTTCCTCCTGTAAACGAGTTAGGAGGAATCCCAACATTTCACACATTTGCGAACGCTGCTCATTGGGCTCTCATTGACAAGAGCGCTCTGGATGCCGTTTTGGAATATGCGCAGGATGATCTAGTGGGTCGGATGTTGACACCGTACATGCCAGAGATCGACTGTGATAAACCAAGTCAGTCCCGCTTAAAGCTATACGTCTCTAGAAAAACCGCCTCATTCGCTTCCATCGTGTCTGTAATGGCTCTCAGGGGGGAAATATCTAATGTTGACCAAGGGATTAAAGAGCTAAAATTACTCCTTCGCTTGGTGTTTGGATTGGAAAATGACTTCTCATGGACGGAAGAGCTGAGTGTTCAGGACCCCTTTGACGAAGGTCTTGCCCATGATTTTGATCAGTATGGTGAGATCAGGTACTACTTTGATGTTGCTCCCAACTCTAAGTTGCCTGATGTGAAACTTTACATCTCTATTCTCCGTTTTGCCAAGTCAGACACGGCCGCGGCTTCAGGACTTGGTGACAATTTGCGTCTGGCGGAGTGGGACCAGTACCATGATGGCTTCTTGCGTGCACTGGAGAGCACAGGTGAAAGGCACGCGGAGGGGAGTGGACACCGGTTACAAACATATCTTGCCGCAGCTTTTGAAGCCGATGGGCCACCAGGTTTATATCACGCTGATATAAAAGCAGAGTCCCACCAGAATGAGCAAAGGAATGTCAAGGGCGGTGCTATTTTTTCTACATAGAAATAAACTTTGATAATTCTAAACTGGGTTTTGTTAGTAAAATTGGCAAATGTTCGCAAGACTATTCGTATGAGAAGAAGGAATGCATCTAACTTGTATCATTACTTGACTGGAGCTCAGCAAAATTTATTTCCATAAGGGCTACAATTATGTGAGGGCTTCATTGATGTCGCAAGCTGGAGAGAGATGGTATCTGGATAATATAAGAGCTTTCAATTTCTCGATCTTGAATCAATCCAATACATAATGCTAATACCGTAAAAATATATTCACGTGATGTCGGCTTGTACTACTGGGGCACGATGCAAGGATCACGGAACTCGGCATCCAGAGGTAGAGGGGGCACCAATATACTCTGAATGGAACCAGCGCCGGTAGTGAAGCAAGTGTGTCAACTCAGTGTCCCGGATGATATGCTTGCCGACAAACATCCCTGGCCGTTGTGACTCACCGGTGAAACTCTCAGCTGACATGCACACGGAAATTCGGGCCGAGAGCCGGCTGATCGATCTGTATTACCTTGATTTGCCCTTCTTCCTGTTCATCCGATTCATCCGCAGAATCATGATTACGGACAGGTAAATTCAAGTGTGCATGCTCGAATAGTATAAATAGCCAACTGAGTCGACATACAGCTGCTGAGACAGAGACCCCATAAGCACAGTTACCAAATTGGTGAGATATCAACATACGCTTTACAAGGGCTTAGCTTGTCAAAATATATGTACCATGGAATTCAACGCCACCAAAGCGATTGTTCACAATGAAGGTTGCGACCTGCATTATTGGTACCGGGGCAAGGGACCCCTTATAACATTTATACCAGGCGGAAACGGCCATGGGCGCCAATTCAATGCCATTATTGCCGCCTTGTCTGACAGATTTACCTGCGTCACCTTCGATAGGCGTCAGATGTCGGCAAGCCAAGTCAAAGTCAACAAGAAGCTCAGCCCCCCACAACAAGCCCGAGATATCCGCGCCATAATCAAGGTTTTGGGCTTTGATAAGTCAATCCTATTTGGTAGCAGCAGTGGAGGTATCTTTGCGTTCCAGTTTGCCCACGACTTTCCTGAAATGGTCGACCACTTGATTGCCCACGAGGCACCCCTCATGACCCTCCTCCCAGACGCGTCTGCGTTGTTCGAGTGGTCCCTCCACCTCATGGAGGTTTATGAGACCCTGGGACTGGAGCAAGCAGCCAGTGAATTTGGAGCGAAACTTATCGGGTACGACGACGAGGGGATCCCTAAGACTGTGCCGCCGGAGCCAGAGAACCCACGAAACTTTTGGGACAACGAGTTTCTGATTCTCCAGGCGTATATGCCTAACCTGTGGCGGCTGATGGATAACAATATCAGTATTGGTGTTATGAGGGGTGTCCGGTGCAAAGATGCCTTCTTTGCCAGGTCAACAGAGGAGCAGGCAAAGATACTTGGCTGTCCAAGATTAATGGTACCGGGACACCACCAGGGGTTCGAAGTTGAGACTAAGGAGTTCCTCCCTTACTTCCTGGAAATGTTAGAGACTTTAGAAAAGAAAAAAAGTGTTATCTAAGAATCAATACTACCCAGTCTGTATTTTGCTCGTATTCTAGCCAGAAGTCTAGTAGGCATTCAGTCATATTTTACCATGAAAATGAAAAGCATTTGGAGATTGCTGTCCGCTCATTGATGATGTGAGCTGTAAAAAGGAAAAAAAAGTATTAGTGCTTTTGTTCTTCAAAAAAAAAAAAAAAAAAAAAAAGGCTTTAGGTGTTGTTTTTTAGAATGGGTTTCAAATTCTTTAAATAAATAGATAGCTAAGGGAGCGGGGATAGTCCATAATTGTGTTTAGGAATAACGAGTATTGTCGCAATTTCGCCGCAATCACAGCGTAATTGCCGTTTCTTGCGGGACTGTAGTGACCTTACAGAACGAAATCCGGTTCGGCTGCTAAATAGATTATTATGGTGGTAATTTACCTTCTCCCGAGTGTCATTGGAAACTGAATTGTTTTATCATACTGGAATTTAACGATTGGCCTAGGAAGAGCTTCGAAGGTAACCTATGCGTCCCTGTAGATGTGTCAAGCAAATTTAGTTCATGAAAAGAGACTTATGGGCTCAATTCCTCCCAGAACGCTGCTGGTAGTGAAGATCATGGGTCTTTGCAATGTTGCTGCTGTCCCAGTGATGCACCCAGTACCCAAGAGCCCCTGTAAGGATGATCAGATCTACAGGGTCGGAGATCACGTCGTAATAGACGGTAGCAAAACAATAATATTACCATCCAAGGACCAACATATAAAGCATTCCACACAGGAACAAAGGGAAAGAAAATAGCTGTAAGCAAATGAGTATGCTAAAAATAAATATTTCAGTGCAAAGGAAAAAAAAACTATGGCAGTGTCCAAGGTTCATAGAAGTGGGGCCATTGAGACGTGCCTCGGTTGTTGGAGTAGGTGGAGCACATTGGTCGGCTATGGCCCTGGTTTAGCTGTAGATTGACCCCATCACTTTGCGGGGGGTTATGGGTACTGAGATCTTCCCCGCGTTTTTTGCAGTATATAGGCTTTACCAAAAAGTTATACCCACAAGCCGCTGCCAGAATCTAACGTATCATTTTCCTCCTTGGTTGTACCTTGACGATTGAAAAATGCCTGTGAAGTCCAGGTAGGTTGGCATTTTGCACAAGGCTATTTATTATATTAGTTGAAGTTCTAACACGTCCCAGCTTCCCCAGCATCCATGTACCAGATATTTCTATATGGGACTTGATGTTCGAGAGAACAGATCTGCCATTCCCCAAGGACAAGGGTAATTATATTCCCGCTTTGCTGAAACAAAACTTATTAACAGTGACAAGTCATATTTCGAGATGCTGAAACAAATCACTCGTACACTTTTGACCAAGCCAAGGTCGCTGCGATAAGCTTTGGCAAAACCCTAAAGTCGGTATGGAACTGGCAGAGAGGAGACGTTTTGGCAATGTTTACTCCAAACTCGATTGACGTTCCCTTCCTAATCTGGGGCGCCCACTGGGCAGGCGGTATTGTCTCACCAGCGAATCCAGCCTACACTGCTGAAGAACTTGCCTTCCAGCTGAAGGATTCACGAGCAAAGGTTCTTGTGACTCAACTTGCTTTTCTAACTGTAGCCCGCGCAGCAGCGAAAATTGTCGGGATACCAGATGATAGGATCGTGCTCATTGGAGATGACCGTGATGAATCGAGAACAATCACACATGTCAAAGAGTTATTTCAGGCGCAGGGAGACTTGCAGCAACATAAACGGACACCAGTGGAAACCCCGAAAGAAGATTTGGCCTTTCTGGTATACAGCAGTGGAACAACTGGCTTTCCAAAGGGCGTCATGCTGTCGCATACGAACATCGTGTCTAATATCCTGATGATCCAGGCCGTCGAAGGTCCACACATGACCTGGAACGGTGGAATAGATAACACCGGTGACCGCATGTTGGGATTCTTGCCGTTCTATCATATTTATGGTATCTATGTTCTGATCTCGTCCACAAAGACACAGCCAATTAACCGCAATTCAGGACTTGTTTGCCTTGTGCACATCTGCATGTACTCGGGGGTTGAACTGGTCGTCATGCCAAAGTTCGAACTGGAGAAGTTTTGCCAGTACATCCAAACTATGAAGATCACGCTTGCGCCTGTTGTGCCACCGGTTCTACTTCTACTCGGAAAGCACCCCATTGCCGCCAAGTACGATCTGAGCTCGCTCAGAATGCTAAGTTCTGGTGCTGCCCCATTGACAAAGGAGCTTGTTGATACTGTTCACCAGAGAATCAAGGTACCCATCAAACAAGGATACGGTCTTTCAGAAACTTCACCAGCAACCCATGTTCAGGCCTGGGATAATTGGTACGAGACCATCGGCTCTGTAGGGCCATTAATGCCAAACATGGTAGCCAAGTACATGTCCCCCGAAGAAAAGGAAGTCCCAGCTGGAAAAACTGGAGAGCTGTGGCTAAAGGGTCCTAACATATTTCTGGGATACCTCAACAACCCTGAAGGGACGAGGAACGCCATTACTGAGGACGGCTACTTCAAGACAGGAGATGTCGGGCACCAGGATGAAAATGGCCACTTTTTCATTACTGATCGTATTAAGGAGCTGATCAAATACAAAGGTTTCCAAGTCGCCCCAGCTGAACTTGAAGGGTTACTTCTCAGCCACCAAGATGTTGACGATGTGGCGGTTATTGGTATCTACGATAAAGATCAGGCTACGGAGGTTCCCAGAGCATACGTTGTGCCTAGAAAGGGAGTCGCAAAGACGAATGAGACGGGAATAAGCATTGTCAAATGGCTTGGAGAGAGGGTTGCAGTGCATAAGAGGTTGAGAGGTGGTGTGAGGTTTGTCGATGAGGTGCCTAAGAGCGCCGCGGGAAAGATTCTCAGACGCGTTCTCATAGAAAAGGCTAAGAATGAAGCCCAAGGCGTACTGTCGAAACTGTAAATGATACAAGCCAAGAATAATTGCCGGCGCATCTTGTATTCCAGATAAATGAGATAGAAAGCCTTTCGCGTGTGTAACTTGTTCAATAAATAATGCAAGCCTTAGGCACCAAGGTCATTTCTTGAAGTGAATGGCAAGATGAAACAGCAAGTTCAGGTAGATTTATGTAAAAGTGGGTAGCTGAGTACATGGGGGACTGTCATAATGGCATAGTAGGGGATTTCGCGTTCCCTTGTTTAGCACAATTTGAGACTTGTCATAAAACACCTTGTGGTACCATTATGTTGAGGTCGAATGTTGGCAATCTAGAAGGTCGTCCACAACTAATATCTTGAGCTGCGCAACAGGATTATAGACCAGTCAATTATAATAGGTGTAGTGAGATCCAGATCAATAAATTTCTTAAATTGCAGTAATCAGCCATAACGCAGATGGAAGTTCCCGTCAAATCCGTTATATCACCTGTTTTCAGTTGCTTTTCTTCAACATCTGCTATGCCATTTTCAATATAAGAATTCACAATAAGAAGTATAATTAATTATCATCATCATCAAGGACGCACACTAAAAGTATGCGTAGAGGCCGGGGCGATACATAGGCGCGTCCTGCGATCTGTGATAGTCTATGAGGGATTTGCCTTTATTCATCTTTTACATGATTTAGCCTCTATTATCGCTCTCTGACAGTAGAGAGGGCGACTTTTTGATACAAACGTCAAGGCGACTAAAACTCTACTTGCCGTCACAGGTATAAGCGAATGCGTTGAAGCACGTGTGTGCACCTCGACCGTTGATATATACACCGATCCACTTGATCGCAATATTTCTGAAACATCCTAGTGTGATAATTCCAACGAGTACAATCACACGAAGGCCACCGCAGACGTCCTTGTCCGCCTAGCAAATGGTACACAGTTATGCACTGCCACATTACGTCTAGGTATGCTTATAGCAAGAAGTATGCCCAAGGAATGGCTGAGGTGCTGGGTTCGTGCTCTAATAATTGAAAGCTGATCCAAGTTGGCTGGGGTGATAATCTCATGGAAGTTGTCTCCGCTGAAAGTGCCAACATAACCCATGTTCTTGTGACCGTTTATCTCGCGACTTGGGAATTGAAGATCTTCACTCTCAACACGATCAAACCGCTAGTACAATTAAGAAAGATGTCGCTAGATTGTGTCCACTTCGTAGCATGACTTTGCTTCCTGATATCCTATTTTAAATCATATTTGAAACTAACTGTACTAAAAAGTACTATTTTTCATTTATAGCCTTCAGAGTAGGCAACGCAATTGGACTGGTACCTGGGTGCAGTCTTAGGGCAATCAAAGGGATATTATGGCCTTCAGGGCGCTTTGATACCAGGGCACTATGATTGGCTGTAAAGGGTTAAGTGAAGTAGTCTAACCGCTAGATTAGCTACAATAACTGTTGTTAAAGGTGGTGTCGGGTGAACCTAGCCCCCAATCGATCATACTATCATTTAAGGGGCGTTCTCTGCACTGTTCTCATCACCTTATAGCTGTCCCAGAAGTGAGCTCATTCTTCAATGACTTGTTTGGAGCTTGTTATTTCTCCAAATGTGATAACGGGAACATGACCTGATTGCTAATCTACGCACACAACAGTTGCGATAGCCAACCTTCCGACAACCTGCCTAACAAATGTGGGTCAAAATGGGATGCGGGGCTGCTTACTAAGCTTCTGCCTGCCCATCCCCTGGCCCACCCCTTAACTGTTTCTTAGCCCTCAACCTGTCAGATGCATTAATTCTTCTCAGAACTCGCCATTTGGAGATTCCTCAATATCTGAAAATGAATCTAGAACATGATTTTGAACTACTGAACTATGAAGATGCTGCGCTACCCGAAAGAGAATTGGCCACCATCCAAACATGGCTGAAACCTACACGTTACAATGGTACTTCGAGTGAGTATCATCGACATTTGGCTGCTCGCATAGATCAAACTGGACTTTGGCTCTACGATACACAAAAATACCAGAAATGGAAGAAATCGGATGTTCACGGCTGCATTTGGGTCAAGGGAGCTCCAGGGGCGGGTAAGTCAGTGCTCACGGCGGCCGCCATCAATGACCTGCGAACCGAAGAACCTCAAGCTCATGTCCTCTTTTTCTTCTTTCGGCACATTGTTGAGAGGAATCGATACCCAGCGAATCTAATTAGAGATTGGTTAGCTCAGTTACTTCCATCTAGCATCTCTCTTCAAGGAAAGCTTCATGCACTTGCAAAGCACCGCCAACTGACCGATGTGTCTGACGAAGAACTTTGGGAAGCTTTGCTTGTCGGCTTGCTCAATGTAAAGCGGGCCTACTGTATTGTCGATGCAATTGATGAGATGGATCTGGGCAACATCGCCTTTCTCCAGCGTCTCAACCAACTGGCCTTATTTCGACCCGGAAATGTCAAGCTCTTGATAATGAGCCGGCCGCGACCAGACCTACAGAGCTATCTTGACGTACCATCAATTGTTCATGTGAATCTAAATGAAGAGAAAGTTGAGCGTGAAGTTCAACTGTTTGTATCAAACCGGCTTGAAAAAATGAAACTTGAAGGAAGTCTAGACGAAAACCTTCAGATAACCCTTACAAAAGATATCACTTCTAGGTCATGTGGTCTGTTTCTTTATGCAGTAATTCTGTGTAACGAGGTCCAGTCAGCGGTACAGAAAGGAGAAACCCCAAATTTAACAGCTTTGCCAACTGATATTCTGGATATGGTTCGTCAAAGTCCTTGACGTTGAAAGCATTCACTAATATTTGAAGTAATAGTATACTCAAACGCTCAACCGTCAACGTGTGGAAAACAGAATCGATCAAAAGCTTCAAGTGGATCTTTTGAGCTGTGTGACGCATTCTGCTCGACCTCTTCGAGTGAGAGAGCTCGCTGGCCTTCTCTCATTTCTATATCCAGATATCCCGTTACATAAATCCAAGCATATCGCAAAGGTAGCTTGCTATCCTTTTCTACAGGTTCTCGGCGATGAAACTGTACAGATATTTCATCATTCCTTCACCGAGTTCCTCTTGAATACCGATGGACAAAATCCAGAGATTCTGGAAGATCGGATGTTTCCACTTCTTCAGCCGGGTGATGTACACCAATGGCTGGCGATCACTGCTATGAAAGTACTTATCCAAGCTGGTGATAATTATGAGGCCACAGGGGAGGATCCTTCAACGGTTTCTCCTTTTCTTGATTACGCCCAAGAGCACTGGCTACATCATCTTTCGAGACTTCGGCGGATACAAAACTCTGAGACTTTTGCAATGATCAACGCGTTATGCGAAGCGAGGTCTTCCGTAAACAACTTACCGAATGGACACCTAAACCCTGGGCACAGATTAACCACACCATTACGCATTGCCGCATATACGGGTAGCATAGAGATAGCTGAGAATTTGATGACCGCCCAGTCGGATTTGGCATCAGAACTTGTTCCTCGGCAACACCCAATGTTTCCCCGGCAAGAGATTCCTTGGGATGAAAGCTCACTAGCAATAGCCATCAGGAGAGGTCATCTCGTAATGGTTAAGTTTCTCTGGTCCAATGAGGTCACCAAACGCCTCGAGGAATGCGGATCGCAGCTTATCCTGTGGGCTTGTGCATCGGGTTCTCGAGCTATTGTCTTATTTCTTCTTGAGAAAGGATGCCGACCTCCGGGAAACCTTTTTGATCCATTCTCCCACACTGGTGCATTCGACTATGGATTAAAGCCACGTGCACTCCAGCTAGTGCTGTGCCATGCAGACCCAGATGGGTTGCTTCGATATATATCACGAGCAGCTGCCGATGGGCGCTACGATGCAGTCAAAGCTGTGGTTGATACGACTTTATCACAACCCGAAAGTCTTGCAAACGCTCCATGGCACAGTGAAAGGCTCGGAACACCGTTGTTTCAGGCATGTAGCTCCATGCGGAAGACGATGGGTCATTTTGAGTGTGTCAAGATCTTGGCGCCTCATCATGGCGACATGGATGCAAAAGAGACTGTAGAACAGTTTCATTCCGATCAATATCACACGTTCAACCGCCTCTTGTCAAATGGAAGTACAGTTCTGCATGCTCTCGTGGCTAAATGGAGCGACGAAAACCATCATATCAGTGTACAGATGTTTCATTGCCTCATAGCATCTAGGCCCAATATGAACGTGAAGGACGACGAAGGACAAACTCCACTGGCCCTTTTGTTTTGGCCAGGCTGGGTCAGATCCGTCTACAAGCCTCTCAAAACACTTATTGATGCTGGAGCGGATATAGACACGGTAGATAACAAAGGGGACGGCGTTTTGATGCGAGCATTAAGGTCAACGAGAGATGTTGGTGCTCTCAAACGTCTATTTCATGCCGATAAGAACAGATCTGATGGAAAGCCACCATTATGGGATCGTCGTTACTGTCAGGCTAAGCCATTCCTCGGAGCTTTCTGGTACAATACAAACGGACCGGATGGACAGAATGAGGTGTTAGAATATCTCTTAACCCATGGTGCTACTGTTGAAGACGGCGGAGAGCCAGTAAAAGTGGTCAAGGGAATTTTACGCCACGGACAGCCTGATGCATTGGCCAAGGTTTTGGCTACACGAAAAGACTCATCGTTCCTCAACGAGTTGCTTTGGTCGGCTGGGTCAACTCTCAGTAGGCGCGAGAATGCGGCAGCGTTTCTTGAGATTATTATAAGTTGTGGTGGCAATATTGATATCGCCGATAATGAGGGAATCACGCCTGTGATGAGATCTGCCATCTGCAAATCCGTTGCTGAAGCCTTCATTACTTTGGGATCAAATCTCACACTGAAAGACTCACACGGTAGAACAATACTTCATCACCTAATGAACTGTCAGACCTGGCCTAAAGATAATTTGTATTGGTTGCGGAGTACAAAGCCAGAGTCACCTCTTATTGAGTGCCTCATAGTGTTCATTGCACAAGGTTGCGACACAAACGCCAAGGACCAAGATGGTAGAACCGCTCTTGATTATGCTATCAAGCTATTTTCTGATATCGAACACAACGAATACGATACAGCCCCCGCGGATATCGATGTTAAAAAGCATTGGCTAATTATCACTATCCAGAAGCTGCTCGAAAATTGCCCACCCGGGCAAACATTGACGAATGTGGCTCTACACAGCTTTCTTGACACCAGTTTTCGACAAGTAGCAAGTCATTTGGAGAAACCACAAGTGTATTTGCCTCACATCATCAAGATGTTTAATGAATTTGACCCAAACTTTGACATAAACTACCAAAATACGAAGGGTCTGGTTCCCCTTCATGTTGCTGCCTCGAATCTTCTTGAGCAAGGGCTTCCTTGTATGAACATTCTGCAAGACCATGGAGCCGATCTCAGCATCAGGGGGCCGTATGGTAGGAGTATCCTCCACATTGCCTGTCAAGCTCGCAACTCAAGCACCGTCAGTTATTTGTGCTTGCGGACTCCCTCGATGATCTCCCAAGAGGATGATGAGGGCCGGACTCCACTATTTGATGCTTGTATTTATGGCTCCCCAGAATGCGTTACCTTATTGCTCCATCATGGAGCGGCGGTTGATTGCACCGATGCGGAAGGATTGACGCCATTTCATGTGTGCGTGCACTTTCTATCTTGCCCCGACTCTAGAGTGGCCAAGGAAATTGGGAGTCGTTCCAAGAGAGCTCGGACGTCGAACAACACTATTCAAGATCCCGAGAAGGATCAGGAATATCAACATTACAACCCTCTCTATCTTTCTCAAGCGATTATGCGTGCATTGATCACCAAGGCAAAAAGGTCGAAAATGACGAACCTGTCAGAAATCCTGCAATCGGCCATTGCACGCGCTGCGTCCCATGGTGGCATGCATGCGCAGTCGCTAATTGGATTCCTGCAAAGGTATACGGAGACTACCATCCGCGGTGTCTCGAATGCTGAGCATTCATTTCATTCCCAGCCACAAAGATTTCTGTTCGATGAATTACCAACACCAGAAAGATTTCTAGTTGCCTGCAGCCTGGATGATCTTCGATCTCTTAGGACTCGTGACCCAGAAACGCTAAAGTTCCCCAATATTGAAACACAGGAGAAGGTCACCGACGCGGCTTTCCAGCCAGTTTATCAGGTCTGGAGAAAACAGTTCTTAGATGCCATAGTAAATACTGGTCTGACTGAAGTCTTCATCGCTCTGACTGAAGATGAGGAAACAATATCAGGGTCACCGTTACTCTTTGATGAACCACTACAGCGTTGGGAATTGAAATCAATGATGGAGAGAGCTTGCGAGAGCATGTTGCCAAAGTTTGCTATGCTTCAAACATTGCTTCAATATTCCGCTATGGACGTCGACATGAAGACACCTAACCAGACTGAAGATGCTCCACTTCTTCATTTATTGGCAATAGGAGAGAGGC
The DNA here is from genome assembly GCA_017140785.1 of Calonectria pauciramosa. Taxonomy (NCBI): domain Eukaryota; kingdom Fungi; phylum Ascomycota; class Sordariomycetes; order Hypocreales; family Nectriaceae; genus Calonectria; species Calonectria pauciramosa. Next base: position 18,804 of record JAACIZ010000025.1, on the reverse strand, counting down.
ATTGGCATCTCCAAGCGATTCAATTCATTCTCATCAATGGGGCTGACATAGAGGCCAAAAACGACAATGGTCAGACCACTCTGCATGTTGCATGCAAGCAAGATCATCCTTGGAGCGACAGGATCGTGACTCTACTGCTTGAACTTGGTGCAGACACTCGGACTAAGGATAATGACGCCAACATGGTGTTTCAAGGAATCCGCTCAAAGGCTGTGATAAAGGCCCTGCGCGAAAGTCACGTTGATATGAGTAACGCGACCAGCATAGAGGATCTTCTGCTTGCGATAGGCAGGCTGGATGTCAATGGCGTCGAGATTGCAATACAGAATGGACTCGACGTGAATCAATTAATTGATGATCCCCTATGGACAGAGAACGAATACGATGCTGGTCATAGTGGGTCACCAATAAATAATGGTTGGGAAGCAACCCCGCTTCTGGGTGCTCTCCAGTTCCGTGAATACGGTCAGAGGTCATGGACAGAAGCTCACCATGATACTAGAGGAGCAATTCTAAGACTTCTATTACAATCAGACCCTGATCTGCTCGAAATGCTTCAATTCCGTCACTTGGATGTATACGAAGAGATGGTCTCGGCGAGAGAACAACCTCCGTATGATTATTGTCAGGATCAGGATGAGGACGAAGAATTGGATACAATGCCCTTTATCCATGGTGTCTTTAAGTATGTCAGATCTTCAAAACAGCACCTGGGAGTGTTTTTGGAGTATCCTGATAAGATTCGAGCGGTTATCAATGCTCGAGGCGGTAATACGCATGAGACATTGTTTCTTGCTGCCTGTAACGCAAAGCTCGACCATCCGGTCTATATAAATGGAGTGGAAGACATGGGAAATGACCCAGGAAACCCTAAACAGACCGAAGAATTGCCTTGGATGGATTCGACAACTTTTTTCCTGCCGATGATGGACTTGGGAGCCGATGTTTTAGCAACTGATGGAGAAGGAAACAATGCCTTGGTAATGACATCTTCTCTTCAATTTTTGCCTCAGTCATGAAACCTCGAGAACTATCACTAACTCCATACTAGCACATCTTACTCAAGAACCCGTGTACTCAAGAAAAAGCCATTATCCAGTTCTTGTGTCGCTCCGAGGCGTATCCACTGATCCATGATAAAGATCCCAAAGGATGGACCTCACTGCAGCTAGCACTCAAGATCCTACGCCCAGGGGTTGTCCTGAAACTTTTATCCTTGGAGCCAGAATGGGAGACAGACTTGTTGCTGCACGACCCTGAGGGCTATGCACCACTCCACCGGATTGCGAAGCAAATTTTGCATGAGCACATTCCAGTTTCTCTGGAAGAGAGAAACATCGGTCATCAAATTAGACAACCAAGCGGTTTTGCTGATGAGTGCATACTTCTATGGAACAAGTGTTTGGCTGTAGGAGTTGACATTAACGTTCCGGATAAAAGCACTAGCGGAAATCCGCCAATGTTCCACTACTTTGCCCAATTTCACATGAATAGCCGCGGAACATATTTCACTACGTTACATTTCTCTACTCTTTTCCAAGTGGATGGAAATGGAAGAGTATCTGCCAACCCTTCGATAGCTAACGGAGAGGGCGACTCGCTATTGCACGTGGTAATTAAGAAATGCGACAAGAATCAAGACTATGAGGCTTCTTCAGTTGTGAAGTATTTGATCGAGGATTTACATCTCAATCCATCAATAGAGAACAAAGAAGCATTGACGGCAATTGATCTTGCCGCCAAAAAGAGACTAAGAAGTGTAACTACAGTTTTTAAAGACACTAGATGATAGCTCCAATTTAAATGATGGTGTTGGAGATCGACTGGTGGCTAATTTAGAGGCTTAGTTGGGACATGTTGGGTCTTAGTTGTTGCGGGGGTAGTCGAGAGGAGTGCGGAGTTAAGCAAACAGGTAGCATGGATTTCTGCGGACCATTACTTGAAGATATGAGGTGCCTACATAAGGAGTCGCTCCATAGGTGTATTTAGAATTGTCCAGTCGAATATCCAACGGTAGTCATTACCTCACATGGCGGTGGGTACGTGTTTTTAGATGTTTCTCCTCTTTTGATGGCCTTGTTTATTCATTATCAACAGAAGCTACTTGTGTGTGGTAGTCGAATCATTGCTCATCATGCATGCTCATACCAGGGTATATGCGTAAATCTAGAGCCTTGGGACTGAGTGAACCACTCATTGGGCTCCTGCCATTGTGTCACCCTGCATCTTATCTCATCCCCGATCCCCGATCAACTGACAGCGACTCTATTGGAAATCGTTGGGCCAGCACTTCTCCTTGGGCCAGAGCTTCTCGTTGTGAGTGCTCGCGTGGACTTCCAGCTGAATCTTGTTCGTGTTGACAATCTCCTTGCGACAGTTCTGGCACTGCGCCGAATCACTCAGTAACGTAGTCCATGAGCAGCGCGCAACAGGTCAATACTCACGATGGAAGTGGGCTTGGGAGGCTTGACAGGGAGACCGTTGGGCTTCACGGGAGCACGAGTACCGGCAGCATCGGCCTTCTTCTGCTCCTTGTTGCGCTGCGGGAGACACGGATAAGCAGAGGCGAGAGAGAGGGACTTGATCAACTGGACGTACTCTGTCTTTCTTGGAGATGGGCATGATGACGGACGGCGAAGATAAGGAAAACGGTGAAAAGTGTCGCGATTGCGTGTTTTTCAAACTGCGCGAGGTCTTTGTTGTAACGTGATGTGATGAAGCGGCGTGGGAAAAAATTTGATACGGGTGAAGTTTACAGCCGTGCGCTAGGTGGATAACAGTCAATGGGTGGTGTGTTGCTGTTCAGGGTGTGGCCTTAGGCCGCTACCACGAAGGTTACCCTAGACCCGATCCCCTTCGGTCCACTGCAGAGCTACTGTAAAGACTCGGTAAATTGACGCTTTTTTTATGGGCAAAAGCTAAGCTGTATGAGTTTTAGATCTCCTATACTATTAGTCACAAAAAACCCGAATATAATAGACAGGCGAAGGATTCCGCTAATTTACAGAGTTTTTACAGTAGATCACTAAGTAGCCGGCACGCACCCAACTGGCATCTCAGATCTTGGTAGATTGGTACAAAAATCCTGCCCCACTCACGCAGGTAAACCCCGCAAATTCTTTAGCTTAACTCTCTAGTAGTTGGCTCTAGTTATTACGATAACTGTTACTACATAGACTGATAAGCAGCAGGAAAGCGGGGCCAACTTTTTGTACCAATTTACCGAGTTTACTTATCGGCCGAGCTCGATATAAGTCGCCAGCCATCCGTCGAGAAGATAAACGACCCTATTGGTTGCCTTATTACTTTGTGCCCAATCAACCCGCATAGCGAGTCTCGACATGTAGGTACATCTTCATAATTATATTAACCACCCTGGCAAGGCAATCCATCTTACTTTCGACTCTAATGTGGGTTAGGGTTAGTGATTAGACCAACCAAAATATAGTATTTGCCCCACTGGAATAAAACATAGATTGGAATAGAATATATTATATGATTGGTTGTTAGGATAACTTAGGATTAACTTAGAGTAAGTAATTATAATTATAATTAAGGAGATATTTATATATAAAGAAGAAATATAAGCCTATATTAAAAATAGTTATTTTTTTTATATTTTATTTTTTTATTTTATAATTAAAAATAAATATATATAAAGTATAATAGAATAAAAGTATCCTTAAGTATTAGAGCCCTATCTAATTACTAGGTATATTGCTTTTTATAAAGCTATAAGCAAAAAAATAAAGAAATAAAGAGGTAAATTAAATATTAATTGGCAAGAGTAATCACTACTATTCTTTAAAATTACAATTATATTAATAAGTAATATAAATTAAAATTATAATTCTAAAAAAAATAAGTAATAGTAAATTATAGTATTATAAAAATTATAATTCTAAAGAAATAAGTTATTATATTATTATCTTATATAACCAAAATAACTATAGAATAAGCAATAATATTAATTAAAGTAATATTATCACTAATAGTAATAATAGTAGCTATCTCTAAGATCATTGTAAAATATATATAGGCTTTGGCTTAAATAAAGTTAGTCCAAATAAACAAAGTTATCTACCTTAACTAAATATATATAATCTTACTTTGCTAGTAATATCCTAGTAATATTATTAGTATCTAGCCTATAGTAAGTATAATTAAGTCTTACTTTTATAAATAGTATAGATTCTGGGAAAAGCTATTATAGTAGGTATTTAACTTTATTATATTATAAATAACAAAGTATATACTTAGCAATCTAAATATTATTAAGCTTTCTAATAATAATAATATTCCTATTTATAGTCTTTTGGTTATAATAGGGTTTAAGTATATAAAGCCATAATACTAATACTTAATTATTAATAAGAACAATATATTAATATATCTATATATAATTAACCACTTACTCTAGTATAAAAAAAGAAAAGACAGTAACTAGGAATCTATTAATCTATAGTTATTTTACTAAGGCCAATATATATAATATTGGGTTATAGATGTAAATAGTAGCAGTAGTAGCGGTAGTAGCAACAGCAGTAATAATAATTGTAGAAATAATAATAAAAATAAAGAGGATATTATTATTAGTAATAGCAATAATAACCTACTACTTTAGATAATATAAGGCTATAAGGAAGAGCTTAAAAGGGCTATTACTGAGAAGTAAAGGTATAATTAAGAATAAAAAGAGGAGGAGTAGACTATTAAGGGCATAAATTAGGAATCAAGATAAATTAAATTTATAAAGTAATCTAAGTATTTCCCTAAGAAAATATAACTAATATTATTTAAAGTAAGTAAATTACTAATATCTAAGATAGCTAAGGCAAGGCTATAGAATAAGGAATAGGCAAAGGCAAACTAATGGCTGCGCCAGCTCTTAGCTAGCTTCTCCTAGATTATAAATAAATACCATAAAAGGCTAAATAAGGTATTAGATAATATGCTTAAGTAGCTTACTAGTATTAACCCTAGCAAGCCTAGTAATAATCCATTTAGTAAAAAGTAAGAGGCGGCCATACTAAACTAATATTACTTATTTATTTAGTACTATCTTTACTATTATATATAAATCTATATACTAAGCTATAGTAAATCTAAAAAAAAATATAAAATTAAGTTTATAAATATATAATAAAATATATTTATAAATATAATTATAAAATTAGATATTATAGCTAGAGTAATAAAGGAAAGATATAGGATAGTAGCTAGGGTAGGGGGAAGAGGCAGAGGGAAGGGCCATAGCAAGGGCAAGAGAAAGGCTACTAAAGATAATAATAAAGATCATAATAATAATAATAACAATAATAATAACAATAATAATAATAACAATAATAAAATAAACCAAAAAATACTAGATAAGGCTATCTTTAACTTTTATATTTACTCTATTAAGTAGAAGCTAGGCTATAGTAACTATACCAACCTACTACTATACTTTATAGCCATTCTTAGTATTAATTAATCTAGTAAGGGCTAGATCTTAGCATACTTATATATATGATTTCTAGCCGGCTTCTTGTAATATAGCTAGGTCTTAATACTTGAATACTTTTTTGAGCATAATAGTAATAATAATTCAGATAATAATTTAGATGACAATAACAAAGGCAGCTATGACAGCAACAGCAGCAATAGCAGCAGCAACAGCAACAACAGCAACAGCAGCAGCAGCAGCAATAATACAAAATCCAATAGCAACAAGCTAGCTATATAGGAGGCAAGCTTTAAAGCCATTAACTAATTTCAAAAGGATCACTAATACTAGCTAATAAATAGCTTATATATACTATTTAATAGAATAATTAAATAAATAATATATAATTATATATACTAAATATAAGAAAGCAAAACTATATAAATATTCTAAGAAAATAATAGCAAAATACTATACTATAATAAAAACTAAATATAAACCAAGAACTTTCAAAAGATAATATAGATAATAGTAGTAGATATAAAGAGGGTATTAGACTAGCTCATAGACCGGTAGTAAATATAAATTAAGGAAATAATTAAGCTTAGGAAAATTAATAATAATTTAGTATATAAAGGGCTAGGTAAGTTATTTATAATAGATTAAAGGAATATATAGCTTAAATCTAAGGCTAGGTAAATAGTAGAGCTTATAAAAGAGATAATATAAAAATAAGTATATAGTAAAAGAAGAGAAAAAGGAGAAGGAGGAAGAGGAAAAAAAGGGAGCAATAGTAGTAGTAATAATAATATACTATAGCTTAAGTATTAGCAATAATAGGCTAAAGAGTTTATTATGTAGCTCTAGTAGTTTAGGCATAGCTTAAAGGCTATTATATATATCTAAAGTAGGTAGCCAAAGTAGGGACTAAAGGTATTCATACTTAAGCACTATAATATAAAATAACTACCAAAAAATATCTTTATATTTAATAGGTAAATCATACTTATTACAGACTATAATAAAAGCTAAGGTAAGTAAGAATAGGGGTATAAAGTAGTATACTTTTTGCTAAAGCTATTAAACTAAATAATGGTTATTTATATTATATAGTTACTCCTATTTAAGAAGGTATTATATAAATTCTCCGGGATCTAGGGCCTATCTAAGATATTTGATTTATAGCTCTAAAAATTGGTAGAAAAAAGGCTATAAGGTATAAAAATACTTAGTAATAAGCTTAGGCTAATAATAAATAAATATCTCAAGGTATGTCTTATAATCTTAAGCTATTAGCATACTATTATTACATTTAGCTAGCATATTAAAGACTTAATTATCTAATAAATAAAAGTAAATATAAGTAATAGTATAAAAAACTATAATAAAAATAATAATCAAGTAGACCTATAAATAGGCAAAGTACATAAGAAGGCCTATATAAATTATATCTAGGATATTTAATTTATGCATAGCAGTTATATAGCTATAAACCACTATATAATTAATATACTTTTCCTAGGTTAACTATAGCTAAAGATAATTTTAAACTTTTAAGAAATTAATTAGCTTTAATACTAATTTTTTATATAAATAAATAGAGAATTTATAGACTTAAAGGAGTAATAAAAAAAAAAAAAAAGAAAAAAAAAAAAAAGTAATAATAAGGAAATAAATTATAAGAGGCAAAGACAAAGGCAATAGCAAGAGCAATAGTAAAGGCAACAGTAATAATAGTAATAACAGCAAGAATAGTAGGATCAATAGGATTAGTAAGATTAATAATAATAATAGAAGGGGTTTAGAAAATAGTAAATTAATATAAGACTTAGGCATATACTTAGGGAAAATATAAAATAGAAATCACACAAGTAGTAAAAAAGTATATATCAAATTATAAGTATATATAATAATAAAGTATAAAGTAAAATACTTATTATTATATTTTTAATAGGAAATAGCAAAAACATCTTCTTTTTACTGCCGGCTTTATTTAAAGATAAGTATAAAATAAATAGGCTAATTAATATTATAGTAGTACTATTTATAGTACTAATAGCCGATTTAATATTAAAGGTATAAGACTTAGGCATTAACTATATATAATAATATAATAATATTAAAGATAATTATAAAAAAAGATAATAAAATACTTAGCTAATAATTATTAACTTTAATATAGCTATCTATAATAGATTTATAGTATATATAGGAAGTATATGTAGATAGGGGTAGCTAGGTATTATATTCTTTAATAAGTATTATACTATTATTATAAATATTAGGTTCCAAGAATAACTTAAATTATTTATAGGGCTTTATAAATATAGATATCTAATAGTAATGTTTATAGTAATATTACTACCGCAGAAGATAGAGCTATAGTTCTAATAATAAATATTAATATAGGAAGCTAATATAATCTAGGCAATAATAATATAGATTAATATTTGGTATAAGGTATAGATAGTAGAAGGAAGAGGAGGAGGAGGAGGAGGAGGAAGAAAGGCAAGATTAGAAGAGAAAGTAGTGATAATAATAAGGTAGGCTAGGGTATAAATAATAAGATTATAGAAAGAGGTAGTATATTATTAGTCGATTAATAAGTATAAGTTACTAGTAGTATAGGTAGGCTATAGGGTATATTATAGTATAATATAAAATAAGGTAAAGTAAAAAATATTAAATAATTAATTATCTAGGGAAAATAGATAATATTAGATTATTATTATAATTAGGCTTAGGACTAGAGTAGATATTAAGGATATTATAGTTATTATCTATATATAATAATTATATAGGCTAATAGACTTTATATAATAAATAAGATAAGATAGATAATAAAAAAAAGAGATAGTAGACTTAATTATTATAATAGATAGGTAGGTAATATATTATAATAAGTATAGTAGTAATATTAATTATAAGAATTAAGAGGTAATAGAGAGATTTATAAAGAGTAATATAAAGTATTAATAGTTTTAGCTTAGGATATTTTTTGATAATTAAGGGTAGTAATGTAGAGAGCTAGGGGCTAAGCTTTACAATTATTGCTATATAAGGCTAAGGAAAGAGGAAGAGGATATAGTATATAATAAAAATAATAAGGAAAATAAAGAGCATAAAGAAGATAATAATAATAATAATAAAAATAATAATAAAGAAGAAGAAAAAAAAGAGAAAGGGGGGAGGGCAAGAATAGAAAAAAAAGAAGACTTAGCTAATCGGCTACAGGAGTACACAATAAATAAGACTTGGTATTTTAAGGTATTATATAGATAGCTTAATAGGCTATAATATATTGGCTGTAATATATACTTTATTAAGTAATATTTTTATGGCAAAAAGGAGGAAGATAAAAGAAAGTATAAATATAGGCGGTTAGGGTATAAGATACTATAGTAAGAGGATTTTCTTAGGTAATAAGTAAGACTAGAATTTATAGATTATTAATATTATTAAGAGTATAGGCTTTTATATAAGTGGTATATAGTATTACAAATATAAGGTAAGTATAAATATAAAAATAAAATTCTACTAATAATAAGGATAATATAGGACAATATATGACTATATAAATTAACAAAAAAGGCTTTTAGAATTAATATAAAAAGGAAAAAAAAAAGGAATTATTAAAATTGGCTAATATAAAGGTAATAAATATTTAAAAAAATAATAATTAATAAATTAGTATTATTAAATAAGATTATATAATATTTAAAGTAGATATAAAATAAAAAAGAAAAAAAGAAGTAGATTAAGCTATAGAGCTAAAAAAAAGAGATTAAGAGATAAAAGCTTAGGAGGTTTAAAGGAGTATTTATAAAGACTATAAAACAAAATAATAATAGCAAGTAAGATAATAGAAATAAACTCATATTAAGATCATATAATATAATTAGTTAATAGTAATATATCTAGGTACATTTTATGGGTTTAATAAGGAAAAAGGGAATAAGGCATAGATATTAGAAGTATATACCTATAATTAGTTTAAAAGGGAATTTATAAACATAAAATAAGATAATAGGCAATAGAATATAAATTTATTTTATGGTTATATAATATAATTAGACCATAAGAATGTTTGGAGGTATTAAAAATAGGATAGTAAGAGATTAGGTTAATAATATTGAGTAGGCATATCCATAACCTATTTAAAAGAGTATTTATAAACAATATAAAACAATACAAAAAAGCAAGATAATATAAATATATTAAATAGTAATATAATATAATTAGACTATAAAAATATCTTAAGATACCAAAAGTAAGCAAAGTATATAGAGATAATATAGGGTATAATTATTATAAAAAGAATACAATTCTTATTTAAAAAAGAAAAAAAGGTTATTTATTATTAGCCTCCTAGCCAAGAAAAAAAGATATATAGGGAATTAATATTAAAAAAAATAAATAAGATTAAAAAAAAAAAAAATAGGGAGGAGGAATAATTATAAAAATAAAAAAAAAAGAATAATTATAAATAGCTAGTAATAGCCATCTATATTTTAAGAATAATAGTTTATAGTTAAGGATAATAATAATAGTTAGGAAAGTATATAGGTAATCACTACTAAAAAGATTAGGATTAAAAAGAAAGAGAATATTAGGGTCTAGAAAAGATAGGTAATAAGATAGAAGAAAGGGACTAGGGGTTTTTATTTAATTAGTTTATTATATAGAACAAAAAAAAGATTAGGCTTAGGAGGATAGAAGAAGGAGGCTAAGGGGGGCTGGTTTATTTTAATCTAACTAATCTACTATATAAAATAAAAGAGGCTTAGGCTTAGGATTAGGAGGGTAGAGGCTTAAGGATCTTATTATATTTTATTTGACTAGTCTATTATGTAGAATAAAAGGGATAAAGATTAGGGGTAATTATTTATTATAGTTAAGGGTAGTGGTTTATAGTTAGGGGTAGTTATTTATTATAGTTAAGGGTAATGGTTTATAGTTAAGGGTAATTATTTATTATAGTTAGGAATAATAGTTTATAATTAAGGATAGTTATTTATTATAATTAGGAGTAATTATTTATTATAATTAAGGGTAGTTATTTATTATAATTAAGGATAGTAGCTTATAGTTAGGGGTAATAGTTTAGAGCTAGGGGTAGGAGTTTAAGGTTAGAAATAATAATAGCTAGGAAAGTATATAGGCAATCCCTAGCAAGGCAATCCACCTTACTTTCGACTCTAATATAGGTTAGGGTTAGTGATTGGACCAACCAAAATATAATATTCGCCCTACTAGAACAAAACGTAGATTAGAATAGAATATATTATATAATTGGTTGTTAGGGTAACTTAAGATTAACTTAGAGTAAGCAATTACAATTATAATCAGGGAAATATCTATATATAAAGAAGAAATATAAGTTTATATTGAAAATAATTATTTTTTTTATATTTTATTTTTTTATTTTATAATTAGAAATAAGTATATATAAAGTATAATAGAATAAAAGTACCCTTAAGTACTAGAGCCTTATCTAGTTATTAGGTATATTGCTTTTTATAAAACTATAAGTAAGAAGATAGAAAGGTAAAGGGATAAATTAAATATTAATTAGTAAAAATAATCACCACTATTCTTTAGAATTATAATTATATTAATAAGTAATATAAATTAAAATTATAATTCTAAAAGAAATAAATAATAATAAATTATAATATTATAAAAATTATAATTCTAAAGAAATAAGCTACTATATTATTATCCTATACAATTAAAATAACCATAGAATAAGTAATAGTATTAATTAAAGCAATACTATTGCCAATAATAGCAATAGTAATTATCTCTAAAACCACTACAAAATATACATAAACTTTAGCTTAAGCAAAGCTAATCTAAATAAATAAAATCATCCACCTTAACTAAATATATATAGTCTTATTCTATTAATAATATCCTAGTAATATTATTAATATCTAGCCTATAGTAGGCATAATTAAGTCTTATTTTTATAAGTAATATAGATTCTAGGAAAAGCCACTATAGTAGGTATTTAACTTTATTATATTATAGGCAGCAAAGTATATACTTAGTAATCTAAATACTATTAAGCTTCCCAATAATAATAATATCCCTATTTATAATCTTCTAATCATAATAAGATTTAGGTATACAAAGCCACAATACCAATACTTAACCATCAACAAGAACAACATACTAGCATATCTATATACAACTAGCCACCTACTCTAGCACAGAGAAGGAGAAGGCAGCAACTAGGAGCCTATTAGTCTATAATCATTCTACTAGGGCTAATATACATAATATTAGATTATAGATATAGGCAGTAATAGTAGTAGCAGCAATAGTAGTAGTAGTAGCAGTAGTTATAGGAATAATAATAAAAATAAAAAGGATATTATTATTAATAATAGTAGTAATAGCCTATTGCTTTAGATAATATAAGGCTACAAGGAGGAGCTTAAGAGGGCTATTGCCAAGAGGTAAAGGTATGGCTAAGAGTAGGAAGAGAAGGAGTAGGCTATTAAGGGCATAAATCAGGAATTAAAATAGATTAAGTTTATAAAGTAATCTAAATATTTTCCTAAAAAGGCATAGCTAATATTATTTAAGGCAAATAAACCACTAATATCTAAGGCAGCCAAGGCAAGGCTATAAAATAAAGAGTAGGTAAAGGCAAACTAGTAGCTATACTAGTTCTTAGCTAGCTTCTCCTAGGTTATAAGTAAATATTATAAAAGGCTAAATAAGGTACTGGATAATATGCTCAAGTGGCTTACTAGTATTAATCTTAGTAAGCCTAGTAGTAATCTATTTAGTAAAAAGTAAGAGGCAACCATATTAAACTAATACTATTTATTTATCTAGCACTATTTTTACTACTATATATAGGTCTATACACTAGGCTACAACAAATCCAAAAAAAAGCACAAGATTAAGTTTATAAATATACAGTAAGATATATTTATAGATATGGTTATAAGATTAGATATTATGGCTAGAGTAGTAAAGGAAAGGTATAGGATAATGGCTAGGGCAGGGGGAAGAGGCAGAGGGAAAGGCTATAGTAAAGGCAAGAAGAAGGCTACCAAAGATAATAATAAGGATTATGATAATAATAATAATAATAATAATAACAATAATAATAATAGTAATGGCAAAATAAACCAAAAAATGCTAGATAAAGCTGTTTTTAACTTTTGCATTTACTCTATTAAGCAGAAGCTAGGCCATAGCAGCTATACCAACCCACTATTATACTTTATAGCCATTCTTAGCATTAACTGGTCTAGTGAGGGCTAGATCTTAGCATACTCACACACACAATTTCTAGCTAACTTCTTATAATATAGCTAGGTCTTAATATTTAAATACTTTTTTAAGTATAATAGTAATAATAATTTAGATAATGATTTAGATAATAATAACAAAGACAACCATGATAGTAGTAGCAGCAGCAGCAGCAGTAGTAGTAGCAGCAGTAGTAGCAATAGTAATAATATAGAATCCAGTAGTAATAAGCTAGCTACATAGGAGACAAGCTTTAAAGCCATTAACCAATTTCAAAAGGATCACTAGTACTAGCTAATAAATAGCTTATATATACTATTTAATAGAATAATTAAATAAATAATATATAATTATATATATTAAATATAAGAAGATAAAATTATATAAATATTCTAGGAAAGTAATAGTAAAATACTATACTATAATAAGGATTAGATATAAACTAAGGACTTTTAGAAAATAGCATAGGCAGTAATAGTAAATGTAGAAAAGGTGCTAAACTAGCTTATAGACTAATAATAGACATAGGTTAGGGAGATAATTAAGCTTAGGAGAATCAATAATAGTTTAGTATACAAAGGGTTAGGCAAGTTATTTGCAATAGATTAAAAGAATATATAGCTTAAATCTAAGGCCAAGTAAATAGTAGAGCTTATAAAGGAGATAATATAAAAATAAGTATATAGTAGAAGAAAAAGAGAAAGAAAAAGAGAAAGAGGAAGAAGGGGGAATAATAGTAATAGTAATAATAATATACTATAGCTTAAGTATTAGTAGTAGTAGGCTAAAGAGTTTATTATGTAGTTCTAGTAGTTTAGGTATAGCTTAAAGGCTACTATATATATTTAAAGTAAATAGCTAGGGTAAGGGCTAAAGGTATTTATATTTAAGCACTATAATATAAAATAACTATTAAAAAATATTTTTATATTTAATAAATAAATTATATTTATTATAAACTATAATAAAAGCTAAGGCAAGTAAAGGCAAAGGCATAAAATAATATACTTTTTGCTAAAGCTATTAAGCCAAATGATAATTACTTATATTATATAGTTACTCCTATTTGAAAAGGTATTACATAAGCTCTCTAGGATCTAGGGCTTATCTAAGGTACTTAATCTATAGTTCTAGAAATTAGTAGAAAAAGGGCTATAGGGTATAGAAATACTTAGTAATAAGCTTAGGCTAATAATAAATAAATATCTCAAGGTATATCTTATAATCTTAAGCTATTAGCACACTACTATTATATTTAGCCAATATATTAAAGGCTTAATTATCTAATAGGTAAAAGCAAATATAAGTAATAATATAGGGGACTATAATAAGAATAATAATTAAGTAGACCTATAAATAGGTAAAGCACGTAGAAAGGCCTATATAGACTATATCTAGGATATCTAGTTTATATATGGTAATCATATAGCCATAAGCCACTATATAATTAATATACTTTTCCTAGATTAACTATAGCTAGAGATGGTTTTAAATTTTTAGAAGATTAGCCGACTTTGGTACTAGTTTCTTGTATAGATAGATAGGGAATTTGCGAACTTGAAGGAATAGTAAAAGAAAAGAAAGGAAAAAGAGGAAGAAAGTAGTAATAGGGAGATAAGTTATAAGAGGCAGAAATAAGAGTAATAGTAAGGGCAATAATAAAGGTAATAATAATAATAATAATAATAATAGGAATAATAAGATTAGTAGGATTAATAAGATTAGTAGTAATAGTAGGAGGGATTTAGAAAATAGCAAATTAATATAGGGCTTAGGTATATACTTAGGGAAAATATAGGATAGAAATTATATAAATAGTAGGAAGGTATATATTAAATTATAAGTATATACAATAATAGGGTATAAAATAAGATATTTATTATTATATTCTTGATAGGGGGCAGTAAGAATATCTTCTTTTTACTACTAGCTTTACTTAAGGATAGGTATAGGGTAGGTAGGCTGATTAATATTATAGTAGTATTATTTATAGTATTAATAGCTAATTTAGTATTAAGGGCATAGGACTTAGGCATTAATTATATATAATAATATAATAATATTAAGGATAATTATAAGGAAAGATAATAAGATATTTAATTAGTAATTATTAATTCTAATATAATTATCTACGATGGATTTATAGTATATATAGGGAGCATATGTAGGCAAGGGTAGTTAGATATTATATTCTTTAATAAATATTATATTATTATTATAGATATTAGGTTCTAGGAATAGCTTAGATTACTTATAAGGCTTTATAAGTATAGATATTTAATAATAATACTTATAGTAATACTATTGCCATAGAAAATAAAGCCATAGTTCTAGTAGTAAATATTAATATAAAAGGCCAATATAATCTAGGCAATAATAATATAGGTTAATATCTAGTATAGAGTATAGATAATAAGAGAAGAAAAAAAAGGAGGAGGAAGAGAAAGAGGAAAAGGAGAAAAAGGAAAAGCAGGACTAGAAAAGGAAGTAATAGCAGTAATAAGGTAGGCTAGGGCGTAAATGATGGGATTATAGAAGAAGGTAATATACTATTAATTAATTAGCAAGTATAAATTATTAGTAGCGTAGGTAAGCTATAGGGCATATTATAGCATAATGTAGAATAGGGCAAAGTAGAAAATATTAGATAATTAATCATTTGGGAAGAATAAATAGTACTAGATTATTGCTATAACTAGGCTTAGGACTAAGGTAGATATTAAGGGCATTATAGCTATTATCTACATATAATAACTATATAGACTAGTAGACTTTATATAGTAGATAAGGCGGGGTAGGCGGCAAAAAGGGGAAATAGTAGACTTAATTATTGTAATAAATAGGTAGGCAATATATTATAATGAGTGCGACAGTAATATTAATTATAAGAACTAGGAGGCAATAGAAGGATTTATAAAGAGCAATATAAAGTATTAGTAGCTTTAGCTTAGGATATTTTTTAATGGTTAAGGGTAATAATATAGAGAGCTAGGGGCTAAGCTTTGTAATTATTATTGTATAAGGCTAGGGAAAGAGGGAGAGGATATAGTATATAATAAAGATAATAGGGAAAATGAGGAGTATAAGGAAGGTAATAATAATAATAATAAAAATAATAATAAAGAAAAGGAGGAGGAGGAGGAGGGGGGGAGGGTAGGGATAGAAGAAGAAGAAGGCTTGGCTAATTGGCTATAAGAGTATATAATAGATGAGACTTAGTATTTTAAGGTATTATACGGGTAGCTTAATAGGCTATAATATATTGGCTATAATATATACTTTATCAAGTAGTATTTTTATAGTAAAAAAGAAAAAAATAAAGGAAGGTATAAGTATAGGTGGTTAAGGTATAAGGTACTGTGGCAAGAGGATTTTCTTAGGTGGCAAGCAGGGCTAGAATTTATAGATTATTAATATTACTAAGAGTATAGGCTTCTATATAAGTAGTATGCAATATTATAGGTATAAGATAGATATAGGCATAAAAATAAAGTTCTGCTGGTGATAAGAATGATATAGGATAATATATGATTATATAAATTAATAAAGAAAGCTTTTAGAATTAATATAAAAAGAGAAGGAGAAAGGAATTATTAGAATTAGCTAGTATAAAGGTAATAAGTATTTAAAAAGGTAATAATTAATAGATTAGTATTATTAGATAAGATTATATAATATTTAGAGTAAATATAAAATAAAGAAGAAAAAAAGAAGTAAATTAAGCTATAGAGCTAAAAGAAAAAGATTAAGAGGCAAAGGCTTAGGAGGTTTAAAGGGATATTTACAAAGACTATAAAACAAAATAACAATAGTAAATAAGATAATAGAAATAAACTTATATTAAGATTATATAATATAATTAGTTAATAGTAATATATCTAGGTATATTTTATAGGTCTAATAAAGAAAAAGGGAATAAGACATAAATATTAGAAGTATACACCTATAACTAATTTAAAAGGAAATTTATAAATATAGAATAAGATAGTAGGTAATAGAATATAAACTTATTTTATAATTATATAATATAATTAGACTATAAAAATATTTAGAGGCACTAAAAGTAGGATAATAAGAGATTGGGTTAATAATATTAAGTAGATATATCTATAATCCATTTAAAAAGGTATTTATAGATAATATAAAATAATATAAGAGAGCAAGATAATATAAACGCATTAAATGGTAGTATAATATAATTGGACTATAAGAATATCTTAAGATATCAAAAGTAAATAAAATATATAAAAATAGTATAAAGTATAATTATTATAGAAAAAATATAATTCTTATTTAAAAAAGAAAAAAAGGTTATTTATTATTAGCCCCCTGGCTAGGAAAAGAAGATATATAAGGGACTAATATTAAAAGGAATAAATAAGATTAAAAGAAAAAAAAATAGGGGGGAGAGAATAATTATAAAAATAAGAAGGAAGGAATAATTATAGATAGCTAATAGTAGCTATTTATATTTTAAGAATAGTAGTTTATAGTTAGGAATAATAGTAATAGCTAGGAAAGTATATAGGCAATTACTGCCAAAGAGATTAGGGTTAAGAAAAAGGAGAATATTAAGATCTAGGAGAAATAGATAATAAAATAGAAAGAGGGGGCTAGAGGTTTTTATCTAACTAATCTACTATATAAAATAAAAAAAAGGTTAGGCTTAGGAGGGTAAAAGGAGAAGGCTAAGGGGGGCTGGTTTGTTTTAATTTAACCAATCTGCTATATAGAATAAAAGAGGCTTGGGCTTAGGATTAGGAGGGTAGAGGCTTAAGGATCTTATTATATTTTATCTAACTAGTCTACTATATAAAATAAAAGGGATAAAGATTAAGGGTAGTTATTTATTATAGTTAAGGGTAATGGTTTATGGTTAAGGGTAATTATTTATTATAATTAAGAATAGTAGTTTATAGTTAGGGGTAGTTATTTATTATAGTTAGGGATAGTAGTTTATGGTTAGAGGTAGTTATTTATTATAGTTAGGGGTAGTGGTTTATGATTAGGGGCAATTATTTATTATAGTTAAAGGCAGTAGTTTATAATTAGGGGTAATTATTTATTATAGTTAGGGGTAATTATTTATTATAATTAAGGGCAATAGCTTATGGTTAAGGGTAGTAGTTTAGGGCTAGGGGTAGGAGTTTAAGGTTAGGAATAATGGTAGCTAGGAAAGTATATAGGTAATTTCTATTAAAAAGGTTAAGATTAGGAAGAGGGAGAGTATTAAGGTCTAGGAGAGTGGGGTAGTGAGATAGAAGGAGGAGGCTAAGGGTTTTTATCTGACCAATCTGCTACGCGGAACAAAAGAGGCTTGGGCTTGGGAGGGTGGAAGGAGGAGGCTAAGAGGCTTTATTATCATCTGACCAGTTTACTATATAAAATAAAAAGATAAGGGCTAGGGGGTAAGAAAAAAATAAAAGAAAAAGGATAAAAGGTTTTATTTGACCAGTCTACTTTGCGGAATTAGGTTCTAGAGAGAGTTATTATTAAAGGATAATAAAATTTAAAATAAGTAAATTATAAAGAAAAAATGAGGATTTTAGAATTATAATTTTTAAGAGGAAGTATAATAGGGAATTTTAGAATTATAATTCTAAAAAATAAAAAGGAAAATAAGAGTAAAGAAGGTAAGAGTTTAGAATTATAATTCTAAGGGGGAAGGTAGAATAAGGATTTAAGAATTATAATTCTAAAGAGCAAAAGGTAGAATAAGAGTAGAGAAAGCAGGAGTTTAAAGATTATAATTTTTAAGGATAAGAGGGGAAAGGTAGAGAGAAATTGTAATTATTAAGGAGGCATAGGCAAGAGCAGGCAGTAGAGAATTTATACAATAGTTAGGGTTATAGCAGGCCGACGAAGAATGAAGGGAAAGGGTTAGGGGTAGCTATAACCCGTTGCGTGAAGCGCATTATGGCCGCCCGGCGAGGCGAGGGGTATTAGGATTAGGGTTAAAGAGCAATAGTAGTTAGTAACCCGTCGCGCGGAGCGCGTTATGGCCGCCCGGCAAGGGGTATCAGGGTTAGGGTTAGGGTTAGGGTTAGGGTTAGGGTTAGGGTTAGGGTTAGGGTTAGGGTTAGGGTTAGGGTTAGGGTTAGGGT